>JAMWET010000103.1:600000-1037500 GCA_024036415.1 Prochilodus magdalenae | reverse complement strand
CAACCCTTAATTTATAGCTTTCTATTAAACCAGATGGCAAGGTCACCACCGAGAGTTAATTCACGACTCTAGCTCATCCTTGAAATGAAGGAGACTGAAGCAAGGGTCTCTAAAGAAGCACGGACGTGTACCAAGCCGTCTTCCACAAACGTAGTCACGATTACCTCTGATGTTGTTCTGAATGGCCGGCTTTTAATTACTGCCACTCTGCATTGATGAAAACGAATGAATGTGAGAGTGAGCAAGCTGCTTTTCTTTTTTGTTGTTTATTAGGATTATGCATCATAAAACGGCAGATTTGTATTTGTTATCTGAAACAGTTTTTTATTATATCATAATTGATTAAAAATGCATTACGCCAGTGCAGTTCTATCTGGAGTATTTAATCCATTCTCACTTGCTTTCAAGCCTCAGGAAACCCAGCCTCACCTTTACGTGCTGTGATTACAGACACTTTGAAGCATTAACCTTGACTTTGCACACATTTAATATGGAACACGTTTGTCAAGAACATCTTATTAACATTTAGCTTTTCAGCTAATGAATTGTTCCATGACCTCCACTTTGGGACAAAGTCCCTCTCCTACTAGCTAACCATCAATTGAATCTTGAACTCAATTAGACACTGGTTTATAACATTCGGTAAAGACAGATTTCATAAACAACATGAAACCTAATTTTACCAGCGTAATTATTTGACTGAAGTTAATCCACTTAAAATGTTTGCAACCAAGCTAAGCTAAACAGCTTTAGCATTACGCTGGCACTGAAACAACAATCACCCAGGGAATTAAATGGAGTATTAAGGCTGGCATTTGCTGAAAAGTGAGCAGATTTTTATACCCATTACTCAATAGAGGGCTGATAAGATGGAACAAAATGTTAATCATTATAAGCAGCGTGCAACGTAGCTCAGCTATCACACTCTCCCCACAAGAAAAGCTGCAAATGCATTGGTCACTTTTCAAGGAGTAATCAAAAAACACAGACTTAAAAGCAGAACTCCAACTGTAAGTGCTAACACTAATTATAGAAAAAGACTACTAGGTCACATTCAGCATGATGTAACAATATGAAACGTCCAGACAGAGTTAGAGGAGCATGATACATTCTGGGTTGTTTTTTTTTTTTTCTTATTGTAATATATATTTTTTTATTTTAAGCTAAACCCGTCACATATAGACCACATAAAGACATTACACATACAGGGGTTGGACAATGAAACTGAAACACCTGGTTTTAGACCACAATCATTTATTAGTATGGTGTAGGGCCTCCTTTTGCGGCCAATACAGCGTCAGTTCGTCTTGGGAATGACATATACTGCGTCCTGCACAGTGGTCAGAGGGATTTTAAGCCATTCTACTTGCAGGATAGTGGCCAGGTCACTACGTGATGCTGGTGGAGGTTCGTCCTTCTTGGTGGTATGCTGACATTACCCTGGATACCGTGGCTCTTGATACATCACAAAGACTTGCTGTCTTGGTCACAGATGCGCCAGCAAGACGTGCACCAACAGTTTGTCCTCTTTTGAACTCTGGTATGTCACCCATAATGTTGTGTGCATTGCAGTATTTTGAGCAGAACTGTGCTCTTACCTGCTAACTGAACCTTCACACTCTGCTCTTACTGGTGCAATGTGCAGTTAATGAAGATTGGCCACCAGGCTGGTCCAATTTAGCCATGAGACCTCCCACACTAAAATGACAGGTGTTTCAGTTTCATTGTCCAGCTCCTGTACCTACACATACATACAAACATACACTGTGCATAAACACACAATTATATCAGCTCCATTTACTATAAAGGTACACTTTGCAGCTCTACAATTACAAACTGGACTTCATCTGTGTTTCTGCATACTTTGTTACTCCTATTGATCCTGTTTTTTTAAAAGGTCGGACCCCCACACAAAACAACCACAGAACAAGTATAATCCAGGTGCTGGATCATTCTCAACCCTGCACCGCACTGACGTGGTGGTGGTGTGTTAATGTGTGTTGTGCTGGATCAGAGACTGCAGTGCTACTGGAGTTTTTAAACACTGTGTTCACACAGTGGACCCTCCTACGTTGTTTGTCCATCTTGTAGATGTAAAGACAATAGCTAATTAAGCCTCCTTCATTCTGGTTCTATGTACACTCCTCAAAGTAGCCCTATGTGCCACCATAGCGGTGATGAAAATAAATACTGTTGTCACTTGTACTCACAACACGAGTAATCAAAAAGCATGTTTAAGCTATTTATAATATTCATGTTACATTTTACCCTGTGATAGTTTGAGGCATGCTCCACCTACTCCTGCCTGCTGTGCTGTGTAATACTGTTCAGCATTCAGTTTGATGAAGGCATTGTGTTTGTGCCAAGACGAGCCACCAGAAAGTTACCTGAAAGGCAGATGAAAGTGGTGTAGTCGCCCTGTCCGCCTGTAGCCAGGAAAGGAATCTTCTTCTTTGTCCTCCTCTTCACCTGCACAGCCGCCAGCATCCTCTCGTCATGCGGTGTGAAGATCTCTTTGTTGATTGCTGATCTGGCACTCATTGTGGCCTTTTCCAGCAGTGGACTAAAGAGAAGACTCTGTGTTCTTCACTCTGACAAGAGAAAGTAAGACACAGTCAATGCCCTCGGTTAATATAGCGTTTATAGTGGGGTTTTCCTTCACCCTCTTTTTATGCACATTGTGAAACTCAATATAAGATAATAAAGCACACCATCATGTAGACCTATCTGACATCTACGAAGCTTATTAGGTTTATAAAGTTATAAAGATAGAGGTTGTAGTCACCTATAAACATATAGTTATAAAGGTTATCAGTTTTTTCTATTGGCATTTTAATTGTGCTGAGTTTATTTAGTTTCACTTTCACCATATGTTTCAGAAAGCTCAAGAAGGTTTTATTTCAATCAGAGAATTTAGTAGCTGAGCCTCCTCAGGTGGACGACTGAAACGTGACTTCCTGTCTCCTAAAAAGAACAATCACTGATCATAAGCTACGGGTTTTCATTGATTTCCAATGCTTGTTCTGTCTACCCAACTATCAACAGCAGATCTGGGATGCAAAACACATGCCATATGTGCTCGAACGACATGTCATCTGATGACATTCTGAAACAATGGGAGAGGGGTTTGAGAGGGTTGGTTGGAAACCGCTCTCAAACCCCTCATTCATATTCCTACTCATATTCTTTAGCATGTAGCTGTCAAACCTAAACCAGTAATAAACATACATGTCAAAATATGCATAGGACATTTTCAGAAAGCTGAAGGTTTCATTCAAATCAGGGAATTTAAATAGTCCGCCCACGCAATGTGGATCCGTCATCACCATTTCATGCTCAAACATGAACAAGAACATTTCCACAAATGATTCACCATTTCCCTCACTCAAGTACATTCCTGATTCCCTTTAGGCTCTAAATCAATCAATCAATCAATCAATCAATCAATCAATCAATCAATCACCAAGTGACCAAAGCCACCTGTAAAACCACAGGTACAGTTTGAATGTAAAGCACCATACATGGATACTAACAGTCAAAGCCTTTTGTCCTACAAGTAACTGTTTGCATGATGTTCACACTGATCTTCAAAAAGAAAAAGAAAGAAAGAAAGAAAGAAAGAAAGAAAGAAAGAAAGAAAGAAAGAAAATGAGTGAGTGAGTGAGTGAGTGAGTGAGTGAGTGAGTGAGTGCCAACATGAGTACATGACAACGACTGCCAAAACAGAACAACTGATCAGGACTGATGAGCCAAGTCTTCAACGAGACAATGCTTTTTATCAGTAGGTCTCTTTAAAACGATTAGACATGGCTCACTTCTTCCCCCCCACCCATCACAGCAGGCATTCCCAGCATCAGCAGGGAGTGCATTTCTGGATGGCACACAGTGATCTAATCCCACAGATAGAAACGCTCCATAGCCAGCCAAGCTGAGTAAAAGGATGCTGAGCTTGAAAGAGTCTCATGCTGCCTTGGTCTGTTTACCTATTTCAGAAGTGCTTGAGGACCTTTAACAGCGGCAGCGGTTGCGTTCAGCTACTGTGACAGATGCAGCAATAAGCGCCAGTGTGGCCTAATTAGCCGTGAGATGACCGCCAGTAAACTTCACTGCACTTTCTCCAGTGATGTGGAGCAGATCAATCTACTAACAAGCTGCTGAACAGGCTGGTATAATTTCACTGGTTGTTCTTCTCATTGTTCAGTAATGGGAGTGGATGCTGACAGTCTGCACCATTAATCTCAATCAGCTATGTTCTCAACCAGAAACGACTTGGCTGAGCCAAGAGATAACACACTGAATAAGAGCACATACTGACAGACAAAGCACATTTGTTTTGGGAGAGCATATTGTTTAATTACTGCAATCTCACCATGAGTAAATTAGTCTTAGTCATTAAAAACAGGCTGCTGCAGCATCGTTAGATAACATTATGAGGTAGCCACTGGACAATGATGGAAAACAGATTTGCTCTGCAACAAAGCAATGTGACTGGGTTGTTCTGAACAATTATCCAGAATTACAAAGCTATAAAGTCCAATCTCCAATCTTCCTCTGCATATTCTGAAACAATACCCCGGAGAGATCTGAATGCATGTCAGTTCTTTCAAGCACTTTACCAGGCAGTAAATATAATGTCCGAAACCTCCGCCTCCACACCCAATAAACACACAGGCACGGATAGTAAAATCCTAATAGGGTTTCACAGTACACTTCAACACTTCTCATGACAGTGAAAGCAAGAGGGATTAGCTTTTTCCTTCTTCCCCAGGCATCCAAGAAGCTTTCCTTGAGAATGATGAGAAGCGTGCCTGTAATGCCATCAGAAAGGACGGTGAAACCACTAACACTCTGAGAAGCTCCATATGAAAGTGATCCACGCCGTCAACGTTGAGCTGTTCCAGCTGATGGCAGCTGCTCCGTTAGCGAAAACGCCCATAAAGCAACAAGGGCAGACTGTTTTAAAGTGGCCCTCGCTCAGAAAACGTGCAGCACTCCAATCTGCAGCACCAATCGCCACTGGCGCAGGGGAACTTCTCTAATGACATCAAAGGTCACGCCTCAGGCTCCCTCAGTTGGAGTCAACCAAGAGAGAGGCAGAGCATCAGGGTTTCACAGCAGTGGACTGCTCAGGCTGTGTTAAGCCGGACCCTTCCCTCCTCTCCGGCTGGGATGGAAGGCTCCCCTGTTACTCTCCAAGCTGTTAACAGACAGCAGGGTAGCTGAGCCTCCTCAGGTGGAAGACTGAAGCGTGACCTCTCGTCTCCTAGGACGTCTCACCTGGGGGTGCTACTAGGGACAGAAAGAACAATCACTGATCGGAATCTACAGATTTCCACTGTAAATATGAGTCAGGAATACGAAGGCTCGTTTCATCTCCCGACGAACAAGAGCGGATCTGTGATACAAAATACATGGGGCAAATTTTGCCATATGTGCTTGAATGACGTCACCTGGCAGTTACATTTTCAAATGTTGTACGCAGCAGTGGTTCTCAAACTGGCTCTCAGGGCCCTCCAGGAAGTCCACATTTTTTCTGCAGCCCTATGTCCTGGGCATAAGCAAAAATGTTGATATGTGGGGGGTGTTGGTTCAGAGGACCTTTTGGAGAACCACTGACTGGTTAAAACAAAACCCTAGCTCACATGCCTCAGAATGTAGCTATCAAGCTGGTTTTAAACCATTAATGAACATGCGTTGCAACTTAAAGCACTCTGAAAATCCACAGGAAGCTATAGCATTGGCAGCAGGTGCCAACAAAACAAAGTTAAACTAAAGGTGTCTGAAGTACCGGAATTTAGTATGTGATGCCCAATGGAACGGTATGACAAGAGAGGACCCTGAAGCTGCAACTTTCTCAAGCTCTTTGCTTCGAGCAAAATCATGTAGTTCTGCTTTCCTCTGCAATTATGACATAAAGGCAGTGCTGTGAAAGATACAGGCAGCGTCTTCTCAAAAGCAATCAATGTGTCTTCAGTATGTATTCAATATTGCTTTCAAATGTATTCAGAGCATGTAGGTTGGTTGGACATTCACTGGTTCAAGATTACATAGCTTGGCATGACAGCTTAAGAAAAAGATCCAAAAATCAGGTTTTATGCCAAAAATAGAATCTGAATAATTCAGTCCTTGAGTCGTAAATAAAAATCATCAAGAGTGGTTTGTAGAGAAATGCATAAAATCAGATTTCGTTACAGTGGTGGTAATGGGACCCAGGGTAATGGCAACATCTGAGAACATCAGACATCTGCTTCCTATCACCACCACTGTGAACAATTATGACTTGACAAGTCTGCCTAGAACAAAGCATTTCACGTCAAACCTTTGTGAATGACTTTGTTTCTCAGCCATTTATTGATGTCAAATTTGGAAGGAAAAAAAAGTTATTACAGCAGAAATGTCAGCAGCAATGCTATTCAGAGGGAAGATAAAGGTTATCAGGAATAATAAATGATGATTAATTTAGACTGCTATGGGCAATATTTATTCATTTATATATACAGAAATTTGCATGTCTCACAATGTCAAACCTACACACCAAGGTTCATTCCTATCAGCTGATTCCTCCAGGTGAGTGCAACTAGTTTTTGATGATGAGTGTAAGCAGAGCTTTTGGGAAACACAATCTATATATGACATTCATACAGTACAAGCTGACTACAACTAGTATCAGAAGATGAAACATAACAAATGGAGTTTATTACTCTAAACCCACCCCTGAATATTTGAATTACACCGCTTGGTGTAGGCTTTTAGTGTTTCTCTCACACAGGCCACTGATAGTGACCAATCCTGCTCAGAAAAATCCAGCAATCCAAACAGCCTGGTAAATAGGGTTGAACAGTCTAACCCGTGACACCCAGCACCTTCTCTGGCTGTTTCTGCATGGACCATGGGCCTCCTCCACCAGCACTTAATTCAGGCAGTAGGGCAGAAAGAGGGGGAAAAGACCGGCAGCTCTGGGTTAATATGAAATGTGTTCCGTCTCTCTCTCCTCTCCCCAGGAAACCCTTCAGATAGAGCAGGCGTGTGAATGTGAGAGAGCGCGCTCACAAGAGAGAAGGAATGCATTTGAACTAGGGCCAGCTCTTTATGTCCTTTCAGCAGTCCCTTACCAGGCTCTTCCCCACACAGCAAGCTTTTAAAGCCAAGGACAAATGCAGGGTTTTAAAGCTAGGCCCGTTCGGCAGATGAATCAAACGCTGGCATGGATAGAACATTTTTCGCTGCTTTACGAAACATTACTTTCAGGATACATAATACAAAGGTGGTATTAATGGAATTTTACATTGCGCAAGAGAGCAGCACTTCGAAAACTCTGTAACGAGACTCTGTTACAATCTCTTCTCCACAGTCACGTGTCCTAGAGGATAAATACAATGAAGTGCAGACCCGCAGGAAAGAAAGGAAGCCTCAAAATCTCACATTCTTGAAGGTCACCGGCCATTCCCATGAGAACACCCCACGCATTCTGAGTCTGAGTCAATCCCGAGAGCCAAATGAGGAAACGCTTGAAGGATTCAGGGTTTATGGAAGGGGAACCAAGAATGACTGCTATGAACGTGCATGAAACTGTGTAAGAAAGCTTTGGTCTTTCTAAAGGACTGTATTACAACCCGGCACAAACCAAATAAACAGACGTGAGCTGAAGAAACGTTGAATGGTCGTGACAGAAACAGCGTAAGGAAAACACTGATTAAGCCCACATGTGGAGGACAACAGACATCACAGAACAGTGCGCTGTAGTTTTTGACCCAGCCAGATGCTTTCGCTGCCAAAGCTGACAGCCTCTAGTCTCTTTTTTTGCCCTCCTGGGACACAGCTTGAACCTCTCCTCCCCACTCGTCCCCCTCCTGTCTGGCCTCAGTGCAAGCTTCCGAATCGCTTTCTTCATTGATTCATTCCTTCGTGTTTCCCTTATTGATTCTCAGCACAAGTAATACTTCACAGCAATACAGATAAGACCTGTAGGACCCTGTCGGTAAGAGTCAGTACGGATGCCAAATGCAGCCTCAATAAAAAACACTTCTACTGCATATAGTGCTGGGGGCTGGATTTGATGCATTATAGTACATCTTGAACAGGGATCATACACAAAACACAGATGGTGAATGTTGCCCCTCATAAATAATAAAGTGAGCCCATTGTCCACCCTGTTAGCTGCCTGCCGCCAACAGCGATTGATGATTCCCCACCTTCAGTACCATGTGTATCCAGACAATGTGTCGCTCCAAATATCACCCCCCCCCTCCACACCCAACCTAAATAAATAAATAAATAAATCACAACAGCTCTGAGGAACCAGGCTTAGCAGGACGCATTACAGTCCTTTCTTTTACAGCAGGAGACTATAAATTGTTAAACAGCCTGCAGGAACAAGCTGAAAAACAGACTGCAGACTGTGACTTGGTGAAGGTGGGCACACAGCAGCAATGTATAGAAATTGACTACAGCATAGCAAGATAATGGACTTGGAGTCCCAGAAAAAAACGCTGTGATAAACTAGAATAAAACGTACTGTTCGTACAGCTGGAGGGACCTTTCGGAACAGTTGCTGCGCACAATGTAATGGCAGCTTACAGAGTGCAACCAACAAAAGGAGCCATTTGTTTGCCTTGGTGAGTCAGCAGTAGGTGAGGGCTCATGCCAAAGATCCAGCAGCTAGCCATGAATCAAGGAGCTGGACGTGGCCAAATAATTTCATTTTCTTTCAGAGCCGGACTGCCTCGACTCGAAGAACTTCCTAGTGGTGAAACATGTGGGGAACGAAAAAAAAAACCATGACTGGAAACATACTTCATGCATGACAGTAGCTGTGGGAAAGCAAAGTGAAAGGAAACATCACCTTTTAATTGCACTGCTGTGTCTAGTGTACTGTTTATGGGCACACAGACTCATTTTATGGCACCATTTGTGTAATAGAAACACTAAAAAAGCACCAGCGTCTTGCCCCAATTTTCCATTATATAAGCCACTAAAAAGAAACAAAAACAGTCACTACAATAGGCTTATTCTGACTTCCTCTTTCAGGAGGACAAGCTCGGCTTTAACACAAAATGACTTCACATTACAGTGGACATGAGTAGTGGATGTCAAAGGAGTCCACCTCTACATAATGAGCTACCATTTTCAGCTCCCTTCCTTCACTAGATGAGGGTTTGCAGCACAATCCCTGAATTATTCATTTTTCCATAGAAGAATTACAAAAAAAAAAGCCCTGCAGGATGTAATAATAGCAGAGAGGGCAGGACATTTTAGAAGATCCATCTCCCATACATTTAAAGTAGGTCATGCCTTAATTTAAAGGCGAGAAATTCAGTTTGTCTGCTAATTCATCAGTCAGCTGATTAGTATATCAGTTTGAGCAAACCATAAGCAGCCATTAAAGATCAGAAATGCGACTGTAGTCAGGAGACTTGATATGATAAACCCCGAAAACAGCATAAAGTAACTTTTTGGGGAGTGGGGGTGG
Organism: Prochilodus magdalenae; assembly: GCA_024036415.1. NCBI lineage: Eukaryota > Metazoa > Chordata > Actinopteri > Characiformes > Prochilodontidae > Prochilodus > Prochilodus magdalenae. Next base: position 1,028,031 of record JAMWET010000103.1, on the reverse strand, counting down.
TGGGGTGGTTCACAAACATGCTTCATTTAAAACATAATCACATTTATTGTGACAGAAAACACAATGTCAAACCAAGGTCAGTTGTGTCAGTAACAAGGGAAGAAAAATGAATAGATTTTATATTGAAATCGCAAATTAAAAGAGTGCAATATTCAAATCGCAAGAGCTGCAATTTTAATTATAGGCTAGCCATGTCTTAGGTGGGGAACGTTAATGTCAGAACTGCCTGTGGATGAGCTAGACCAATCAGAAGTAGCCAAACATTATTATACTGTGACATCACAACCACAGCGAACAGAGAAAAGGGGATACTCTTGTCTTACTGACCAAGTAACAGGCCTGGATTTCAGTTCCCAGAAAATAACTGCCATTTAAATCGCAGTCACTTAGATAATCTTCCCAAATCCTTTAGCCCTAGCAGTATCTCAGGAAAGGCAAGACACTACTGTAAGGAGCGGTTTCTTTTGGTGTATCTGTACTGAAGTGCTTGCATTCAGGGGGACTTTCTACTGGGTTCAGCGTCTACTGTCTTACTGTTTACTCCACTACATCATGGCCAAATCTGTCCGTCCTTTTGGCTTATTTGTGCATAAAAATACAACATGCAAAAATGAAATGAGTTGTAAAGTAAAGTGAGCCCACACAGTGGTCACTTTGTTTTGAGCTTGTTTTGAGCTGTTGGACAGAGCTTGGTTCTAGCTAATGGAAACTGTTCTTCTTTAGTGTAGAGTTACAATATAGGCTAGGTAAATAAGGATTAAGTCGATTTGAAAGCAAATACTTTTGTACTTTCACTCAAGTGGAGGTCTAAAAGGAGGAACGACTTTAACTGGAGGAATATATTACCTTGGACATCTCCACTTTAACTAAAGAACGTGGTTCATTTACAGAGGCATTTCATCTGGTCAATTAACATAAATTCACCAAGACCACTATTCCAGAATAGCCCAGACTTTGACATTTCCATCACTGTGCTTTATAGAACACTTGCACATGCAGTCCAGTTGGAATTCTTCTCCAGGTTTTCTCCAGACAAACAGTCTACCATGACTTTAATGTTGTGCTAAACCAGTTTCCCCCTAAAAACTAAAATGTAATTTTGTTAAACATTATACGAAATAACCCAAAGAACTTCATAGTTAAATACCTTTTTGAGACGACTGCATATAGAGATATGATAGACATGCACAAGGAAGTTTGATCATTGTTCTGCCACATGGTGTTCCGTTACCACTGATCCATTGTGTTCCAAGAACAAACGTTTGCAGGAAACTCATGTGTACACACTGAGCTGGAAGCATGGGTTTGAAGAAAGGAATAGAAATGGAATGGACTCAATCCAGTCCCACAATACGAAAAGAGAAAGTGTGACCCACAAGGCCCTCCCTCTGCAAACAGTGACGACAAACACCGGAGCAATAAAGCTATTAAATATCATGGGTTCAGTCCACCACTGAGGGTCAGAAAGCCAGACACAGTACACAGCTCCATTAGATGGACAGCCCGGGCGGCTTTTAAAAGTTCTGATATTAGCTGGTGATTCATTCATTTAAATAACATTGTAGATATGAGTAGGTGGTCCCTGAGCAGAACAGCAGAGCAGCTGCAGGCAGTCTGACAGCAGAAAAGTAAAAGCTTTAAAAACAATGGAGCTTTTTCACCAACCGTTCTAAAACCCACTTACGCAGTTGTCACCAAGATTCAGACATTCAGCAATGTTTTCTTCTTGATTTGTTCTTAGGTAAGAACCAAACCTACGTACACTCAAGAGTATAGGCCTGAGAACAAGTCTGCAGTTTAAGAGCACGTCATGAATCTGCCGCAGACCTTCCTCAAAACACTTTTAGAGAAAGAAAAAAAAAACAGGACGATATCGGTGAATGAGGCTCATTGTTTTTAAGACGCAGAAATTCTATCAAATCCAGAGCACCTGCTCTTTAAACACACCCCCACCCTTCATTTGATACTAGAATGAATCTAGAGCAAGGACTAGGAGCCACAACTACACCACACAGCTCCACTATCTGTCCTAAAGTTTGCAGACACATGACCAACCAATATTTCTTCAAGCATGTTAAAGGAGAACTCTTAAAAAAAAAAAGGCATAATTCAGTGATTAAGGCATGAACATCCGGAAGCCATTCCAAGTGGTTTGATGTTAAATGCTCAGTCTTAGACAGTCCTAGCTTACTGAGTCTAAACTGTTCACAGCTGTGGTGTTAGGAACCAGGTGTGTGCAGAGTTGCATGTCTCTGAGAGCTCCTTCACTGAAGGTTTTTAAATGAAATGGTTGTCAATCCACTGCTCAATGTGCAAAACATTGGTTGATGATACAGAAAGAGAGAACTGACAAACTGTCCGACATGTGGGGAGTGACCCAGTGATACTCTCCATGAGTCATCACGGCAGATGACTGCATAATGCAGGACAACATGCACACGGACCGCTACCACGACTACCCTTAACACCACATCAAGTCGCCAGTAAGGGTGTCATGCCAGATTGTCATGAATTGTCTTGTCCCACTGTTGTCTTCGTGGAGATGACCAACAAATCCATGTGTGGAGGCAGCCTGGTCAGGCTGTTGTCACGCATCACATGCCCATCAGGCCTGGAGGTCACTCCACCTCCATTGCAAAATCTGCAGGAACTCTGTAAGAATATTCGAGCTGAATGGGATGGATTATCACAGGACACCAGTAGGAACCTCTCCAACTCCATGCTGAGACATCTGCATGTTGCATTAGTAAACGTGGTGGTCCAAAGCCAAACTGAGAGACATTACTTCTGATTGTGTAGCTCAATAAATATCGCCCATATTAGTCTAAATCAGTCATCATTTATTGTTCCTGGTAACCTTTATCCTTATTCACCATAGCATTACAATCCAACACTTTCCTCTGGGTGCACCTATTCTTTTGATGATGAGTGTATTTTTTGAGATACACACAGAATAATCAGAGGCTAGATAGTCCCAAAACATTCTCATTACCACCACCACCAAGTCCAAATGGCTACGTATCTCTACAACCAATAATTTATATCAAACCTCTATGATTGGCTGTCAATAGAAACTATACAGAATCAGTTGTAACCTCCTTTCTTATTAATATTACTTAATGTCTAGTCACAGCTTTTTGAAGAGTGGGAACAGGATCCTAACTCATGGCCAAGGTGTGGAAATTATATAACTCAGTTTTGATAACCTAGTCACAGTCACAATGCAGTATGGTGAGGAAATGACCAAGCCTTACAAATCCATGTCCATGTATTAGGATCCTGACCTGTAAGTTGTGTGCATGCTATAGTTATTCGGGAGGGACGTCACCAGCAGGACTCCAGGTCAGGTCCTGATGAGAGGTGGTTAGTTATGAACCACAAAATGCACCTTGGCTCACAGTGATCCTGATCCTAATAGCGATGCATTTCTATGGAGCTTATACAAGCTCTGTGCGAATAACTGAATGTCAAGAGTGGTACAACAAATCTGGCTGGGTTCACTAATGAGGAGAGTGTCTGGATACTTTTGGACATACAGAAGGTGTTCGTTACAGCTGACACACCCCGCGTGCCTCATTGTGGTTAGCAGCTTCTCAGCACCCAGAAGCAGACAGCTGACACATGAGAAATAAGGAAGTGTTATTTTGACACTTTCTTATTGGCAAAACAGTGCACTGTTAATAAAGCCACTATGACTACACAGCAAACACTGTGCATCTGACTTTACTAATATTCAACTTCACATCATTTTAAGCATATCTATAAAACCAGAAGTGCTGATCTAGAATCTGACACCAAAAACCAGAATACTGTTCTTCAGCATTCAGCGTTTACAACCCCTTACAGCCTGAAGGCTCACACACACTCACTCCCTCTCACTCACTCTGCACTCCGGACTAATTCAGCAGCTCAGTCCAGCAGCAGCTCCACACTCACAGCCGCAGTAACAGTAACGACCCGAAAGAGCATGATATAGAGTCCGCTAATGAAGCACCACCGTGTCCATGTACACTGGAGTTCAGCGCAATAGGCAACACCGTAAGAAGAGGCGCACTCACCTATGAAGGTTTGTTTTGCTAGCCTAACTTCTCTTCCGTCCCACGTGTAGCTTTCTGTGAGGTGAGGAGCTCCGGTCCACTTCCACAGCCAGGGTAATGTTATCTCACCAGACTGAAGAGTAGCATTTCTGATGTGGCAGTACAGGGGAAGTAAAAGAGGACGTATGCGGGTCTCCACAGCCCCCCTTGGCAGGGCTGAGTTGAGTTGAGCTGAGCTGAGCGGCTCTCAGAGACTGAGTGAAGGAGGAAAGCGCTGCGCGCTGTGCGGACTCGGTTTGACTTCGTCACGTGGGCAGCACGCGCAGACCGTCTGAAAGCTTATTGGACTCATAAAACAACACCTTCCGCTGTTTGCGCCAAAAAGACTATCTATATATAATATATACATTATATGTATGTGTATATATTACAAAGCAGTTGCACTCAGAAGGAATCAACCGACAGGAATAATTTGGTGGGTAGGTTTGACATCGTGAGACATGCAAATGAAGTTTCACGCGTAGCCGTGCGTGTGACGTAGGCAAGAACGGGCCTTACCGCTGTACCTGACTGACTCTGAGTCATCCTGTTAGTGACTGCACCCTTCGTAGACGGCTACACGATGCAGGACTACATGCACGCATACTGTTACGACGACTGGCCCTAACACCACATCAGCGTCGTCAAAGACAATGGTGTTGTACCAGATTTCTATGGAGTAGCTCACAATGGCAGCTACAGTCATCTTCAGTGACGAGTCCCGCTTTTGTCTTGGTCTCCCAGATCCTTTATGCCACTGGTGCGTGTCTTCCTCTATCCACTACTGCCAACAGCGTGCTATGATAACATCCACACAACCGGTATGGCGTGCAATACGTCAATAAGACCATATTTATAGGGAGAGAGACGTTAATGTTGCTAATGTTTCAGCATCATTATAGAAACCATCAAATAGTATGCAGACGATCTAATCATGCCTAACCGAGTGTCCCTGTTAAAGGAGCAGTATGTAAAAAAAAATGCTTATTTGTGTGTTACTGCTGCAAACAAGTATTTGAACACCTGCCAATCAGCAAATATTCTGGCCCTCAAAGACCTGTTAGTTCGCCTCTAAAAACTCCACCTCCACTCCACTTATTATTCTAAATTAGAAGCACCTGTTTGAGGTCGGTCGCTGCATAAAGACACCTGTCCACCCCACACAATCAGTACGACTCAAACTACTGACATGGCTAAGACCAAAGAGCTGTCCAAAGACACCAGAGACAAAATTGTTGACCTCCACAAGACTGGAAAGGACTACGGGGCAGTTGCCAAGCAGCTTGGTGAAAAAAGATCAACTGTTGGAGCAATTATTAGAAAATGGAAGAAGCTAAACATGACTGTCAATCTCCCTCGGACTGGGGCTCCACGCAAGATCTCACCTCGTGGCGTATCAATGATCCTAAGAAAGGTGAGGAATCAGCCCAGAACTACACGGGAGGAGCTGGTCAATGACCTGAAGAGAGCTGGCACCACTGTTTCCAAGGTTACTGTGGGTTATACACTAAGACGTCACAGTTTAAAGTCATGCATGGCACGGAAGGTTCCCCTGCTTAAATCAGCACATGTCCAGGCCCGTCTTAAGTTTGCCCATGACCGTTTGGATGATCCAAAGAAGTCATGGGAGAAAGTTCTGTGGTCAGATGAGACAAAAATAGAACTTTTTGGTCTTAATTCCACTCTCGGTGTTTGGAGGACGAAGAATGATGAGTACCATCCCAAAAACACCATCCCTACTGTGAAGCATTGGTGTGGAAGCATTATGCTTTGGGGGTGTTTTTCTGCACATGGGACAGGACGACTGCACTGTATTAAGGAGAGGATGACCGGGGGCCATGTATTGCGAGATTTTGGGGAACAACCTCCTTCCCTCAGTTAGAGCATTGAAGATGGGTCGTGGCTGGGTCTTCCAACATGACAATGCCCCAAAGCACACAGCCAGGATAACCAAGGAGTGCCTCCATAAGAAGTATATCAAGGTTCTGGAGTGGCCTAGCCAGTCTCCAGACCTAAACCCTATAGAAAATCTTTGGAGGGAGCTCAAACTCCGTTTTTCTCAGTGACAGCCCAGAAACCTGGCTGATCTGGAGAAGATCTGTGTGGAGGAATGGGCCAAAATCCCTGCTGCAGTGTGTGCAAACCTGGTGAAAAACTACAGGACCTCTGTAATTGCAAACAAAGGCTACTGTACCAAATATTAACATTGATTTTCACAGGTGTTCAAATACACAAATAAATTATTAAATAAAAAAATAAATTAAATAAAGTAACACACAAATAAATTATTTAAAAATCATACATTGGGAATTCCGGATTTTTTTTTTAGATTATGTCTCTCTCAGTGGACATGCATATATATATGTATGTATATATATACTTTGAGTATTGTGTGAGGTGGAACAGTCTGCTTCTGTTATTGTACAAATCATTTCTCACAGCCTTTTCGCCCCAGTTTAAAGACCAGGTCAGCATTTGTTTGCTCTGTTGAGCGAGAGCAATGGTCTGGTAAGTTTAGGAGAAGAGGAGGAGCAAACAGTGTGCTGTGTTTACCCTGCTCTCCACAGACACTGGGGGCTCCTTGTTCTCTCGCTGATGTCATGGCTATTTTTATATGCCACAACTAGTGAAGTTCTCAGAGTTCCAGTATGGAGTTCCAGAAAGAAACAACAAGACTTTACCACACAGACAGAAAGCACTGATTCTCTTCACACCTCTATTCACATACCTTTAACTACTTGCTTTCTCTATTCTTGGTTTTTAATTTGAGGTCTCTCTGACCAAAGCCTCAGATTTACCAAGTTGTCTTTCAGACATATCCTTCCTTAGTAGGCTGGAAAGCTTGTAGGTCTCAGGACAGTGAATGCTGGTTGAGTAAAATCAGTTAGTGCAGAGTGCAGAGCTCTGTCTGAGAGCTGGCTGAGTGCACTCTCAGAACACAAGCACATAGACTACAATACAACTAATAGCTGTCTCATGGAATTCATGGAACAAAAAAGCCTAGGCTGGAATTAATGTACTCTTTCAAGATACTTTCAAAAGAAAATCTCACAGATACAGATCACAGATTTGATTTAGCAGAAAAGGAAGAACTTTGGAAAGACTCAAAAGGTGATGGCAAAATAACAAAATGTCATTGATATTTTTGGATGAGTGTGATCATGAATGGCGTACCCATATTACCATGTGTAGCAACATTACTTTAAAGTCGCACTTGGAGTTTGAGTATCAGATTTGAATACACAGGTCTCTGGAGTCAAAGACAGCTATAGCCTACATACAACCAACAAGCAGAGATAATAAGCTTATATAAATTTAAAGCTGCATAATATAATAAACTCATCAACAAAAAATACAATTGCACAAATAAATGAAATGATTAAGTTACAAGACATTCAGTGAGCAGTGATGCCCTCCATGAGTCATCCGGTTGAGCTGCCATGTTTGCTAACGCAACATGCCAGATGTCTTGGCATGGAGTTGTAAAGGTTCCTAAAGATGTCTTGTGATAATTCATCCCATGTAGCTCATATATTCTCACACTGTTCCTGCAGATTTTATGATAGGAGTGGAGGTGAAGTGACACCAGGATGTGTGACACGTGACAGGGATCTGTTTATCTTGACAAATATCTTATAGTGCCAAATTCACACATGAATCCGTTGGTCGTCTCCACCAAGACCAAAGTGGGACTCATCACTAAAGATGACCCACTGTCATTCTGAGTTGACATGGTGTTAGGAGTAGTTGTCATAACGGTCTGTGTACATGTAGTCCCATATAATGCAACCATCTGCCAATGGTCCTGGCACTTCCAGACTGACTCATGGAGGGCATCACAGTTTGCTGAATGTAATAAGGCCTGTCCTTGCTTATGTCACATGCACAGCATGAAAGTTCAATCATACGCATGTCTCACAATATCAAACCTACCCACCAAGATTCATTCCTGTCGTTTGATTCCTTCTGGGTGCAACTATTCTTTTAATGATTGATATATATGTAAATATATATATATCTTTTGCATGTAAATGGCTGGCTTGCACATATTTCACTTTGTATAGCATCTTTTTGTCTTCACTTTTTTCATCAATGTCAGTTTCTCTGTAGGGAGAAATATAGTAAACAATGTGGATGCTGTTGATGAAAGACTCTTGTCAGCTCAGTTCAAAAAGAAAAGTGTGGCAGCCAGTGTGAGATCCATAACGCTTTGTGTTATATGAAGTCTGAGCAGGAAAAACAGAATCTGGCGGCATTAAACACTGTTGTGAAATCGTCCTTGGAGCTTTCACCAAAAATCCAACAGCAAACAGAAAGTTCAGATGCAAGAGGGGCTATGGACGGATTTTCACTCATACTGGCTAAACTGGCTGAGAAGAGGTTGATATCTGATCAGTCTTCTCATAGCAAAACTAATTCCTCAAAACTAACTTCTCTGCTGTTAAAACATCTCCGTACTGTCTAGAGGTGATCAGGTTTGATCTCATTTCCTTCTCACATTCCACTCATTCTTGTCATAACCTTCATCCCTCAGCTGAACTCACCTCCTCCAGATTGATCTGTATGCCTTTGATTGTAAAGCAAAAAAAACTATTTTGAAACTCACCGGTGGCTGGCTTCTCTTTGGAGGAATCCAACTCTGTAGCACGGTCACATTTTAAAATGTATGGCTTGTCATCCTCTTTGAGGTGAGCACATTTGTCCCTCATGGCCAGTAACCTACTCAGTCTCGTTCCTTTATTGTGTTTCTGTCAGATAACCTTCAGAGCTTGCTAATTTAGCCGATCGATGGCCTGTCGCCCTTGGTTATTAGTGAGAGAAAGATCCAATTCTGTTTCCCAAAGTTCAATCCAGCCTTTATAGCGGCGAAGATCTGACCCAGCATCTCATATACAAGCCAGTCAGGGGCAAGACTGAATAGGACACGTGTGAAACTGCTTTGAAAAATCGAGAAGAAGGAAAAGATCACTCATCTATTATTCTTCAGTGAATTACAACTGTTAAGGTGCGGCACAGTAAGCATGTCCTCTACTACAACCATTTACAAAACAGAAACCACAACTTCTTACAGTAGGGTGCTGCTCATAAGCACGGTTGTAAGTCGCTCTGGATAAGGGCATCTGCTAAATGCCTTAAATGTAAAATGTAAGTAAGGCTACATGACACATGCTTGTTTTGGCAGCAGACATAACCCTACATAAATGTTTATTCCAATAAGCATCATCTGTAACAACTCAGCTAACCTTGATCAAAATTGGCAAATGTACCACTTATAGTGAAGAGCACCTACTTACATAAACAGAAATAAACATTATGTGGGGCTATGTTATTGTCAAGCTTATGTAGGTGTCATGTAGCAATCGGTAGGTGTTCTCAACCTCTTCCACCTATGTATTACTAGTCAGAATGAAGGTGCACAGAGAAAAAGCCTAGAGAAATGGGGAAACGCCTTTTTTTAACTGCTACGCTATGTGATGTGTAAAAGTGAACTTAAGCTTACTTTATACCTGAAATCAGGAGGAATGGTGGCAAATTTGATTGAAGGCAATGTATTTTGGTATACCATAGACGAAGCTGCTTGGGCTCTGCTGCTGCATGGCTTGCATTAAGATTGTTTACTGCTTGAAAACATTTGACAGATATTTGGAGTGTCTGTTTGCATTGGTCACACTGTAGAGCTACTTATACCTCAATACGTAAAAGTCCAAACAAACCAACAGCTGCAGAAAAACTACCATTTCAGAATTTATCGTCAAAAAGGCACTAATGGTGGACCTTTTGGAGTTTTAACACTTATAACACTGTTATAAAGCATTCCTGCCGAGTTGGTAGATGACTAGTTTTTTAGTTCAATGCCAAGCAAAGCAAGTAATTGTCATTTATATTTAGATATTTTTATTTATATTTTTATTCATACATATTTAGATTAAAATTTTTAGATTTTAATCCCTTGTTGATCCCACAGTCTCTGCATTTAACCCATCCATGAAGTGAAACAGCCACAAACACACTCACTAGTGAATACATACACTAGGGGGCAGTGAGCACACTTACCCGGAGCGGTGGGCAGCCCTATCCACGGTGCCCGGGGAGCAGTTGGGGGTTAGGTGCCTTGCTCAAGGGCACCTCAGTCTTTACTGTCAGTTCAGGGAATCGAATGTGTAAAGTAAAAACGTAAGGAGTGAAATATAAATGAACCAGAAAAGGTTTATGTGGTGTTTATAACCTGGCCTCTGCTGCTAAAGTCCTGTTACTTCAGAACATTTTTACAAACTAAGCACTTTAGTTTAAGTCATCTTTCAATTACTACCATAAGCTGTTCATAATAGCTAAATATTGACTCACTGTGCTCTTTACACTTCAAGAGGTGATAATGAGTCACTGTACTATTGAGTCAAATCAGTCTTACATGAGAGGATAAAGAGCAGCTCTGATGTGGTGGCGTATTCTAACCTCTTGTCAATCATGCTCCTGGTTAGATCGTGTAAGGATTGGTATACCAGGGACAAGGACAAGAGTAAACACAATAATGGCTGAATCTCCGGGCAAAGCGACTATTATAACAACCACCACTACGCAATCTCAGCAAGAAACCATGTTTGGCAGCAAACAAAAGAAGTGATATAAATAGAAGCAAAAAAAAATAATAATAATGACCACCAAAAGAGATGCTCTTAGAGAGTAAAGGAATGAAGGTTGATGCTAAAATCACAGTGTTTCTTCTAGACTGGTAGGAAGTGAAGTGGGAGACGGAGAGACTGAGTATTTTCTGGTGATATGTTGCCCCCTATTGTCTGGAGTATGAATTCAGCAGGGTGCATCATCTTACAAATTGCTCTTTAAACTGTGTACACACTGTTGGTAAGTATCCTGAGTCGTCAGATTGGGATATCACCAACAATCATGTAGCCTTGTGTGCACATAGAGCGTGATTGTGTGCACCTCGATATATATATACACTTGGTGGTGCATTGCTATTGCCTGAATTTCTTGGCTTCAGTAACTGGGCTCGGTGGATTTATGTTAAAGCTTTCTTTTTATCCAGTGAATGCTTATGTCTTCCAGGCAAATGGAGTCAAGGGAGCATGGTGACTGGAATGGCCCTTGGCAAAACACACTTCAGCCTCCTGCCACCAATGACAAAATACTACTAGCTCTAACATCTCAGTGCAATTTCAGCAATGTTTAGGGTCTCAATTAAAATCAACCAGAGGAAATTTCCATTCCCTGTAGCTTTTTAGGAGGAAAATTAGGCTGCAATGCAAATTTAGGGGTAATCTAGCACGACCTCCAGCTTAAATTGAGGCTAACAACTAAAGAAACTACTATTAAGAATAAATAACTAGTTCATCTGAAATGCAGAGTTTAGAGCACAGGGTTTTGACTTTGTCAAATGGACCACATGTTTGGGTTTTGCTACATGAGGTATGTGTCCTGAATGATGAGCTATTGGAAGGCTGGACAGGCAGAGTCTATCTCCCTAAACTGTATACATCATGACCTAATCAGCACAACACCTGCTTTCCATTTGTATTACACACTCAGTGTTGGAGAACACGTCAAGGTCAGCAGACAGAGGCTTTATCATCAGTGCAGGTTAAAGCGTCAGCAGGTATATGGTCCACTAATCAGACACAGGGCACAGGCAGGGCAAGCCTCTAATCTGTGGCATTTTATCTCAGCGATGATTCAAACCAGCGATGGCAGCCATGCAAGACCTCTGGCTCAAAAGTTGAGGCTCCAAGTCCATACATGGAGGGGCACCACTGTGTCTAATGGTGCATCATATATATATATATATATATAAATATATATACACTGCTAAAAAAAGTAAAGGGGGAACTCTTTGAAAACACATCAGATCTCAATGGTAAAAAAATCATGCAGAATATCTTTCCTCATATAGACTGGGTAATGTGTTAGGATGAAAGGATGCCACATCGTTTGATGGAAATGAAAATGATCACCCTACAGAAGGTTGAATTCAAAGACACCCTGAAAATCAAAGCGAAAAAATGATGCAGCAGGCTCATCCATTTAACCCAAATCCCACCGCAGCAACGCAAAATGGTACTCAGTTGTTTGTATGGCCTCCACATGCTCCTAATGAGACGACGGATGGTGTCCTGGGGGATCACCGAGCTCCTGGACAGTCTGAAGTGCAACCTGGTGGCGTCGGATGGACCTAAACATAATGTCCCAGAGGTGTTCTATTAGATTTAGGTCAGGCGAGCCGGTGGTATCAATTCCTTCATTCTCCAAGAACTGCCTGCATACTCTCGCTACATGAGGCCGGGCATTTTTGTGTCCCTTTATTTTTTTGAGCAGTGAATATATATATATTTTATTCTCATATAAGAACAGATGAAGCCTTGATCAACAATTCAGAGTTCCAAAATCGGCTGCCATTTTGCTGCCAAATGCGTTTGGCTTGGAGATGCTCTTTAAGAAAAGCAAGCAGCACATTCTGCAGAGACATGATCAGGTTTAAGTGAGAGCTTAAGGGAATTGTGAGGATCCATGTTTTGTCTCACACTAATCAGCAAATGCTTAAATATCCTCAGACGGATGAAAGATAATTGCCTTAGCGACATGAGGCAAGAAGTTCTTGTCAATGACATGAGCCCCTTCAAACCTCAAAAACCTATGAGGTGGTCCCTGTGAAAAGCCCACTGCTAATTTGTAGGTGCTGTCTCTTCCTCAGGACCACACAACTGTTCATGACAGCAAGCTATTGGCATGCAGGCCTGGACTCCTCTGAGCTACAAAGTTTTGTTACAGGACCTCATCATCAGATAGGTTAAATGCATAAGAAGCCTTAACCTGTTAAACTTGTTGGAGGAGCAGCTCTTATCTAAAGCAAATCTTTTCATGTACTATCACATCAGTGTCCCGGGAAGACCTGTAAGTGTTATATGGTTTGACAAATGAAGCTGTCTTCAGACAGTTCCCATCAGTGTATACATAGTTATGGTTATGGTGCAACAGAAATTGTCCAAACAATTTCAGAGATACAAGTCAGTTTTACAGTAGCAAACAATAAATGCCCTACTTCATTTCCAAGCCCATAATGCATTGCACATTACATTAGTACAGTTATGCTTCATAAAACATAATTCAGACAATCAAATTTCCCAGTAACTGACCTGAAGTCCCAGGAGTTCCACACTTATGCACAAATTCCAAAGAAAGCTGAAACCAAGCTGAGTGCCCAAAGTGAGGCATGCAGGAAAAGTGGGGGCCACTAGAAAGTTACCCACAAAGCTGCCCACCATAACCTTTTGGATGCTCCTTATTCAATATATCAAAATATATGTGGCAACAGTAGCTTAGCATGCTACAGCTTCACGCATCACCAGAGGCTAATCTTAGCTTAGCGAGCAGAACAAAACAGCTCCACAGTTCAAATTGGGTTTACTGAAGCTTCGCTGAAGCCCTAGCTTCTGAAAATAAAGACTGAAATCTGAGACAGTGAATCATTTGTTAAGCCATTCACCACGCTTATACAGTTTCCTGGGCTCTGGAAAAATACAGCTGAGGCCAGCATGCATCCCATACTGCTCCAGTGCATACAGCTCTCAGCTGCTTTACGCTGGTCTGGTACTGGTTTTACGGCATATGCCGGTTTTGGTCGTGATCAACAAAAAGGCTTCTGCTGCTCACCAGAATACCCTCATCCAGTGTATACTGCTTTGCTGGCCTATGCTGGTTTTCCTAGCAAGGTGTGTAACGATATATGCAAAATATGCTGTTTATTTTGGAATTTTGAATGATGTAAACTATGACTCAGGTGTACTTTACAATTGATTTTAACAGAATACAGAACGTTTTGTAAAAAATGTAATTCTGACGCCACATAATAAGCCATCTACTGCAATGATGATGCAACATGGATGCAGCTAGCAGCTACACGCTAATAGAGTCGGCTTGGTGGTGGTGTAATACAGAGCCGATTTAAAGACCACTGAAGAAAATTCTTTCCTCAGTTTAAAGGCAAGGCAGTGCATACTGTGGGTAAAGAAACCACTGAAGTAGTTATTGCATACTTGTGACAAATGCCTAAAGCTAACGGGTCACTTCCTTTTGGGCCTTAGCCCACCACAAACATTACACTTTTGGTCTAGGATAAAGAGAAAGAGCTAGATGAAGACACAAGAGAACAGACACCCCCTAATTATTCCAATATGCTGGTTACATTTCGTGCTTCTCATGATGTTAAAGTCTGTTATCTAGGGACAGACATCACCACCAGAGTTGCAGATTGCCTTCTTTCCTTTTTTCAGTAACAGCTACACATCCTTCCTGGTCCATATTGTTGTTCTCACAGTGGAAGGATGGACAGGAATACGTGTGGATGTTCTCAGATCTGAGGTAATTGTGGAACTGGATTTTCTCCTCCATCCCTCTTGCGATTGGATGAACGCCTCAAGCTGTCTAACTTTTACCTAATGAATGATCTCAATATTTTCATACTTGTTAAACATTTTCGTGTCGTTTAATAACAGACACTCCACATGCAATGCGCATATTATTTGGTCATTACTTTAGAAACATGAATAATGTATGCGCACGTTTAAAATTACTGACCATAGCCTGGTTGAGAAACACTGACCTCTCCTCTCAATTTATCCACCTTGTTAATCATTGGGAGGGAATCACCGCAGGACCACCACTGTCCAGATATTATTTGTTTGGTGCTGGTATATGTGCTAGGGACAGCAGTGTTGCTCTAACTGATAGGAACACATAGCCTGCTGGTCTACACTATAGGCCCACAGTCGGCGATAACTCAAATTTCTCCACGCACAATTCGTGTAGATCATTCTCTAGGCCTTCATTAGTGGCCTGATTCTGACCACAGGACCTGCTAGATATTTTTGAGTGGCAGCACAGCAGTGACAAGAAACCTACACAGTGCACCTATATGGTATGCGTTTCCGAGTAGGCATACCACTGCAAACAGACAGTGACCTCTGCTGGTGAAAGCAGAACAATGTACTAACAGCATAAAAAAAGGACACAGTGACACTTTCAGCATAGGATTTTAAATAAAAATCATTTTTATTTTTAAAATAAATGCATTTTTACAGTCTAAAAACAGCAGGCCATGCACTGCTGTTCAGAACATCTGAGGCAAACAAAAAAAATAAACAATATAGGAGAAAAAGATACGCTAAGCTAGCTGTTCTTTTACTTCAGTTCATGGCGAGTTGTCTCAAACTCCAGGCTGTAAAGGTTGTCCTTCTTCCAAACATTTGGCGTTTAAAATCACCATTAATAAAACATGAGCTGACTTTCCTATAGAGGACAAAGAAAACAGTCAGCCGCTTGTGGGTGTGCTAAGCTTGGCCAATACTTTAATGCAGGGTGCAGAAATGAACATTTCTATACTAGAACTTATTTAAAGCTAGAAAAGGAGAAAAAGAAAAAGAAAAAAAACTTAAAAGTGGGAGTGATGAATTATGCAGCAGCAGCTAGATCTACATTAGATTCCTCAGACCTGGAGCTTGAGACATGCTTCATCACATTATATATATTTATATATATTTTACTCTTAAAAACTCAGTAAGACCTTACTTAACATTGGCAGGCACACATCATACCACACAATGCTGAACGATGGCTTTTTTCCTTCTCTTCTGGAAAAATGCACTTCCAAAAAATGACAGAAAAAAGCAGCAACATACACGACAATAACTGTACAATTCTATAAAACTGTGTTTTTACATTAGTTACAAAAACTAATACTTCATTTAGCATTCCTTCATATTCAGAAAACAAAAGATGGACATTGCATGTATTGTCTTAAAACACAGTGACCTATTGCTGGTGCATAACAATATAATGGTTTCGAATAATACTATATGGTTTAGGATAAAGTGTGAAAGACAGAAAAGCAGGCCGTACAGGAGACTATGAGACTCTTCATGGTGATTAGTGTTTGTAAGAGCCAGCAGGCTTCAGAACAAAACTGAGGTCATCCTCACATACTTCAAACTGAACAGGCGCTGGACTCCAGCCCCGGTTTTTGATTTCCTTCTTAGTTTTCTAGGGAATAGCACATCTGGGATACTGAGGCTATTTCTTCATCACGCTGCCTTCATATTGTTTATGCTGTCCATTGCATGCTGCTTCTTGCAACAATAAAACCGGTGACTGTTCTTTACAGTGGAAAAAGCCCAGAGGCCATCCACCAACAGCTGTAGTGCTGAATGCATAACTATACAGCAAACTCAAAGGGCCCTGGACAGGATAGCAGATAAAAAATATATATAAAATAAAAAAGCTACGCAATAAACTACAGCTTATTCATGTTGGGACCTTTCCTTCACTATAGAAGTGCTTGCAATGTCTTCATGTTAACACACCATAATAAAGCTAGAAGTATTTTAGTCTATTTGTGAATTGATTATATTGTTTTTAGTGTCAGCCCTAATCCTGCAAGACTCTCCAATCTCCTTCATGATGAGAAACACAAACTTAGTGCCAAAGATCCTTCATAAAAGTGGCTTCTACCACCATCGAGACGATGTTTACAATGTCTGTAGTGTTAATTGGTCAGGGTTTGGTTACGATTGCATTGGAAACGGCATCAAACTGTCGGCGTGTTAAATCACAGTGAAGCGGCGTATGGACTACAGGAGATTAATTAACACAAATGAGCACCAAGAGAACCAAAACACTCAATTCCCCAACAATACAATCGAAACATAACACAAGTGCAGGCTGAAAAACAAAACTCTTCGATTCTTTCGTTGCTGAGAAAAGCCTGAATATTACCATGAAGAGCAAAATGGTCGTGGACGTCACTCCGCTAGGATGCACTGGCATTGCAGCAGCAAGTGGCAGGAAGGTAGTGACAGGTGTCGGGATGCTGCAGTGACTACACACACAAACCAAGCACTCTGGATGCCAGCAGGCAGGAGTCTCTGTGAAAGTAGCTGCTCACTTCAGGAAGCATTCTCAGATATGCCTCAGCAAGAGGTGAAGCCTTGGGCAGAGAGAGAACATTCTCCTCATCCTCAAAGTCACATCATTAGTGTTATTAATGTGTTTGTCAGCATTAAGGCAAGAAAAAAATTAAAATAAAAGGTGATGTCAGCTTTCAAACAATCACTGTGTGGCCATGTCAGACTCTTGGCATGGTTAAACAAAAAAAGACAAGAAACAGAATACAGGAAAAAAAAAACCCAGCCATCTCCCTCCCCTCCTCACCCCATCCCCTTCTGCTGGGTGGAGAGCAGCTCTCAGACCCAGCCACTGGTGAGCTTGTAGAACATCTCCTCATCTAGAGACTCGTTCTGGTCCTTGGCACGTGTGGACAGGAAAATGTAGCCACCGATGAACTCATGCACTACCTTGCAGTCCACTTCTGCACAAATGAACGACAGACTGGGCTCATCCGCAAACTCCACTGTAACCTAGAATCAAAAATAAAAGGGTTATGAAACAATAGCTAATCCAAATAAGTTATTCATTCATTATCAAGGCTTTAACTATGAATTTCTTATGAATTATGTCAGCTACAGTGCTGTCTTGTTATCTGGTGTTGACCTGGGGAGGATGGGTTCCCCTTTTGGATCTTGGTTCCTTTAGAGGTTTCTTGAGGGAGGTTTTCCTTGCCTCTTGGTTTGGTTTTCCAAGACAATTTTTTTGTGGCAAGATAATACACTTAAAACACTTAGGAATTATAATTAGGGCATCACAGATATTATCAAATGATATGAAAAAATATATAGTGTGATTTTTGGCTATATCACACATTAATAAGAAAACTGCAGTGCTATATCATATCTGTCAACGTGAATTAGAAACCATTAGATTAGGGGACAATCATAAACCCTTTTTCTTCCTTAATGTTACAGATTTCCTAAGTGAAAGAGGATTCTCGGGAGGGAAATAAAGCGGGTGAGAATTTATTCGTAGTTTGGTTTTATGGTACGCATTCCGAAACCATCACATCAGACACTAAAAGATTGGCAGAATGTTTTACAAAATCTATTACAATATTTTAATGTGTATTTTTTGATGTGTTACCAAAACACAAGTAATTGTTGAAAGCTTGATTAGTGCATGTTTTTTTGCACATTAAACCAGGCAAAGCACCGGTTAGCAGCCAAGCCATTTAGCATCCAGAACAGTTACAGAAGAGTAACTACAAAAAGGTGTGGAGGCAGGAGATTGCGTGTTTATGCAAGTCACTCCATCATCAACTGTTCCACTGTCACAGCCCTGTAGCTTCTTAGCCTCCCAAATTGGTAGGAAACTTCCCAAATGGACATATTACCTCATTTGAACAAACTTTCTCAAGTTAACACAAACAAGTGTGGCCAGTACAAACAAGCTCCAGTAATTCAGGAGTCATTTCACAAAAAAGTGAGAGAGTAAAGTGATGAGAAGAAAGGAGAGGCCTGCCGATATACATGCATGTGCAGGGGGTAGATTGATCGGTCAGACATGCTAATATAATATTGGCAAGTTTGTTTTTTTCTTGCCTATTGAAACACTGTGATGCGGCCAAACAAAAAGGCATTCTGAACTGGGGAAAAGTGGACTGTCAGAAAACGGAGCTGATTTAACATAAAATCCATTTTGATTTCAGGTTGACTTTTAAAAAAAAAAAAAAAAAAAAAAAAAAAAAGTCCTGGGTAGCAATAAAAGTAAATACCATCTTGATCTCCCAGTTGACGTTCCACTGTTTCATGTTGCTGAACCGCCAGGTCTTGATGGCATCTCTGGTGCTGGCATCTATGCGGATCAGTCTGTTATATGTAATGCCAATAAGCTCCTCTCTTTTTCCCCCTTGGAATCTTAAGAAGACAAAGGGAACATGATGGTCAAGACCTTCAAAGTATTTAGGACTGAAGAGGTAGTTACTAAGCAAGCATAAACTCTTCTCTAATAAACACGTTTCAATACAAAAGAAAATGTGACAAACAATTAAACAGGTGTGTTTGTTCATACTGATGGAAACATCTGCAGGAATCAGGTAAATACAATTAGACTGTGGAGAAAACACTCACTTAGCCAGAAAATGAGTGATCCCAAACTCTGGCAGCGACTGCCAGGCCTGGATGAAGCGCATCTTGGCTTCAATTAGACTCATCTGGGCCACGTTCTGATGGGCTTCAAGAATACGAGCAGAGATCTAAATGGAAGCGCACACACAAAAAACAATGTCAAAACTTACAGTTACTAAGCATCCCTCTCCCCATCCACCACACGCACACCCACAAACACTGAGCAATAGCTGATGTCACAAAGCTCCATGGTCACAAATATTCATGCCATTACCCAATTGTCACCAAGCATGCCACACATGGCAGATATTAGTGTGTCCCACAGGCATGAAGTAAAGGTGATGAGGCAGAAAGGCTCTCCACCCCTGAGAGAGGCCTCAGTGGTGTTCTTGAACCACTCCTAAGCTCTACGGCCCACGTCTGCTTCGACCTCACAGCTAACAACTCAGTAGAACAAACACAGATGGACTGCGCAGTGCCTTGTTTGCCTGCTTTAGACATTCTGCTTTCAGTAATGAGACCACCACCATTTAGATCCCGAAGTTCACACATTATAAGCTGGTAGTACAAAGAAAAGACGAGACATGATTGTTAACAGCCACTAACGGAGTTATGAGCTAATTACAACAGAAGGGTATTAGTAGAAGAGTGTCTGAAGGTAAAGTAAGTCACAAAGACACATATCACTGCAACTGATAAACAGTTTCACTTACCAGGTCCCTGATATAGCCTGGCTGAAGGGCAGGGGCAGGAGGAGAGCAAGAGGAGGGAAGAAATAAGGAACAGGGATAAATAAAATAAGTAAATAAAGCAGGTGAGATAGTTGCAAACAAGCGGACAAGTTCAAAACAAATGAGCAAGTATCAAATAAAGCATCAAAATAAAAAGGGTGTGGCAAAGCTCATGCAGCAGTTTCCAGCTAAAGGAATGAGAGGAGGAGGCAGGAGCAGAAAAATTGGAAAAACAATATCGTTTGGGGGTGGGGGGGTGGGGGGGGATTAGATACAAAACTGCTTTTGGAAAAAGGCTTCTGGAAACATGGTATGCTTTTATTCCTGATCCAGTTGGAACAGTGTTTCCCAATCCTCATCCAGGAAAGCTCTGCACACTGCATAGTTAATGTTTTCACCATTCAAATTACACTGATTTGTATGAATAATAATTACCTGTTGCATCAGATGTGTCAAAACAGAAAACATGAAAGGCTGGATTACAGAGGTAGTCCATGACTAATTTCGGGCCGTCATAAAACCCAACAGCACCCTTAAAGTATTTCATATCCACAGTTAGGATTTTATAATGGCAGCAACTGACAGCTAAGTATTAAGAAAAGCAGCATTTCCACAGCCTTCCACTTTCGCTATCATTAAAGCCTGTTCTGACATTAACTACTTCATAGTAGAAGAAGAACAATGGTAATTTGTTAAGATTTGTTAAGCAGCACAAAAAAGGAAAAAGTGCAGACTCTACAGTCACCAAGTTCCTTCTTCTATGGTCCAAAGACTACGCAACACGGGGGTTAACAAGTTGTTGAGCTCTTTTACACTTATTTTCCGATGAACTGAATCACAATTTCTGGATATTTTCTGGTTATTTTTCACTCACTTTTAAAAAAAAAAATTCTATTTTCACTTTTTTAAACTTTGCTATGGCCCATATGCCATCACTTTGTCTTATATTACCCCCAGCATTTTTCGACATTTCCTCCAGAGGGTGCTACAGCCCAAATGACAAACAGAACAGGCTCAGTGACTCCAACTGCCCCGCCATTTGGCTCTGACTTTGTTTTTTGTTTTGTGAAGTCCTTTTCACTAAACTACATAGCAACAACAGGCTATTCTGGCATCCCCGTTTTCAGAGATGTTTGGAGGTCATCTAGGTTTAATAGAAATCCTTGTTAGAGGGAGAGAGGAGAAGCCTAGTTGAATGTGGAAGGGAAGATGCAGAAGCAGTGGGCAAAAAGACTAAACACAAGGCGTCTGCTGCACAGCTGAGAGCGGCTGTTGTGTTCGTCCCAGGCTCTTTCTTCCCCACTCTGCATTCACAAGCAGCTCTCATTTCCTGCAGCTTTTCCCGCCTGTTCTCTGCAGCCCCACCCCCCAAAGTCCTGAGGACAAGCTCAGGGGATCCAGTGGCTCTGAGGCTTTCATGTAGCGACAGCAGGGTGGAGAGCAGCTGAGAGGAGAGGCGGATGCTACCAGCCACCACCCCTCAAAAACACTGTATATTCTGGACTTCAGCCAGGGCCGCTGCCCCAGCACTCACTCCACATTTACTTGAAACAGCCTAATGGTCTCAATCTCTCACTCTTCCCCCTCCCCTCATCTTCCTGTTTCTGAGTGAAGTAAAAAACATGGCAGAATATTTTGAAAAACAACATGGCGCTCAGAACGGTTCCATTCAAACATGCCGAGGTCCTGTGAAAGTTCCATTCTTCCATCAAACTGCAGAGACAGCAGGTTTTTTTTTTCTCTTAATAAGGCATTTCCTGCCATTTCCTGTGTTGCTATTTTACAGCCTCCTCAGCAGTCTGTAGTGATGCCAGGCTTCTAGTGCATGCACATAGACCTGGGCTCCTCTCACACCCTTCACACTTGTGACTCATCCCTCAATGTAGCTAAACACCCCCCCCCTCCCCATGTCATCTAATCACTTACATATTGGGCACATTCCAGCAGTGCCATAGCATCCATCAAAACACATCATGTGCTGTGCTACAACCTAACCACTTCCATATGTACCACATACTGTGCCCACAATCCAGGCTAAAATTGAATTTAAGTTTAGTGAGCACGTAATCTTCAAGACACTGCTTTATGAAATCCATCTTGTCTTGAGAAACAGAGCACTCAGGATAAGAGGGCATGCTACATTCTTTAAATGATACATTGAATATAATGTATATGCAAGTCCCATCTGCCTTTAGAGATTTAGTGTCTATAGAGTTTAAAGCAGGTCCTTCACCCTGTCATGAGAAGACGACGAGAGAATGGCCACAAGGGGGGAAAAACAGAAAGAGGAGAAGCAGATAACTAGCGTGGCTGCATTCCTCTAAAGGACAGCCTGATGCCAGGCACCCAGCTGGGAGGCCTCAAACCATTTACCCAGACAAAGTAACTGCACTCTCAATCAATTATTCACTTCAGTGTCCTTCACCCGCTCACCCACATTCTAACCACTGGTTTCTCAATCTTTCTCTAGTCTTGTCTGGGTTTCTGTCTGTCCTTCTCACACATCTTTTTCCAAGAACTTGTTGTGTCATCTCACTTAAAGCGACCTCACCTCCAGAGAACTTCTGTTACTGGGCTTTTCCACCGGACAGTGTGGTACTGCATGATATGGTTACTCATGCAAATCCAGAACTACTCCTACAGTCCTGTGTCTGTGCATAACCTCATTCCCATACTGGGCAAGGTTTTCTGGACGTGTGTGGTGGTGACATTTCTCATGTGCCGTTAATGCTAACATCAAACAAAAACAACAGTAGAAACAAGGGAGAAGTTTCATGTATTGATTTACATTGTGAAGAGTCACAAAGGCTGTTTTTTATACCTTTCAGTAACATCAGTTTTCACATTTACATTTTTTTAATTTTAATTTCCTGTAAATGACGTACATTGTTCCTGTCTCACTTCCTTTACAATGTAAATGGACAGTCTTGACTTGGTTTGGTTGCTTTCTTTGGCCAAGATTGCAAGTAGGCTTGGGTTTAGGTAAACTCAAGTCTTATTTATTAACTATTTTGCATCCCTGTGTTTATTCTCTCACCTGCTAGTCAAAATTCCACGGACGCATTTCCGCTTTCATTACTATATGCAGATATAGAAAATGCTTTCCATTTGCACTTACACCAAATCTGATCCACTTCCAATAGTGGTCACAATCACAATCCACTCACAATGTGTTCATAGCGGTGGAAAAACACCATTTGCTGACAAGTAACTAGTCCAAAATTGCCCTGCACAGTATCAGGGTTATCAAATGCTTTAGTAGGTTGCCACATTCAAGTTGAAGTTCTCCTCAACAAATCATATATGAATTTTATGATTTTCCATCAAATTTAACTGTAAGCCCCTACAGATCTTCTACACACTTTCAGTTACCTGTTTGTTCTTGTATTTCTTCAGGTACCGTGGGGACACCAGACACTCAGGGTTGATATCAGTGGTAATCGGCTCGATTATTTGTGGGTCAGGGTTCATATGCTGCATCTTCAAGAAGGACAGAATGTTCTGGACCTCCAGGTTGTACGAGCTGTCTGCCATTGTCTTTCCTTTAGAGGCCAGGCGACAGGCTGCCATCCACTGTGCATACTGCCTCTCCTAAAGTTGAGAGGGGAAAGGTGACTGGGTTAAGCATGTTTACCCAAAAAATGTAGATGTTTATATAATTTGGGGTGAAGATGTTTAAATCTTCTGGTCTGAATTCACCTCGATTCTACAACATTTACAGTCACAATCTCATTGAAAATTACTGTGTAGTGAAGAAAAAGAATCTCACAGTGTCACATCGGAGCCAGATTTCATTCATGCCATCCGCCACAGGGATTAGCAATTTGATGTTAAACTTCTGACCAGAAATATTGACATCCGGTGTCACCTCACAACCTGTAAAGGAGAATAAGGACAGGGTTTAGCATTTAGTCATCTTTAATAAGTCCTATAATAAGCCTAAGAAAAGGAATACACTCTGTAGCAAACCTCACCTCTCAGGTTCATTTGGTGGGCGGGTATGCCATGGGCCTCCTCACGGCTCTTGTAGCAGGAGATTGTGATGTCCTTGAATGTGCACCAGTACTGCTTGGGCCCTTTCAGTGTCAGTTTCTTTGGCCTGAGAGAGACACCAAAGGTCAACCCTTTAGTCCAAACTACTGCATTAGTAGGCCGTTGAGGCACATGGGTCGTAAATTCATACACACTGTGTAATGTAAAATACCAGGCTAGTTACAAGGTTACAGGTTTCTTTAGGCCATTGGGCTTCAATCATTAACAGACCGCTTTCTTGTTTGACCCTTGTTCTTGGGTAAGAACAGAATCTATGAACGAATGATTCTGTGGTTAAAAAATACATCATGAATCTGATCATAAGCTTTGCCCTATGGGGAACAGCATGAAATACTGTTAGAGCCTAGTGCAGGGTTCAGATCAGTGGCCAAGCTTTTCCAGCAAACCCTCTACCTATGAAACAAAGTAATGTGTACATTGATCAGTCTTACAATCCAGCTCATTAAACAAACATAAAAAAGAGGCATCACCCACAGGAGCCTTAGAAATACAAGAGCTCTGCCATATTTAACTTACTTGAAGACTTTAACATAGTCGGCCAGTTCAGGAATGGACGTAATATCACCCTGGAATTGAGATGAAATAGGGACAAAATTAAATTTATGACTGTGTGCCCCCCCCCAAAAAAAATATTTAATAAATAATAATAATAAAAAAAATCTAGTGTTCAAACTCTGCAGTTTAAGACTATGGAGAAAGTGAGAAGCTAAGCTACCAAAGTGTTGGAGGTCTTTCCTCCCTCCAGCGTGATCTCCAGATCAGATAGCGCGGCATCCACCTCGTCCACCTCCTTCTCGCTGTTGTTCATGTGATTGTCCGAAGACATGATAGACAGCTTATTGATGTGATACTGAAAATCCAATAGTAAATACACATTAGCGAGCATTAGGAAAGCAAAGCCAGTACGATCTATTTTTTGCATAATAAATAGAATCAACTAAGACAACCGATTAACTTTGCTCTGATTAACTTTTTCCACAGCAAATCATTCTTTTCTAGCTGTCTCGAATAGGTCGGTGACTCTGAATGAGTTAGATGGAAATCCTTTTCGTGGTTTGCAACTGCACAAATCCAGCCACTTGAGATTTTTTGAGTCATTCGCTATTAATTGTACAGGAAATTACAATGGAGTTGTTAAACACATCCCTAAATACAACTTGTTGACAAATGGTATTTATACCGTCACACGGCTGCCCTCTCACTCCCCCCTGTGCGTGAATGAGCAGATGGCCTGAGAGAGCAGGCGTATTTTAAGTCATCGCTTCACGCTAATGCTCTATATCCACCTCAGGTTTCAAAGTGGAGGACAAAGTTGTCCTTCCATCACTGCCTCACCACTAGGGTCACTGTTCTGAATGTAAAAAGGCCAGGCTTCATCATGCATTATCCATCATCATACTGAACTTGACTAGTATGCATAATATAATGATTAACAACATCCCAATATTAGGTTTTACAATGGTGTTATCATTAAATCCTGCACAAAATAAGCATTTGTCTCCTAAAAATTTGAGTTTTTTAATATTTCTCACCCTGAAGGTGTATATTTGTTATAACAGTGCATCTCATTGCTGTAATATGGATAATCAGGGAAACTCGGTGGATCCCCACTTGCACACACATCTAAAGTCTAGTCCTACTGTCAGGTGACCACATTTCAACTTCCTGTGAAAACATCAATGATATTTTCACTGCTTACAGGTTCTACTAGAGAGCATCATTAGCCAAGTTCCAGGGGCTCACCATCTTCACTGAATCTACCCAGCGACACCCTCAAGACCAGCAGGCCTGAAACCCAAACCCAACTACAGCTCCTCAACCATATAACAAAATGCAGTGAGGACTGATGTGGAGAAGCAGGATGGTCTAATTTAAACTCCCCTGTAGCCAGCATGTGCAGGGTAAAGAAACACTAGACCCCGAGATACACCTCAACAAATCTCATGCTGAAAAACTAACACCTCTTCAACATGGCTGCTGGGGATGGATGGATGGATGTTAGGCTGGGTGGTCTAGGCCTACCCAAGCTCCCATCCATCGGACACCCACTCTATATATACACTGGGGGTGAAGACAGTGTGGCGTCCTCGGGTCTTGTCACTCAGCTCTTTTACGATGGTCTAAAATAGCAGGACCCTCCAAGGCCAAGGGGTCTTCCGAAGGGGGTAATGGGGCTTCTAGAACACACAGTACTCTCATTTTTTTCTTAAAGCATCCTGACCCCTATTCTTTTAGGTGGACATCAAGGTCAAGTGAATGTAAAAGCTTATGTTCATTTGTAAGCTAAAAGAAAATCCTGTAATATTGTCTGACAATTTTAACTAAACAGACTTAAATGTACTTTCATCAATGGGTGTGAGGCCAATTAGCTTCATATCCAGACCTTTATTTGTTTTATCCAGAAACCAAAGCATGTGCCGAAGATAGCACTGTTCTTGATAATAATTACCTTGAACTCACTGCAGAAAACTCAATTAAATGAAACTTCAGGACACAGCAGTTCTTGCTGCATATACATACTGTAGAAATATGCACTTTTGTGGCCTTCAGAAGGCAACCTAAGCCAAAGCTAAAGTACTGGTCTAGCGGCACAGAGCCTATTCAATTCATTAACAGTGTAGCAGGGCAGGGAGCCCAATGTAAACACTGCATTCTCTCATCACTGGCTTACTAAGCAATCTCAAACAGCCTAATAAGGTATTGGTGATGCACCTCCCACCTTTTGGAATCCAAACAGACAGACTGGCGTGCACAAAGTTGAGCCCTTACTCAACTTACTCTTACTTACCTGCAGGGCAGCAAACATCATCATCTCCTCCTCAGTACACTCGATTTCCTCCAGCAGGATGGCCCATTTGGCCTGCTCATACAGCTGGTTCACCCGGATGGCATCATACTGCAGTGGGGGGAGAGACAGCATTAACCCGTAGCACAACCTGGTTTTACCAGCTGTGCAAACAAGACACCTCTGAAAGCCGCTTCCTCTGTCCCACACCCACTGTGTCAGCTGCAATAACTACCTGAACAAAGCTTGTTGTGAAGTGTAGTGGGCTGCTGACAATAAGCAAAATCATTCAAAACTGCTTAATGCGCTCTTATGGCCGCATTACTAACAGAAATACAACGCAAACATTCAAGATAAACATTGCTGGGAACAAAAGAAAAGAACAAATAAATATATTAAAAACACAACAGATAACTAATTGGGGATTCTAATAAACTATTAACCAGTAGCAATGGAAAAATTAAAAAAAAACAGAGCATACACTAACCTTAGGATTAAGGTCAAAAAAACTATGGTATTTAAACCGCAGAAGAAGAACTTCATTCTCTTTCACATCCTGTTCCATGAGAGACCTGGAGGAGTCCAGCCACCTTCAGAACACAGAAGATAAAACTAAATTACAGCCTGAACCTCATAAATGACACAGCCCTCATTCCTTAGAACTAGGACACTGCACTTACCCCTGATTGATCTTTGCCTTATCCAAGAGAGATGGGGGTTTGTAGAGCTTGACCAGTATGTCAGGTGAAGAGATGGGCTGACTGACTGCAAGGATGCTGGGATTACCTTCAGATAAGGGGCTATCTCCAAACCAGGCTGAAGTGGGGGAAAGTGGGCTGCCGTCTCGAGAGTCATAGGTTGGAGTCATGGTCTTACTGTAGAGGCCAGGACTGGAGTAGATGCTCCCTGAAATTAAAGGTGTGCATCAGTATTTGGTTGTTGGTTTAAAATGCACATGTACAAGTTGGAACTAACACACATATACAGCAAGCCATACACATTAACCTTAGCCCAGGACTAAAGATAATTCCTGACACAGAATTTCCTTTAAATTGTGAATTTTAGCCCAGGACTATGTTTAATTTGCATTGAAATGAACCCGTATGAAAGCAGTGAGAGGGTCAACACAATGCAGGACCAGCACATCACAACAAATCCAACCACACTTTCCTATTCCTGGACTGTAAGTATAACTGTAAGCAGTGTAACTCTGAATCAGGTGACATGCAAATGCACAACATAAGACATATATTCATAATAATAAAAAAAAATAAAATAAATAAAAACAGGACAATTGTCAACCTCACAGGTGCACACAGCAAACCAGCACAACCAGAAGCATGAGAGGGTCCTGGAGCTCAGGGTGCAGAGCTGTGAGAGCTAGCATGGCTTATAACAAAAAAAAAAAAAAAACCCTTTTCGAAAGGTGTTTGCAAGATATAGTTCAACCATATTTGTCCCTAACATCAACCAACTTCTTGGTTGGTTGCATAAAATTACAAACACTAAAATGCTCTGACCACGTTTACACATGCACACACAGATATTCAGACCTTTAATCAAATACCAAGTGGTTCTCATGACATCTGGAGTACAATGAAAACGGAACAGATTTCTACTCCCTTTAAAGTACTTCAAGATAAAAGGGGAAACTATCTGATTTACTACATAGCAGTAAAACGAATAAATCAATAAAAGAATTCAGACACTTTTCTCTACAGCTGGGCAATGCAATAAATTTACGTATTTTATGAGAATTTTATGCATTGTACTTGCAGAACACAGGCCTGCTGCATGTTTCAGTATGAGAACAGAGTTAGTTCTTTTAACTGGGTTGTGACATATCATTCACCATGAAAAGCTCTAGAAGTATAACAATATTACATTATTGCAATATCGTCCACCTCTTTAAAAAAAATAAAAATATGAAGACACAAAAAGCACATAGCATCAACACTTCCAAAACACAAACTTGAAAAGCAATCTGAGAGATGAACTAAGGTAAATATGGAACATTCTTGAAGAATTTGGATCTGCTGACTCACACTGTTGACCTCAACTGCCCAAAATGGTAATCTCCATTCCTACCAGTAATACTGCTGTTAAAATGATAGGAAATTACCCAGGTTATAAAATACCTAAAAAAACTGTAAAATATTTGTATAAGCATAAGATACCAGCATGATAACATATTTACAGAGAAAATACATTGGGATGGGATATTATATCATCTCAGGCCTATATAATGGTCCTAATGTGCTGAAACGCAAGTTTTCAGTCCCATATTTCCAGCTGGCCATACCAGTGAAGCAGAACTAAACACAACAGCATGAGCGGACACGGTAGGTTGGGGATTATTCCCAAACTTTACTCAGATTTTATACAATCATGTCAAAGAAGGTGAATATCTTATTCGTGGTACTGCTGGATGTGGTCGAATAAACAAACAGATGAATGGACATATGGATAAACAACAGGCAGACAGATGCCTGTTATGTAAACTTTGGCTTGGTCATTAGCCCTTCTCTGCTTCGAACAAAGAAAAACCATGAGAGGTGTTAAAGCTGTGTAGATGGGACAACACCCAAATCAGCTTTATGTTTAAAAACTGACCGCATACGAATTACCATTGCAAGTAAAAGCTTTTACAGGTATACTGTGCACTTATAAAATCAAGATTAACCTAAGGAGAAATAAAAATACAAATTTAGCTTCTGTAGGACTTTAAACTAAACATATTGCTAATGTGTAAACAGGAACAAGAACTGTTTACTCATAGCATGACAGACATAATCCCCCAATAAACATGCATGTAAACGTGGTCAACGTTAAATTCCATTCCCACATGAATTTCTGAATTTATTATGAACATCATTCTACACTACATATTGGCACTCAGTCAACATTTGTCTTTACTTCTCGAGCGAGGAGGCACGTAGTGGCCACAGGCCGCAGGGCAGGCAGGCCAAGTCACCATGTGCAGCAGTGTAAAGCCACAGTGATTCGGGACAGGAAGTGGATTGGGGAGGGGGAGAGGTCATGAGAAAGGGAGAGGGCCAAAGGACCAGTGCATCCAGAAGCCTTTGGGGAGGGCTTGTGGAGATTCTCATAAACTCAGCAGAAGGTCACTGAAGGGTTTTCCGCTCCCTAAAGGAATGTTAGACTTGCAGGGAAAACAGATAAGGACTGCAGCCATGCTGTGAGAGCAGCAGGTCATGGTGTTTACTCTACCCAGTTACAGCTTAGCTCTAAGAATGCTAACATCTAAATCCTAAATCACACAGAGACTTGCTGGATAAGCACACCGAGGCACAGCGTTTGTTTACACACAAACAGTTAATAATCAGCATGAGGAAGTGCTCATCCCATTCTGTGTGAAAGCACATTTTTGCAGGGCATTTTATTTATAAGGTTAGTAAATACAGTGTTGAACATCTGAACAGTAGCATCAAAAACTCATCTAGAATGAAGAAGGGAAATTAGGTTTAAAACTAATCTGGGATCTCCTCCACGTTAGCTTCTTATCCTGGCCTCACAGATTCATATCTATCAGGGCAATGACAAGGGTTTAGGGGAAATAAGTGAGAAGCGCGCAAAAATAAATAAATAAATAAACAAACAAACAAACAGCACCGTGAGCAGAGCCCTTTAATATTTTGCATGGGTAAGGCCCATCACATGATCCCCATCAGCTGATATCCTACAGAATCAGCAGCTGTCAGGTGACTGCTCCAGCGTTTCTTTGGTGAAGGAAAGCAGTGCAGAGAAGCACAGAGAAACAGGAAACCTTACCTTTCATAGGTCCGATGTATATTATCTCAGATGCTGGAAGAGAAAAAGGAGGAAAAGCAGAGGAAAAGAAACAAAAAGAGAGGACAGATTAAAGAGATTAACAGGCAGGAGGAAAGGAAAAGGTTAAAGAATATGGAGAAAGAGAACTGGACATCCCTTGGTCTCAAAACAGGTCTCAAATCTCAGAGCATGACTCACTTTGCCCTTGCTGACAAACCTGGGGAGGGTAGGGTATAAACACATGTAACCTGGTGCCAACCACCTTCTACAGTCTATGACTCAGCCTGAGGAGTTTACCAACCACAACGGGGAGGGGATCAAGCCCTGCCCCAGGCCTCAGTCAAGCCTGGTCATTTTTACCATCACACTCAGCGGCGTGGTACTGCATCACACCACTGAGATTGCAAGGTCCTCCTAACAACAGAGTGGAAAGGAGACAACAGCTGCAGGATCAGGGGTGTTACCCCAGACTGTGAAAAGGGACACTAGAGGTTCAGCTTTAGTTTGAAATCGCAATCCATAGAAAATCCCCACAATTCACACTTTGACACCTCCAAGTTAGTGGTTCTAAATTCGGGTCCTGTAGTAATGATAACCAGTTCAGTACTGCTGAAAAAAGAAGGGTATATTCTATAAGTAATTTCTTATTTGTTGACTGAATTATATAGGACCTTAATCATTTTTCAAATTTGCTCCAAGTTATCGGTATGTGGGTACGAGTGAGATACAGCTACCAGAGTAAGATTCCTCCTCCTGATGGGTGGAGCTAGGGCCATGCTCCAGATCGACTGCATCGGGGGGATTCTTATCGGCCTGCCCAACCCCTTCCCAGTGGGGAGTAAACAGTAGTCCTTGAACTCGTTTCCTGTTGAGCGGGAAAGGCCCACTGCAGCTTGTGCATGAAAAGCTCCAATTACGTCCTCCGCTCGTCAGAAAAAGAGCCTTTGTAGAGTGAAACATGGAAATAGCCTATACACTACGCAGGCCCTCTGCTCTATTCTAATAAGGGTCAGCCTAGGGTTAAATGCTAATAATGAAAGGACAAGAGTAGTATTGACAGTGGCAGCCCGAGCCCAGAAACAGTCACACTGCACGCTGGCCCTTGCAACGCCTCAGCTCCAGGGCCTGGACCCGTAGGCTGCAACTACGTGTGGGATGCCTGTACTGGGGCCCTGGGGTGGGGCATGGGTGGGACAATGAGCTCCATTCATGGAGCCTTGGCAGCAACTCTGGCTCAGATAGTGGCTCGCCTTGGTGCCTCTTAAAGTGGGTTTACTTCATCACTATGGGGCGTAGCACGATGGCTGCCTGGTCTGTTTTAAAATGGCAGCGTGACCAAATATGTGTGGAATCTAAACCATTTGGTCCCCACAGCCAGAAACCACGCAGGACGATTGCAAATCATATGCCTGTTCCAAGCCCACACATTCGTATTTCGGCACTCTCTCAAAATAACAAAATGGCTTTTGTTTACCCTGCGTTGATACCACATGCACAACGTTCCCAAAGACAGAAGCATGTTTCTCATATACTGAAATGCTGACGTAAAAGGTATAAACACAAATGATTTAACTTCTAAAGTCATAAGGATACAGCAATGGTGGATTTGTAGCGAACTTGCCAAGATCTAGTCTGATTCTACAAGCCAACAAATTAACAAATTCGTTTAGTTGGATTGACATAAAATTCACATCCTGAGGACCTGTAGAGCTTGAAGAGCAATTATGCGAACAGAATATGCACAGACGCTTGTGTTCTGTTATGATGGCTTTCTGTATATTTCTCTCCATAGAGCCTAGGTAAACGCCAGGTGGAAAGAGATCACAGGAGGGCTGCAGATATACCTGATCCAGGAGTAAGCAGAGGACCTTCCAGCTCTAGAGCCTCCTCCTCACACTCCTCCAGCTTTTTCTTCTTCTTCTTGGGGTCACGGGGCTTGCGCAGCAGAGACAGCTCCTCAGGGTGGCGGATATCTGCAAGACAAAAGGAGTTATTATGGTCCAAGTCTCACTGGCCAACCCACAGAGCACATCCAAACAGCTGCACACAACCTAGCCCTGCATAAAACACAGATTTGTGTGTAAAGATAATATTTAGAGAAGGGTTAAATGTAGGATCAGAATAAACCTCGTTACACTGTGGAAAGAACTGAAAAAGAAAAATCTTAGTGAGGACACAAGGGTACAAAATGCAGTTTCGATATAATAGCATTTCATCTTTCAGACATTGACCTGTCAGAGCATATCACTGACTCCTATTCCTGTAACACAGACAGCCCTACACTGGCACAGAAAGTAGAAGTGACATTCCACCATTTTCTTTTCCAGTACTGATACAGATGTTACTAGTTTGTTCTACCCCATGGTCACTATACGACAGGTGACTATAAGGGTGGTGAGAACTCCTGGAATGCCTGGGCTGAAATTCTAGGCAGCTTCTACTTTAGGCTGGAAGGTTAGACACCCCTTGATGAACAGAGGTCCTAGAGACAAGGAACAATGAGAAGGCTGGGCAGTACCTAGGTACAAAAACTTAGTAAACACAAAGTAAAGATGGAAAATTAATGGTATATTTTATTGGAAGAAGGACCTTCAAGCATGGTTCTTGGTTCATGGTACTCTGTAATTCAACACTGAAAGCTTAAGTACGCAGGTAAACAAGTCCAATATCTTTTCTTTAAAGCTTCTACGGGACCTACTATACTATACTACCATGTCAGGCTTTCTTTTTTATTTAGTGCCTTATGCAAGCAAATGGTCCGAGTTAAAAAGCTCAAACTTCAGGCAGAATTTCTCTCCCACAGAAACCAATATAACCTATAACACCCCATTCTAATCTCAACCCATCCCTCTTCTGGAAGGTCTAGTAATCTCATCACACAATTCTTATTGCCCACCTACCATCAAGCTTCACACGCCATCACTCAATGCACATAGCGCTAAAAAGGTAAAAACATACCACTCTGAATCTTCGTGGGTCTTACAGCTTGTTCTACCGGATTATCGGGTTCGGACTCAAACTGATGGGGCTAAACGGACACCATAGTAAAAACAGCCACAGTGGTGTGGAGGCGGAGAATGTAGCAGGATGCTGCTCTGGCAATTGACCGATAACAACAGTGTGAACGAGCTGACATTTCGGAGCACACTGGGCTCTTTGGGAGGCTGGGCTTAAAAGACACAGGAGCTCTAACAGTACGTTTCAGACAGACTGAAGTACAATAAAAGAACATTTTAAAAATTACATAACAGGTCAGTTTTTAAACCTATAAAGACTAATTTACTTCATGGCACACAGACAAACTCAACTGGCTAGAACAGATCATACATCATTTCAAAATGTAAGCTTTATAAAAATACAAACACTAAGAGTAATAGAGACAGAAAAAACAACAACACAGATAAGCGGCATGGTTAGTATGGCACACAAACTAGAATGTCACACACAGTTGCACATCATAAATACAACAGCTAAAACAATGTCAAATTCTGCAAACAGACTGTGGCACTGTATACACCCTCAACCAAACGCCACAGTTATGACAACACAAACACAACGAAAACAAAGTGCTCTGAACAGCCTATAAAACTTTGCCTTCATTCTTTGGCCTATGTTTTAAATATGCTTGTTGACTTACGCTCAGCAAGAAGGCAAACAAAAGACCACCTGAAAAATGATGCAGTACCACCTTAAAGTAATGTAAAAGAAAAAAATCTGATTTACAGGCACTGCACATACCACCAAATAACTGTAGTGAAAACAAAAGTGTTTGTGGCATGTCCTCCTCACCGTAACAGCTAAACTTTTCCAGCCCGGGAGCATACCCAGGGGGGCATGACCCTTTAGAAGTCCTCTCCATGTTCAAAGGGTGTCTGAACGTAATAAATACGAGCAGAGTGCAGAGAAGCACAGCAGAAAAAGAGAATTGTTCAGGCTGTGATGGCTAAAGCAGACCTGCTCCTCTTCAGCTTTCCTTTTGGCTGAGCTGAGAGGAGACACATCGATCAATATTAATAATGAATTTTTTGACATTTAAGAATGCTTTTCGAGCAGGGTAAGGTGCTGCCAGCAGGTATCTAAAAGGAGAAATATCCAGCGTCCGCAGCTCCAGCTGAGACATCGTCTGGATCTTTTTGTCTACGCAAAAGCGTCTGAAAGAATCTGGCCACTTCTGGCATAGGAGTTTTATTGATTGGCATTCTCTCTTCTGTTCGAGGAATTTTGGCACTGCATTGCTTTGCATTAGAAGCACCACTGCAGGACAGTCTGCACTCCCTCGCTTTTCCACAGCCAGAGAAGAGAATGAGTGTGTGTCGGGGGGAGGGGGAGTGAGGGGGACTTCTTGGCTTGGCGAGAATTGCTTGTTTAGTTTGTGTTACTAAAGCAAAAGCATTCCAGAGGTTTTAAGAACTACCAGATGGTGGTGTTCTCTCTTTCTCTCCCTCTCCCTCGCTCGTTTGGCCTTATACAGCCATTTAGGAGCAGGCGAGGAGCAGATGAGTGCTGCGACAAGCAGGATGAACAAGCGAGTAAAAAGGCTAGTTGTAATGAGAACTGAACATCACCAACATGAGGTTTTCTGCCCTACACTTCGCTTGAGTTGATGGTACCCTATGGTAGCTGATAATGGTAATAGGAATCGATGAAAGATGACTCAAAGCATTATATTGTCCTAGACCTCCCTTAAAATAATGTATTTCTTGGAAATAGATCCACAAAACATTAGCTATTATCAACAGGCAACACATCCTAACGTTGTTGTGGGAAATGTTGTTCTATAGCCCACTGTGTACACAAGTCTTTGCTTATCAGCCAAAATAAGGACTCAAATGAGGCCTATATCCTGTGACTGTTAGAGTTACCAAGGTATTGACCCCAAGCATTGATAACTCATTTATGGCAAGTTCACAAACCTGCTGTTCGATTATTGATTTATTTCATGTAAGCCATAAGAAGACAACAGCTTTGCCACACACAAACATAAATCAACATTCCAAAACCTCTGACTTTTCCTCTTGCAGTCATTCCACTTCATTATATCTTGTTTTGAAGGAAAGTTTAACTTTCCACTGTGCGCACTTTCCCTACTCTGTACAAAAACAGTAGCCTAACACAGTAAGCTTCAGCACATTCTCCTATTTTATGATTTAAATGGTTAGCAGGAACTACCACAACATACAGGGCCAGGTATGGAAAACACTGCCATAGAGAGTAATAAAGAAACACATATCTTTCGTTAACACATATTAACAACCCACCTTAAACTTAAAGCAATAGTGTTAATTTCAGGGCAACGTCAAAGGCGACCCATTATGTTTTTATTTCTTAACCTTTCCTTTAGTTTTATAGCATCGTTTACATAAACACTCTAAAGGCCTAAAATACAGAAAACACTTTTCTCAGGTGCCAGAAACAGCTTATTGGAATTCCGGCCTTTTTCTCTGCTACAAGGTGATGTCATCTTATAACAACCGTTATGGCCCACCTCCCGGCACGCTCACAGACACCCACAGACACCCACAGACACCCACAGACACCCACAGACACCCACACTTGATCAACTCGGGATCAAACTCACCAGATCCTTGTAAGAATAGTGGGCACCCAGCTCAACCAAACCCCAAAAATAAAATTAGGAACAGTGAAAATTAACATCCCTTTTAACCAAATCGCTACACTCTGCTGAACTCCATGTTAGTGAGGACCTGTTTTGGATGCATAAAAGCAGAGGCACCTGTTTGAGCAGCAGCCAGTTTGATGAGAGTAGTGTTCTCCACCCTTCTGGCATAAGGCAGGAGGTAAATAATACACGGACAAAGATATTCTTTTCATCTGTCACATGAAAGCAAAAAATAAAGTAACAGTAATGACAAGAATGCAGCCCGTAACACAGCCTGCCAAAAAAACCACAGCCTCGAGCACCTGTTAACTGAGTGAGGATACGCTACAATGTTAGGAACACTGCGGGATTAAAAAAGGAATACCAAGCCCATGATCCTGAGACATTTCACAGTCAGGATTCACCTGCAGGCAAGTCTGAAATACCTCAATATGGTATTTTTCAATGTAAACTGTTCTAAACCCCCAATAAATCCATACGTACTGGTCCTAAGTATTGATCCAATTATGCCTTAACTGCCCACTGAACGGTCAATTAGTGGTCGTGAAACACTAAATATTCCAGACCAGTTATTAAAATGCAGGTACTTTACAACCCTAATTCCAAAAAGTAGGGACTCTGTGTAAATAACGCTGTGTATAAACACTGTAAATAATCATAAATATAACAAACACAATTATTTGCAAAGCGCATAGACCCAGATTTTATTCCCTACAGAACACAGAACACATATCAATCGCTGAAAGTGGTGACATTTTGCTGTTTCATTTAGAACTTGATAGCAGCAACATATCTCAAAATCGTTGGGACAGGGCCATGTCTACCATTGTGTATCATCCCCTCGTCTTTTAGCAACAGTCTGTGAACGTCTGTGAGGTGAGGAGACAGATTGCTGGGGTTTTGGGAAAGGAATGTGGTCCCATTTTTGTCTGAAATAGGAATCTAGCTGCTCAACAGTCCTAGGTCTGTACATCAAACATTAACCAACAGTTTAACAGTATTATTACTGTAAACATACCAGTTTCATATTTGTTTTTAAAATAGCTTTCACGGCTTGCAAAACAGATTCAGGACTAATTTGTATGTTTAAATAAAATTAAATTAAATTGCTACATAACATTAAACAGACATGGCTTTGGTGGAGAACTTAGATCAGTTAATTGTGTGAGAATGTTAAACTATTTCAGTGAAGAGTGAACTCAGTGACTATAAGACTAAAAGAGAGCACTGCTGAGGGCGCATGACTACATGCAGACTTATGAAATCAACACTTGTGATATTTACATTCACATTAACATTTAGCCGATGATATACTCCAGAATGTATAAGTCACCCAGACAAAAGGTCTTCAATTACAGTACAATCCAAACGACGTACAGTAAAGGTTTTAAATGCAGGCATAGCAAGACCTGCTGGAGTCGCTAAACGAAGCAGCATGACTGACATTAAGGCTGAATGTCCCACCAGCTAAATTACCTTTCAGCAGGCCAATAGGAGCAGCTTTAGTAGCATCTGAGGCTCCCAGAACTATGAGGTCATGTGCAAGTCATTGGCGGCGCCCTCCATCTGCAGTCTCCTCACACAGAAACGAGACAGTGCAGCTAGCAGGAGAGCTGTTCATTTGTTTTAACGTCCTAAAGGAAAACAGTGCTCCTCAGAACCTGACAGTAGTCAAAGACTTCCGCAGCTTCTGACATCACCAATGACAACAATGTCATTAGCACCAAACCAAACTGAAGCACCCAGTCAACTACACTTCCTATTTGTTTCCTCTTTTCTACATGGGATGCAAAGGTTTGTTGCTGATTAGCCCTCAAATCACTTTAAATGAAATCTGATTATTTTTTAAATGCTTGGTTGGTGGTTGTATTTAAGTCAAAATCGAAAAAACCGGTGAGGTTCCTCGTGATGAAGATAATCGCATCTCTTTAAATTCTCTTTTGATTATTTGTGCATAAGCCCTAGGGCATGAGAGCTAAGCTCCTAAACTCCTGTCACTGCTGTGATATTTGTGTGACATTTCATACAATAGGCCATTTGTGAGGGATGGAGGAGAAGAAAACTCCAACAGACAGCCTTTATGCATCGCCTTTGCAGGAATCCAGCAAAAGTGAAACTGCAAGTGATCAGAAGAACACACTTGAATCCAAAGGTCGCCATGACCTAATGCATTATGATTAAGCTCAAAGTTTCGCAGACCTGCTTCTTTCAGCCAAACTGGAGGAGGTGTCTGTCCTTGATGTCTGTAACTGCAGGCCGATTTGAGTCACAGGATACATCTGTTTGCATATGAGACATTTTATAGCCATATGCAGCCAAATGTAACACTGGCAGTGCAGTAAAACAACAAAGACAAAGTCACGACACAACAGAGTTTTTTGTTTGTTTTGTTTCTCAATTTGCCCTTTTAAACAAACATGAAAAATAAAGGCTACACTTACGTTACTGTACACTTACAATACCAATAAAATCTAAGGCCAAACTGAGCTGCCAAAAATCAGCACAGTTAAAATAATCTTAGAAAAAATATTGTAGTATGAAGGCTGCAGCTCTCTTTGACCAAAAGAATCCTAGTTCTTGAACTGGTTCCGTTCAGGTTTCTTAGAACCGTGGTGCTATACAGGGAACCAGTCTGCATTTGCACCAGCATTTACTGGAACTAAGGAATGTCAAAAGGATATGTCCGTGTCAACAAAGGGCGTTGCATAACAGTATAATAGTAAACACTAGTAACAAGATAGCGGCGCGTATAGATTACCGTTATTACAGATTTGATTTTAGTCAAGCACAGATCAGTTACTGGTGATAAGGTCATTGGGGTGTTGCCATTGTTGCCTTGCTCCTCCCCATCCGACACGCCCATGGATGTGGTCACGGTTTGTACTATTCTTTAGCTTCAGTTGGAAACAAACTCATCAGGCCTTTTTTTGTTTGGGGGAAAACGCACAGAACGGTTCAAAGTTAAGTTCGTGAGCCGGAACAAAACCCAGTCTCTGTTGGTAGAAGAGGGTTTATATGTGGTTGTGTAATATCAAATCTGTTCTTGAACATTATGCCATGTCAACCATTTAGTACCCTCTCACATTTTTTGTTAAGCTGTTCAGGAGAACAAAAGTAACAAATAGTGTTTATTATTATTTAAATGATTTAAACTCTGCTGTTTTATTTTAGTCCTATTTCATCTTTCTGCCCAATCCATTTTTGTTTTTTATTTATTTATTTTATTTTTAAGTCAAAAAACAGAATTGACAACCATTTTCAGCCAAAACACTCTGGTGGCTAAGCTCTCTGTGCACTTCTAGTTGAGACGTCACTACTTATGCGCAGCTTGTGAACTGATATTAGGCAGCACAAAAGCTTGCCCAGTGCATACCCACAACTTTAGAGCATTTTAAAGCATGTGTAACTGAATCCTGCATGGACTCTTAACAGTAGTATTTCAGGACATGGTAGGTTTGCAGCACATACGATCATATACCTTCCAAAAGTGCAAGTCACTCCGAAATGGTTGATTAGCTACTGCAGTGGTGGTGTGAACTCTGAAGAGGCCTGGGAAACTGCTACTGCATGACCAACTGATTAAAGGAACGGACCAAGAAACATTCCATTTCTCTGCAAATTAATCTCAGAGTGTGAGGGACAGAGGCCCAGACTAGCACAAGAGAGTTGGTCATTGTTTCAGTCTCACGCACAGCTGCAAGAAGAATCCAGCACAGTGTCTGTCTGGAGCTGCGGCCAGTTGGACTGCTGTAAACTTCCTGAAAATCATCCCTGCCCTAAAGCTGTGCGAGGCAAAAGGTGCAAGCCCAGGAAACCGTCAGTGATATTTCTGTCACACAGCTCATGGAAAAATTACTTTCAGGGAAAAACAGAGCACAACTCATATTGTAATCCTGTGGATATCCAGTAGGAGCCATTTAAACAGTGAAGAGAACTTTGAGGCAAGGTTACTAGCACTTTCAATCTGTCCAGCCCAGATGTACGAAACAAGCGTCTCCATCCACTGTAAGTTACCGTACGTCACTCCGGCATGCGTACAGCCAGCCAAGAGCAATTTGTCCCGAATCGCTCTGAGGCTAAAATAGATTTATTATGGCGGAGGCACAGGCATGCCAAACATGGAGAAGTGCATAGATATCTTCTTCTGGACCATGTTAGAGTAGTAACAAAACAGAAAAGCTGATGTATTATATCAGTTGTTTACTACAGTGATACAGGGAAAAAAGCAACAGCATAATAACAATAATTTAGTTTTCTCTGACAACAAAAACACCCAGAGGATGAAGCAGTAAATCTATCAGTTTACATTGCAACAGCAGTTAGGCGAGAAACATCACAAAATTAATTAAATGGTGAACAAGAATCCATGGCATCTGCTGGATCAACAAGAGAACACACCCTTGTAGGATGCCCCGAAGATCCAAAAGAACAAGGCAGCTGGAAACTACCAATCAACAGACTCCAGTGTGTGACCTTTCACCCCTAGTTCAGCATATCCAGAGCACCGACAAGGCATGATATTGATGGAAAACAAATTTAACCTCTAACTGCTAGTCAGGGTCACATGGGCAAAATTTGGACACAGAGATACCAAGTAAGCACTGTTTATGAAACAGGATTTGGAATAGTTTTAAGCAGTAATCCAAGGGCATGTCGAGACCATAGTGTTCAATA
Source organism: Prochilodus magdalenae (assembly GCA_024036415.1). Lineage (NCBI taxonomy): Eukaryota > Metazoa > Chordata > Actinopteri > Characiformes > Prochilodontidae > Prochilodus > Prochilodus magdalenae. The sequence continues at coordinate 987,280 of JAMWET010000103.1, read as the reverse complement.
CAATGCACAGAGCAGCAAGGTCTGTGATTGTCCACACTACGACAAGTGTGTCAGATAAATAAAACAAACGTTTTCTCAGGCAGTGCTGCAGCCTTAGTGTTTGGGTCTTTGCCCCCTCCTTTTTAAATGCAAACTTATTTCTGTAGTTGCAGTGCCTTGTTAAAAACATTTCAGTTTCTGTGATCTCAATATCAAACATCTATATTGGTGTTAGTATTTGTTACAGTGGAAATACTGCCAAAGCCCACTTTGGTGCACGACTGGTGTCAGCCAAGTTCAAAATCAAATGATTTTTCCTCCAAACAAAACAAAAAAACTGCAAATTTATTATTAGAATAAACATAATTTGTTTTATCGTTTTATGATGTAAATAATATGACAGGTGGAAAGTAAACTCATGCTGTATTAGTATGCTGCTGCTACGTATTAAAGGTCACAGCATTTTTCATGACTCATTGTGCTGAATACCAAGTTACCACTTACTGTTCGATGAGAAACTATTTATGCCACCACCACCTACGGGCCAATTTTGGCTAGGCGAACGTTTGATCTGGCCATGCAAACACTTTCAAAGCTCACACAGTTGACCTCTTGCTGTGATATCAGCACTCAAAGGCCTCTTTTCCACTGCAAGACAAACTGATTTCAGTAGCATTTCCACACGAACACAGTTCAACACGAAACTAACATTTTTAGTATGTGAGGTTTCCTTGATGCATTAAGTGCTGAGATGATTACAGCGTGCTCCAGGACAGATGGGATTCTGGCTAACGGAAGCCATGCTGACAAATTTAGATAACAATAATTCAAATCTGGTGATGTGAAGTTGTGTGACTGTTGATGCCATGACAGAAAGCGTAAAGGAAACTAACTAGGCTAAAACTAGCCAGCTTCTTTCTCTTACGTAGCAGCCCGAACTATCTTAGCTTATGAGCTACAGATCCAAATCATGCCACACACATACACACCACAGTATAGGTTTGATCCCAGCAAACTCACTGTTCCAACTGTAGACAATAAAAGAGAGCAAACACTCTTTCGGTGTTTGGAGTGACAGAAAGCTGACATCCAACCCGGCGTTTTAAACTTGGACCTGCTTGGCTAAGTAAATGTTAGCTTAGCTAACAGGTCAAAAGTGCCACCTACTACAGTACAGGCTCAGTTCCAGCTTAATAATGCTCAAATAAAACATTTGGTAGGATAAAAAAAATTACATCTGAGAGCACAAAGTCAACTGACGTGTTCTGGAGACAGCTGAAGTCAAACGTGTTCTATAGCATGTGTATGTGTCTCCGTTAGCCCCTATTGTGTACAGTCTTCTCAATGCTCGCTAAATCTAAACAAAACGTAACTCTTTGCTGAGCATAATGCGAACATCATCAAACATCCAAACAGCTGGTTTGTTCAACAGTGCCAGGTATTCGTCCTGCTCAACAGAGAACAGCTTCAGCAGAAGGCAAAGTGTACCCAATCATTTGACACAGGTGTCTTTAAGTAAGGTAACCTCAAAGAACCACATACATATAAAAACATGAAGACTTGCACTTACTGAAAGTTTTGCAGATGTCGGACACGGCCTTGAAGACGCGGTCAGAGAAGTTCACCTTGACCTTCATGTGTTTCATATTGGGGAGCTGCAGGCGCAGCAGCTTGTGCTGAGGTGTGAAGAGCAGCCTGGCGTCAGCCTGAATCCCGTACTTATCCAGTGTCCAATGGGTCTTCAACAGCCATGTCTTCTTCTTCTCCCACCACAACGCATGGTCTGACCAATCCTTCTTCACATCTACACATCCACAAAGAAGATAAAAAAGAAAGGGTTAGAGGAAAGACAGAAAAAAAAAGAGGAGGACAAATGCAAAGCTAAATACGAGAGTGAGACAGAGGTCAATCAGATGTAAATACTGAGTGAAAGTGAGTGACAGGGATTTATTACTGAACTAAAAGGCCTTTAATTTAGCCCAGTGATCTATAGCTTGAATGAAAGGAGTGTGACACTGCATTGAGGGGGGCTTTACATAGTGACTCTGGAGAGCTCACATCAAACATGACATCACCAAATGTTCCTTAGCAGGGGGCTGTATTTATGTGGCAGGCTGAGCATAGAAGAGGGGGGCTGGGCTGCGGGAATGGAGTGTAAGAAGTGTCGCTCGCGTGACACTGTGTGCAGATCAGGTTCAGGCTCTCCCCTTTGTTCCAAAGACTGTGTGTAATGTCAGAGAGCAGAGACGTGGCACATAAAACCTGTTTCTCTCCCCACAGCTGTGGGTTAACAACAGAGGAGCAAGGCTGTATGCGTGTTGAGCACAGCAGTGTCCCTTTGAATACCGTTGAAGGAAAGATGAAATCCACAGAGATTAGGAGAGCCCAGAAGCAGCTGCCTTACAGATTATCTGATCACTCTTCCCTCAGCGTGGAGGCCAAGGCCTAGTGTCGTCCACGACTTCTGCACAGAGGTCCACAGGGCAAAGAAGCTATTTCCTCTAGGGCTACAACTAAGTATGTTTATTTAGTCCCTTAAATTAGGGCTGGAGAACATCACTATATGCACTGTAATTACATAAATTACACCACATGAGCACATTTTCTAGAGCATATCACGTATATAATTTCCCCCCCCCAATCCTAAATGTATGTTAGACTACAAACTGAACACACTGGTTTACTAGACTGACTACAGCACAGTATATGCAATCCTGGATACAAATCGTGTAGTTGTGTCACAACTTTGTCATTCCCAATTTATCAGAGTTCGGAAAAAAATAAACACAACAACATGTGTATTGTCATAGCACACTGAACTGTTCTCAAAAAAAAAAAAAAAAAAATTAATGTAAAAAAGCAATTAAAAAAGTAAATTCCATAAAGTATTCAATAATAAATATATATAAAAAAGTTATAAACTTGTGAAAGTAAAATAAACTAAAGTGTATTTTTATTCTTTAAGTGTTTATTAATATACAGTATGATGCAAACAATACTTCATTTATGCAATTTCCAGGCAAAGCAGACATTAAGAATGAGGTATTTTATTTATTAGGAGATACTCTAAGGACATTAGATAAGATAATCCAAAGCAAAGGAAAATAAAAATGCAAAAATAGGTATTAAAAATATGGAGAAAGCAGAACTCCAAACAAACACAGTCTGTAGTGAGAAGGCATTTTTAAAGAGCAGCGATCATCACAGGGTAAACAAACCGCAGGTTGCTGGCTCCTAGGGGGGTAAATTGGCTGGCTGCGTGGGGCAGCTTTGAACAATTATTGGCTATTTATATAAGGGAACAGACTAGCGACAAATGAGTTACAAGCAGTAACGTTACTATGTTGTTGTTGTTTGGTGCCAGCCTGTCTTGCCACAGTGACTCAGAGTGATGCAGAACTCATTGTCTGGTTCACATACCTTTATATATCAAAAAGATTCAGAAATGATTTACTTCTATTATGAAACCTTTAGTGGTGCAGCTGAGAATATGAAGATTCTGTCACGCGGGGTTTGCTCAGACACCATCGTAGATTACAGCAAGCAGGCGTGAGTTGACAAGGAGCACATGCATAGCCCAAAGTATGTGGGAGGGCATGGCATATGCCAGAAATGGGTGGGTGCAGGCAAAAACGGTGCCAGGCTTAGCGGGCAGGAGTGGGCAATAATTTTATAGGCGGTAAAGTAGAATTGATTAGTGGATTAATCAGGTGGGTGTGAATATAAAGAATGTACAGACTATTCAGTACAACAAACGAGCTAACAAATGTCAAATGTTATTTCATGTCCAGCTATTACGGCTTGTTTTTGGTTCAAACTTTGAAACAACCTATAAAAGTTGTGTGTGCGATTTCTCCTCCATGGGGGAAAAAAAAAAAAAAAAACTTTGGTGTCTCATTCTGTCTGTAAGCATCATATCATATCATAAGATAAAACACCAAAATACCGCCTTTACAGTAAACTATAAAAGAAACATCTGTATTACACACACACACACACACACACACACACACACACCCCACTGTCAACAGTCCAGCTCTAGTCTGAGTGACAGGTAGACTGGAGGAATATAGTAAACATATATACTGTACAGTGGTTCCTCTTGAATCTATTTTTAAAAAAAAAAATAAAAAAAAAAAGATATTCAACAGACCAACTCAAAAATCAAATCGGATAGCGCAGAAGACATCTGGATAAGAGCAGGCATACGTGGATCTGTAATCAGATAAACGAATTACCATTCTAAATGACCTAACAAAACTGTCTGGGGCTGCAGTAAACCTGATACTGGTCTACAATAACTGAATGGAGGGGGAAGCAGCGGATGTTCCCGCTCCAGCAGTGATGTCAGTACTCAGGCACGCTTCCAGGACAGCACAGGGACTAGTACTTCCCTCTGCAGTGTCCAGTTTCCACCCCCCTCTCCCGGTCCGCCTTTTACTCCCCTGCTCCCCACTTCCCAGTTCCACTGCTCTGCACGCTACCAGCTACTGACTCAAGCACACTGACTCAGAGTTTCTCCATCCATGCTGCTGGCATTCCAGTCTTTCTACTTAAAGGCTCACTAAACCACATGGTTTCCATTTAAACTACAGCCTCTTATTCCGAAGCCAGTCTGTGGTGGCAGAAAATGCTCATGTCTCATACAGCACTGGCAATTACTACATATAGCTGAGTCTGTAGGAAAAATCAATTTAAGGTTAATTGGAGATCACCTCTGGAAAATGGAATTATCTATAGGCCGATTCAAAGCTGGCCACACTGCAAAGACTGATACGTAGTAGTACGTCATATCATGGTGTGTGGTTTGGACATAATCTTTGCTATCCTTACGTTCTGCAACCACCAGCTCGTACATGCCTTGACTGCATGTTTCCATGAGGGAATTCAGATGAGTGGGGCAACACAAATATATATTCTGAGCATAGAAGCTCACTACACATTACCCATCATCTCAGCTTACTGTAAATACCCACTATAGCGCCGTTTAGCCTTGTCAATCAAATAAGAGGCGCCATACACTGGTGCTGCCAGAAAACCTCCTACAAAACAGGATCTTCTCAGAAGAGAGCCTTTACACTGACCTTGTCTAGCAAACGTAAATTTGAAAGGCAGTTCTGAGGACAGGAAGAAATTCGGTATTCACACTGTGTAATGCAACACCATAATGTTCACAAACAGATGTTCAATAGTTAGAGGTGGACATAATGACAGCATTTATCAATGTGCCAGTGTAATACATACATATTTTTTTCTGAGTATATAATACATATCATATCTGTCATTATCTTGTATGTTAAAGAACACTGATAGAGAGAGCATAATCAGCAAGGTATCCAAAAGGTTTGGACCCAATTTTTTTTTATTAATAATAACTATGCCCTGTAACTACGATCTGTAGCAATGTGAATGTGACCTGTAGGCGGTGCGTGAGATTTCTCCACACTAAACACCAGGAGAGGTGGTACACACCTTAGCAAGACCCTGAAGGATGTTTATTCACTATGACAACCTTCAAAACATTGAAACAGCAAAATAATGTAGATAAGCCGGTAGCAATACATGGAATGGCTGTATCAATATCCATGACGTTGCTTGGTAAGTGTGCATGTCAATATCTAATATCTATGCGATTTTTCTGATCTGAATGGCGACTGCGATTTAAAGTGCAATTATGAGTCAGTAGGACCAAGGAGCATCCCCACGGCATCCCTATTCTCAGTTAACTGTGGTCATGATGTCACAGCATATGGCTTACTAGCTCTGGTATGTTAATGTTCCCCACCCAAGACACAGATTTGATTGGAAAAAAATAAATAAATAAATAAAAAAAAGAAGGCTATGATAAAAGTGCACATCATGCAAGTTAAATATTGCACTCCTACATTTAATATTTAAATCCATTTTAGATTTAGATATGAAATCACTTAACCTTTCAACTCTATTTACAACACAGCAAACATGCTCTTATAGTTTTGCCTATTTTTGTATAAACAGCTGTGTTGGAGAAGAAACTCTGGACTGCTCAGGAGAGCACAGAGTGAAGCTCATTCATTAGACAACTGCTTGCTGTTGTGTGCCTGAATAAAGCAAGTACCCTTTACAATCTTGTACGTTAGGCCTTGTATGACGTTAGACAAATGTGTACTCAGGTTTCGCTTTCTCAGAGTTAAAACTCATGACTGTAGTAAAGCCCTGCAGTGACTAGAGCTTAGTCTTTAGCACTTGTATTTTGTTTGTAGAGCTGTTTCGTGTCGCAGTGCTAGCAAAAGCTTACTAAAGAATGTAACTGTGCTGTTTGTAGGTCCTAACAAATCTTTTTTCATTTAAAAATTGCAAAGTAAAATTTCTGTGAATGATAAAGCTTGTGAATTGCCAGTCAGGCACAAGAAAAAAAAATAAAAATCAAATACCACATTTAAATCAGTCACAATACTGGTCAGACAAAACTGAATCAGATATTCATCCTTTTTAGTTCTCTATGGGATTTAAACACAATTGTGTTTAATGACACAAAAATCTAAATAAGATCTTTAATAGCAAAAACTGAACTCCTATCACATGTGCCTGCGTCCAAGAAGAACAAAGCCCTGAGAATAAATGGTCTTTCTGCTTGTGTTGCAGTTAGTACAGCATGCGCATGTGTGCAGTATGGGTGGAGCTGTGTCATCTCTACATAACATCAAAGTCTACTGATCTACTACCACATGTATGTTATCTGGCGAGACCTTTAGCTGAACTGGGCTAAAAATGGATAAATGCTGTGGCAAGTAAAAACTTCATCAGACGTTCTCGGCAGCAGCACTTCAATTCTAATCTGCTCAAGAGTAGAAGTAGTCTTGACTAGCATGTTCAGCTACAGAACACAAACACAGACAGACACAGGACCAAACAAATGCATTTATGATAGAGTCCCCACAGCCCCCGACAATATTCTCCACTGGTCTCCACTCCAGCCCCCAGCCCAAGATGAGCTCTGAAGGGGGGTAGTCCAGCAGTCATATATCAAACAGTCTGAATAAAGCCTTGTAATTCAATCTGCTGCAGGCCAATGGTATCTTCTGGCTAAAAATACAGGCTGCCGTGGGATGACGTAATGCTGTAGCTAAATGAAAGCAGGGCTAAGTAATTGGGTGCACTGAATGCAGAGCTGGTGCTGTAAAAAGGAGGGACACACTTTATGACCTCTGCAGGCACGTGGGCTACACAGACCATGTTGAGGAGAATGTATGGCCATGCATTATGTCTCCTCCTGCGTCTGCACTAATGAGCAATATCAATTCATAAGCACTGACCATCATAATACAGCCCACTGCATATACAGTAGGTCGTACCCAATTAATTAGCAATACCAACAGGGAATTATGTAGATGTCTCACACAAAAGCCTGAAAGAAAAGGCACACAGCACACAATGTGATTTTTACGCAAACCTAACCGCAGATATTAATAAGACCTGTCTACTGCAGAAATCCTTAAATCCAGACCTTAAACCTAGATTGCAGTCCAGGAATTTGTAAGCACTCATAGTTAACACTACCTAATAAAACAAAACCCAGGACTGGAAACTGGAGTTCTTTAAAAAGGTCTGGATTTGAAGATCCCCGAACCAAATAAAAGAACACTTAAAGAAGCTTCCCATCCTGGGGTTTATAATCTCTGACAGATAGTAGAACCTACTGGTCATTAGAAAATTCACGACCAGAGACGGGATATATGGTCCAGATTTAAGGACCCCTGTCTATTGTCGATGTATAAACACACTTAAAGCTACTGTTAGTGAAACAACTAAATCTAATTTGCACAACTCCATCCTCCAGATGCAGCTGATTAGTAAAGAAGGTTGCTGTCTGAAGCTTGCTTCTTTAAGTCTGCATTATTCAAGGATTCCAGGTGACTGTCATTCGCATCACATGTAGTACATGGGGTGGAACGAAATTGTAGAATCAAAGAGTTATTACAAAGAGTGCAGTTTTCATATCGTAAGGAGTTATAGGAGTTATTTGGAGCAGTGGAAGGGCCACTCTGTACCACATGATTAAAGCATTCACATGCCTCTGACTACTCAAAAGTGTGGGCTCACTTTCCTACATTTAATGAATATGCATCCTATAAACCTGAAGCAGTGCAGCACCTACGTTCTCCATGTTCTGACAAACGTGCTACCTGAGCTCCATACATCAAACTCCAGTTAGGATACTTTTCTGTTTAATTCAAAACTCAAACCAGCTACCTATTAGAATTAAAACTATGAAGCAGGATCAGCTTCTTATTCGCCAGCTTCCCATTCAACCTTAAAAGAAGAAACACTGTGGCACCTCAGCAGAGACAGGCAGCGTAGCCTAAATTCATATTCAGGTAAAAGGACTGATATGTGGGTAAACTACCTTCATATAAAATAACTTGAGTAAAAGTACAAAAGTATCAGGTTTAAAAATAAAGCCACTTAACTACTGAGAGACCTAAAGAACTGCAACGGAACCTCTTAGTAAACTCAGGATCTCTCCGCACAGGAACTGAAGCTCAATTTTTTCTTTTTTTTTGTTGTGTAAATAACAATAAAACACTAAAGCTTCAAAAACAAAAACAAACAAACAAACAAAAAAAACAGTAAAGATGTTTTATGAACAGAACAGAATGAAATTAAACACAAAAAGGAAATCAGTAACTAAATATGAATGACTGAAATGTAACCCTAACCCTAGACGATTCTTTTGCTCACTAATCTCCCTAAATACACGTACAAGAGTAACTAGATAAAACGTAACTAGTAACGTAACTAGTAACTACCCACCTCTGGACCTCAGGTACTAAAATAACTGCAATAATGATTTAACATTTCAAACAAGAAGCTGACGAACAGGAAGTCAACTTCAGTCTTGTGCTAAACTACAGGCAAGTCTGATGGTCTACATATCCTTATCAGAAGATGTTCTAGATGCTTTTAAGGGGGAAGCAGTAATATTAAGCTGAGCAGTATCAGCATCAACAAGCAGTATTGGTACAGAGAGCAGTATCGACACAATCCTAGCCATACCCATCCCTACTCACCGTATCATTCGGCCCCAGAAGCATTTTTTCACCATAAAGGACTGCTTTGGGAAATGCTGAAGAACGAGTAGTGAGCACAGCACGGATTAAAAATAAAATAGCTTTTTCTGGAAAAGAAAATTTACTTAAAAGACGTCTCCACTGTTTGTACAGTAAACACAGCCACTTTGTTTGCCGAACCCTTGGAGAGATTTCAAGGCAGAGGAGTCGAAATGTGCTCAGTGGTGGATCCTGAACTGATTAGGGGAGGCCAGGCTTCCTCCCTCCTGCCAGCACGCCAATGTCTCCTCACTGTTTACACTGGGACGGAGCATGTTTATGAAGGCCTGGCTGTGGGGGAGGAGATGGTACACAGCACTGAGGAGTACTGCATGAACTGAAACCTAAAAGCCATCAGGCTGATGATTACCTACAGCTTCTGGTGGCTTGAAAGAGACATTTGTGCAGCTGACGGTCCCATCCAAATGTACAAAAAGAATAACGTGCTTGGAAAACTTGCAAAACTCTGACTCAAAAAGTCAACAACTGAAATGCTTATTATTGATTAACCACTGCAGAATCAATGGGAAGCTTCAGTGATGCACTTTAGTTCAGACGACTTCCCAAATGCATGCAGTCCTGCCTGGAAGAAATATTGACCTGAGCTACTTATAAGACTAGATCAATGATGAACATGACAAACAAGGAGCTGAAAAAGCACAAGGGGTAGCAGCACTAACACTACAGCCCTACAAATTAATTCCATCAAGCATTACTGACCTATTATAGATTCAAGCCAAATGGATTCATACTGCTTGGAAGAGCACATCAATCAAACACACAAACACAAAAACACAAGCACGTTAGAGTAGCAGGTTAAAGGTTGACATCAGCTGATAAAATCAGCAGGTAAGTCACGCTTGTCGGTTGTGTTTCTCCGGCGACTGCTCACACGCTGTAGGGTAGTGCTATGTATGTTGAGTTTTGAAGGAAATGGACAGCATTTCATGTGCTGCCTGCTATACAAGCTTTATCTCTCCAAAGCAAAGGGCCAGGAAAATCGGCAGCCTAGATGACATGGTAACATTTTGTTCCATCAGACCATTAGTTATGCACAAAATCAACTAGGCGTGATAGAGATCTTGAGTCCTATGTTCTGTGTCACGCAACATAATCCGTTAGTGTTGCTGTCTGCAAAGCGCATGCGCGAAGGGAAGGCTTTAAATACTCTGCGCTATTTCTGAGCAGGTGCTTACATACTTGTCCTCAGAATCATCCTTTAAATAAATAAATAAATAAATAAACAAATAAATAAATAAATATATCCATATTTAAAGCTCCCCCCCCAATCAACCATCGGACGGAACAAATGTGCATCCATCAATGTTCAGTCCACATGCACAACCGCATAAACAACAGTGGAGTGAACACGGGAGTGATGAATAAACTTCATGGGGATCCAGTCAAGTTACACAGTCACATTTTCCATAACATTCTATATATCTATAATGTTATCAATGACTATATTGAAAGCTATGTTGTAATCTTTTTGGTAAGACCGTTGCAGATCCTGATGTACCAACAGTGGGTACTAAGCAGTTACGTGAGCTGGAGGCCAATTTGTGACACTTTCACATGTGCTACTGAAATCTGATGCGTGACAACGTTACGCTGTCTGAACAGCCAGACAGAACTTCTTTACGTCAGTCCTACTCAACCTTCATTACATTAACCACTATTAGCTTCATAGCATGCAAGTCCGACCAACATACAAGTCTGACCAGACACAAGCGGAGCCGCTGAATTACCTCTGAAGACAAAGGCAAAGAAATGACAAACAAGTAATTCAAACAGGTATAAATGATGAGACTGATGATGTTGTACACAATATCAAAGGACATTGTATACTGTCATTGTTAGCGTGGCTGCTAGCTGTGCACTTATATCTTCGGTTAAGTCAGTCAACCAATCAATGGCTGTGTTCCTGGATTGTTGACATTGCCAGGGGTGCATGCGGCAGCGCTGATTTCAAAAGGAAGAGTGTGCAGGGGCATGGCACCTCTAATGTTTGATGCAAACAAACTTTTGTTCTCCTGGAAAACAGTAAATACTTTTTGTTGCGTGTTGTTAGAAAGACATTTTTACTCCTGAGTACCTAAACACGTGTGAACAATTTTCAAAAGCCAGAAAACTTGATAATCATTTTTCTCTTTGTGATTTAAGTGTCTGTTAGCCTTTCTTTTGTCTTTACAGGTGCAAAGCCATGTATACACTCATGTGGCATGACTGCACATGACGGTTAGCCTGGTTTGTCCTGATAAAACATGTATATAACCTGACAGTGCATTACAGACTGAGGTTATACAAGCATTATTATACTCAGCAAACCAAAAAAAAAAAAAAAAAACCAAGGCACGCAAAATCTGGAAAAGCTCACAAAATAACAGATAACCAACACTGGCAAGTACCAAGTAACTGGGCCAGAGTTCCTCCAGTTACTTCAGAGTAGCTAAAACTTTCCAGACAAGTCAAGATTCTTGCCTATGGCAAGATAAGGCTACAGAAGAGAAATGGATCTCTAGACACTTTGACTCTGCGGGCCAAAACATCAGTAGATACACACAAGATCAAGTTCCATCTCAACTCCGTACAGGCCTCCCTAACACACAGTTAGCCCTAAACATGAGAGCTACATTCCTGCTGTGGGCTACAAACAGAGAAGGTGAGGTACTTTACAACTTTTGATGATACATTCTGGTTCTCTGTAGTCAGCGTAATACCAACAGCCACTGTGACTGACAAATAATGGACGTTCCATCTTAACATTAAATTTTCATGACCAATGAAAGCCAGAACCAATTTCACAAATGCTGATCTTGAGATTGTACCAAAACCTGTGCAATACTTGGGTCTGAAAAGCACAACACAGCGATTTGCAAATAACACCAAGTCATCCTCTCCTTCAGCGTTTCCTCAAGGACATGTGATAAAGGATACCGGGGTCATGGTCATCTAAAGAGCACGCTTGATCAATAATAGTCCCTCTGATCTTGTTTTGAGACACTCAAAACTCCCTGAGGGCACATGCAATAATTCCCTTAACCTGATCAAGCAGGAATAAAAAAAAAAAAAACAGAGCACACCAGAGAGAACACCACTGCCTCTGGTTTAGCAAACTGAAAGCTCCTCTGGAGGTACACCACAGGGCCAGACTGCTGCAGCCTGAAGATTAGCCGGGGAGCCTGCAGGATCCAAGAGGATTGACCATTGCAAAACCAGTTGAGTCTGCTTGGCTTTCCCAGATACCTGTCTAGGGTTGAACAGGGGGTGTTCATAGATACTACTACCAGAGATCTCTACAGGAGTACTCTGGAGGAAACGAGGACAAAATGGTCTCAGAGAAACCATGTCAACAGACAAAAAGACTCAGGATGATAATTCTAATTCACTGAACAGCAGAATACACCAGCGCATACTAATACACAATATAATAATACTACTTAATAGAAGTTCTCTGTAAAACCTGTAACCTCACACGCACAAACAAAATGTCACTGCTTCATGTGGATGTTTTGCATCAGTGCACAGTCGCAAATCCATGCAAATCTGTTCAAGACTAGAAAACATGTCCCACAGACTCCGCAGACGCATGGCTTTGGTTTTCACAGTAAGATTTTGGCTTTGCACCTTTAAGAGCACTCCGTCATGAATACAATTACATGCTGTACACCTGCCTCCTGAAGTTAAAAAGGTGGAAGGTTTCATTCTGGGTGGAGACGTCTAACAGGGGAGTCCTGTAAAAGGATGATGCTGCCAAGATGACGGCTGTTATAGGCCATAGTCTGTCTTTTGCACATCAAGTTCATACTTAAGAGGCAAACAATTGTGTAAACACCAAACTCTCTCCTTAACTGGAAACTGGAACTGGCAATAAAAACTAGAAAGAAAAAAAAAAAATCATCAGATGAGGCCAAGAAATCTCAGACATTTCAGGAATGTAACGCTCAACACACATCTGCTCCTGAAATTTAAGGCCCCAATTTGCAATAAAGTGATCTGCACAAAAAGCATCCATGTTATTGTTTTTACGGGCAGACGGGTTCGGCCTCAGCGAGTAAGCCACAGAGCTGCAGGAAAACGCTAAATCACAGCCGGATTTGATCAGTGCAACAGGAAGGCTCTGCAGTGGGAAGGGCTCCTACTTAGCCTAACTACTTCCTGTATAATAGATTAGAGCGTCCGGAAGACACAGCAGTACAACTCCGCCATGTACGTTGCCTAAAAGAACTACATCCTAGTGACAATGCAGGAAATAGATTTAATGAAAATGATTCATTTTAGAACAAAGTGGGACATGAGCAAGATGCAAACTGGTCAAATGAATCACATCCTTCATTAAATTAAGTGTCTTGCTTACATAAAGAATGAAACCTCCCTGTTTTCCCAGTAGCATCCTGCAAACGTAGGCTAAACCCAAAAAGATTTCTGGGAAAGCACACTAGCTCCAAAACCCCCTAATGCATGGAAGTCAAAGGAGAAAAAAAAAAAAAAAAAAAAAAAGACAGGAACTGTTACATCCTGAGCTAAATGACGTCCATTTCCTTGAAAGCCCCTGCTCCATTGTCGACGGTGGGCCATCTTACCCCGACTACAATATTTTAGTGATAAGAGCAGGCCAAGAAGAATTACACACTGGCTGCATTACAAGCTAGTCAGCAGCTGAAGTTTATTATAAGCTACTTTTCTTTCCGCCTGCTGAACAAACTCCTGTTTTTGGGCGGCTACGTTTACTCATAAGACTATATCTTATTCCTGCTCAGTTCTTAAAAGACAACAATTACTCAACATTTGGAAAAATAGCACTCAGGTCTAAAAAAGGAACAATTCGCAACAAGCCAAAAACTGAAGAGAACCTAAGGCCTAAGCAGGCAGCAGAAAATACTGTGATGACGGCAGTGTCCAGGGAACATGCCAAACTCTGGAAGTCATTTCCTGTTCAACAGAAGACTTTTATGGAATTCTATTAGAGTATCCCACGTCACACGATGGGGGCTCAACCCCCTCCTAAAAAACCCCTTCCCAATAGCCCTCTGTCTTCAAGTGCAACACTACACACACGCACACAGATGAAGCCACCCCAACAATATTCTCATTGCTGGCCTTTATTACCAATGAAAGCTTGGCAAACATTCAGACAAACTGCAGCTGACTCAACAGCAAAAGGCTCAAAAAGCAAACTAAAAATGCCTCCCTTTTTCTGTTCCTTCTCTGATGTCGTTCTAATCTCTCTATTATTCCACAAGCCAGTGCCCTTTTCTAATTCAAATCAAACCAACTAGGACAATACGTCCACAAGCTGCTTGTCACGATCATGCATTGTTAACCATCCCACAAGAAGAGACTACTCAATGACATACGCACTGCAGATTCAGACAGTAGTACATTTTCACACCGAGTGCATTTAACAAAATGTGCCCAGCTCCTTTTAATGATGTCTCAGAATCTACTTGAGATTTCAGCTGCATGTGTCAGAGAGGACTCTGTCTCAGCGGACGAAACAATTAAAAAAAAAAAGCCAAAGTCAGACAACAGATTGCATATTAAATAATATGGCACTAACAAGCTATACACTGTGACACAACAGCTGGAACTGATGATGGAAATGTCTGAATTACACAGGGTACTCCAAGTGATTAATGTTTTTGATCATTAACCCTTAAAAGAAGCACACTCTTGAAAGATCTGGCAGAAATGACCAGCATAATCAATAAAGCGCTTTCCTGGCATTCACATTTTAATCCATTAAGACAGAGGCAGGAGTACTAGCACATGATTCAAGAGGATATACGAAAGATGCTACAGCAGCGGACTGCACATGGGGGCACACCCACACACACACACGACTAGTGCTTCGTAACACTTATAAATACATAAAATCAATATCTCCTAATACATATCACTGTACCCGATGGTATTTAGGGAATCTCACACTGGGTGGAAACAAGGACATTGTATTCTATATTTTTATGGTGATATTTTTTCTAAAATAGCATAGACATGGGAATCATGACCAATGGCAATATACATATTATTTACCAACCAAAAAACTTCGGAATGCAAAAAACATCCTCAGTTTTTAATGAAATGAATGTAAAATTATTGTACCTAAAATAAATTTTGCAGCACTTATTGGTGCACTAAGCATGAAATTTTATAAATTTTACAATATAAATGGCAGAAGTGGTCAATTGATGCATCTTTATCCTTTTTATTTATATATTTATCTATATCCACCTGGATTAGCCTAACAGAGAAATTTTACATGTAGCTGTAAATGGCCATAAATTCTTTAAAATTATTAAAAATACAGAGGTTTTAGCACACCACCTCTTCTAAACAACCTGCTAATGTTTAGCTAATAACTATTATAATATATCAGTGGTTCGAAAAATCGGTTAAATCTAAATATCTGTCTACATAACAATTTCTAAACCATATATCGGCTGATACCAGCATGACTGTGCATCCCTACTAAAAACCAATACCATTGTGAAACACCAATAGCAGGACAACAGAATACACAGAACTGTACGTCACTACACACTGGTCATCCTGCAGCATGATCATAATGCACAAGCTGGGTTATCCACACAGTAGAGTAAAAGTGCGGTCTAGTAAAGTCCTTCATAGTTTGAAGGCCTTTCATGGGACAGAATATGACAGGCCGGGAGTATACGTGCCAAAGGTGCTTGCTGCTATGTGCGTCTCATCGAACACTAGCAGGCTGGACAAACCTCTAAAAGCAATCTCACAAGGGCACGAAGAGACCCATAACAAAAGAAAGTCATCTGACAAGAGTCACCTGACCACTTTCCACCAATCGCAAAGTCCAGAAGAACACATGACAGCAATCACAATTTAGAGGTGCCTGTTCTCATAAGCAATGTCACAGAGGGGGAAGGGAGAGATTAAAACAAGGTCATTAGCTGAAAGCTCTGCGAGCAGACAAAGGACTTTCTGCTACAACCCAGCCTACTAAATCATAAGAGCTACACTGGGTCAGTGAACTCTCATGTGCATGACCATAGAGTGCCCTTGCTCTAAATCTGCTTGTTTCCTCATAGAAGCTGCATGAACTCTATAATGAGAAGAGGATACTTTCAATTTCTATTTGTCAACTTTTACCCCCATTACTTACAAGACACTTGTTACGACACATAAGCACAGCAACTTCAAAGCTCCTAAAAATATACAGATATAGATGATCACGGCGTGGATATATTCAAGTGCTGTTTATATCTTTGTTAGCTTTGTGTGAATATTCACGATCACAAAGTGAGATATGACTTCGTTAAGACCACATTATCTTATCATGGTTTGGCATCGTTTGTGTCACGGCAATGGAGGAATGTCCCAGTGGTCCCTGCCTTCTTGTTCTTTTTTTTTGTAGTTGAAAACGTTTGAGCTGCCGACTCGGGAGCAGTGAAGCGTACTTTTCTGCATACAGGCAGGAGCTTTCAGTCTACACATGAACTTCCTCTTAAGGGTTAATAATTTCCCTGGGTCCTAATCCAGCATAACCACTCCGGTATATATAACTTTACTGGGGGTTGGTTCACAAGATCGGGCAATATGCTGTATCTAACAAGACACGTACAGCAGGTATCTTGAAAGCTTTAATATATGCTGAACTATGGACCAGTCAAACTACGTTTTTCCTCTAGCCAGGCTGAAGAAACTCAATACCAGGGTCAAAGTGTGATGTCAAACAACAGGGAAGGCAGAGTCCACAAACAGCACTCTCTCTCAGGAATATGCAACTATCATAATAAGAGCACAAGCTAACATTCAATACTTAACATGCACCAATCTCAACATTAAAATGGCATTGTTACTGCGGCACGTATGCCAACAGTTTGGCCCTGGGTTGGTCTTTTACAGTATGCTATCAACACGTCATTCAAGTTCAACAGAAGAAGTACAAAACTACTTACTGACAATGCAGCTGCAGAGAGTTGCATATTCTGAAATAATCAACTCTCATCTGAGCCAAGCCTCACTAAGGCACCACAAGGAATAAAGGCCTCAATTACGCTTGGTTTTAATCACAGAGGACACAAAATAAGGCAACAGCCTAGACCTACGTCGTCACACAATAAGAAACGTGGCCTTTAACATGCAGAACTGTCGATCCTAATGTCTAAAAGGTCTCAGCCATTAAGGCTGATGAACCACAATGTAGAATATGATGCATTTACTGAAGCTTCAGTAACGGATCTTGAATTCAACTGTGAATGAACAGCCATGACGCACAGTTCCAGATTCCCTGCTCATGAGCCTGAGTGTGATATAAGACAGAGAGTGCTGACTAATAGCCAACCGCAGCTTTGAGTGGGGGAACAGGAGTCCTTACCAAGTTTCTCGACAAGCTTCAGCATTACTCCGCCAATATGAATTTCACCAGTGACTCTCAAAGACACGTCCTTGTTGAGGTCGGTCACATGCATCTTCAGTTCCCAAGTCCCATCGGCATAGCAGCCATCGGGCATCCGTATACCATCCAGCGCCATCCTTTAAAAACAGACACAATCAGTGTTTCACACTAGTCATTCTTTAGTGGTCAAAAATATCCCAGCTTTGCTTTAACCCTTCTCATCCCTGCTTCCTATCCCATTGGGTTGTGTTGGAGACAGCAGCTGTATTCATTGAGCAGGAGTACTGATCTAGTATCTATTCCTGTCAGTAAGATTATCCTAATTAAAAGGAGAAATCTGGTCCTAGATCAGCACTAATACGAGCCCTGTACTGTTTTGCTCCCCACCTCTCATATTCAAGCTTTTAGCATTGACTTTAGCTTTGATAAGGAAACATCAGCACTAAAAGTGTCCCAATCAGTTTCTTCGTTTTCAGTTCAGCTGCCTGTGTTAAAGGGCAACTCCATCGATTTTTCAAAATGCATTATTAAATGGACAACATAGAGGATTGGTGTGAAATGCTCATTTCTAGAGACGCTTGTAATATAGCTCTGTCAGACGTCTGACACATAATTAAGGGGATAGCTTAAAACGCATTGTGATGTGGCGGATGGGTACATGACGAGTGTTGTACGACAAAATAGTCCCCAAAGAAAACATTATTTATTTATTTATTCGGTTTTTTGGGGAGGGGGTCCATTATATCAAAATCTTTACATATAAAAACAGAAGACACACGTAGGTTCGACGATATGTTTTAGGTCAGTTAAGTAAATAGTTACTCCTGGTGTCCATCACCACTACTATTAAGATATAGTCGGCAAGTGATGCATTTCACATCAAACCTCTTTGTGGAACTTATTTTTAAATTCTCCATACAGAGAAATGACTGGAATATTCCACTGATGGTCTGTAGGGAACACAGAGCTTGAGGTTTCTGTCCTTATTTTACTAAAGTAACAACATTTTCACAGTTGTGGCTGACTCCTACAGCTAGGTAGCTAGCTGGTTTGGGACTGCTGTATTAGCTAGCTCTGCTAGTGAGCGGTCATTCGAGCTTTTACGTTGCGGCTGAGAGACTGCGGCCACTGTTCGTAAACAAAGCGACTAAACAGAGACTGATCGAGACAGACTTGAGTTTTGTGTGAATATGAGGAAACCGACAAAGTAAACCTGGCCGTTGACCAGTTAAATAAAGCAGCATGGACAGACAGCAGGCTGCAATCGGGTGAAATACATAAATAAAAAAAAGAAGTGCAAAAGGTGGAGAGGGCCTGTTCACCTGTGAGGCCTGAGGCGATATGGAACTAACGGTAAAGCTAAGCTGAGGAGGAGGAAGATGGTCGTTGCGTAAGCAGCTCCACACTGACTGACTGGCTGGCTGGCTGGCTGGCTGGCTGAGTGACTGACTGAGGTCCTCATGAAAACTCTTAGCTCGGTTCAGCCTCAGCGGGCTACGTTTCTCTGTTCCAGCAACACACACAGCGTTTTTAAAGTTATATTTAACTCACGGCCCATAAAGAGCGAGAAACCCGGATAAACAGACACTTACAAACTAATAATATCCGGACAAAAGAGCTAAAAAGTGAACGAGCCCTGCGCCTCTGAACACAACGAGCTGCAATACCGCTCACTCACCTTCACCAGCACGCTAAGCCAAATCCACAAGTGCCTCTTCAACTTCCAGCCAACACTTTTCTCTTTCTTCTTTGAAATCACGTGTTCGACTCTAGCATGGAGAAAATGTCCCAAAAAAACGACTGGTCCAACTAAAGTCCCTCTAAACTAAGACCTCCTGAGGATTTAAGCTAATGGAGTCCAGTGGCCGTCTATCTCTCTCTCTCCCTCGCTCTTTCGCTCGCCCGCTGGCGCGCTCTCTCTCTCTCCTCCCTCCTTTTCCACCAGATAACGTCACTCCGTGCTCCAATCCCACTTTTCCTTTCTAACGCGCGCTCACTTCCCCTCACCCCCTCCTCACTTCAGCATCTCAGGCGACTCTCCTCTAGCAGTGGCCGCACTTGCATAGCTAATGACGTGTGTATTATCGCCCTTCTTCTCTTAATTAGCCGACACTGTAAATAATGAGGCACTGTGCTGTAGTATATAATCCATTTTAATACCACGTTAGTGAGTTTATTCTGTAAGAGCTCCAAACTCCACAGTTACTGCGCTCGCTGGACTGTGAGCCTTTATTGACCACCTTTTATGGAAATAATACTAGTGTTGCTCTACTGTGACCACAGGGGACAACAGCACTGCTCCTTTAGGGATTATACAGGCTTCTGAAAAACAGACCCCTGGTGTAGGTAGCCTGGGTTGGCGTGGCATGGAGGGGTGGGCTGGATAAGTGTTATCAGCGAAGAGTAGTTATCATCAGACCAAAGTATGGAAAAACATAAACTGTGTTAAACATCTTTAACTTGGCGAAGCAAAGGCCACGCTAGCAACCTTCTTGAAAAGTTTTAATAATATTATTATTATGATTATTATCATTAGTATTATCATTAGTTTTTTTTATTATCATCAACGCATTCAATTTCATCGTCATTAAGAAAAACCAGGGCCCTCCCCGTGTCCTACAGTGGCGAAATATAGAAGTCCTGGTTTTTTAAGTATACATAGTGCCTGATGAGTAGTCTTTACTAAAAAAATAAGTAATCAAATCTGGTCATAAAATACATACTAATTTTTGCCGTTAGAACAACCCTTCATTTGTTCCCTTCCCTCGTAATTTAAGATTGATTCAGCTGTACTGGTTTTAAAATCAAGGGGCCAACCAAACCTGACTGAAAAAGCATCACCTCACGGAATATCATAAACTATTTCCTGTTCAAATGGAACTTTTCTTATGAGGGGAAAAAGCGCTTTTAGAGCTCTCTTAGGAGGGGGCTTTTTAAACACCCAAGATGTCTGGTTCACTCACCGTCATCACTGTGGATCAATCCTGAACACATTGGACAAAAGTTACTCTAGGAAGGGTGAGCCATTTTCAGGGAAATTAATATGTGTGAAAATGGAATTGCTTTTGACGATCGGACAAGGTGAAATTGAAAACCCAAATGTACCCCAAAAACACTTTCATTTATGTGAAGCATTTCTTTTTAGCAGTAATCGCTTCTCCTCTCTCTCTCTCTGCTCTCAGCTGCTCTCTCTGCCTAGCTTCTCTCTATTCTCTCTCTCCTCTCTCTCTCCCCTCCGCATCTTATTCTCTGCTCCTCTCTCATCATCTCGATCTCTCTCCCTCTCTAATCCTCTCTCTCTTCTCCCTCTTCCTCTCTTCTCGCTCCCTCTTTTCTCTTCTCTCTCCTCTCATCTCTCATCTCCTCTCTCCTCTATCACTCTCTCGATCTCTCTCTCTCTTCAGTACATAGGCATGCTTTCGTCAAGATGGAACAGTACGGCATGGAATCCATGCAGGGGGGGAACGCTGGCCCGACCCTCCCAGGTGCCATGGAACATATCTTTTCAGCCTCAAGAACAGGCGGGGCTGCAGGCCTTGGACCTGCATTTCAAAGCCGATTTTACATAAAAAAAACCTCTGCTTCCCCTGCTGCTCTTGGGACCCCCTCCGCTCGCACGCGTCCTGGGCAACACCACCACTGGCCATGTTGCCTTTTATAGGAGCCGTAGTTTAATTACGGTTAACAGTGAGTGTGGAGACACAGGGACATGAGGAAGATAGAGGAATGGGGGGGCCTGTGACTGGGTACTGGGAGAGGTCCTTGCCAGGGGGAGGAGCCCAAAGAGGGCAGGCTCCTGAGAGGTCACACATTGGAAGTGGGATAAGGACTTTGCCAACATAACAGCGAACACTTGAATGTCACCACACTGCACAAGAGGAAATAACTGCACTATGGGAAGAAGTTTCGTCCTGAAACGGGAACGGGCAACTTATTCAAAAACTTTTCCAACCCTAGAACCCCAGTTTAGTTCCCCCCCCCTCGTCTCCTAATGTCCTAATATCTTCACGCCAAAAAATAGTTTACATGACGAGAGTAAAAGAGATTAAATGCATCTGGGTTATTTAGCATTAAAAAAAAGACCAGGAAAGCGTTAACAGGGAACCTCACCCTTTCCACTGGGATCCCTGGAGCAGGCGACCAAAAAACTGAAGGCGGTTTTACAGTTTGGGCTGGGCTAATGGAAAATTTTCAGTTTCTAGTTTACCACTATAATCGGGACCAGAAAGGGGGGGGGACAAAAACAGTGGGAGCGGCTTGCCAATGCTTACTGGCCATTAAGGGGGGCGGGACTGAAGGTAAGTCGAGCCTACATACTTAACCAGTTGTTTAACCTTTGGACGCGCCAATTTTGTGGTGAACACTGGTTCGGGCAAAACACATGCGACCGAGGCAATGTTAATTGCAGTTTTTCAGCCAAGTTTGAAGTTCCCTTTTTACTATATACTCAACTAGAAACGTCCCCTACTACACCCCATGAACCCTATAAACCCCCCTCTGTCACTAGGAAAAAACTACTGGGACAAGTCCCACTACGTTACGGGAACCCCTAGCCTGCTTATCCAATGTTGGCAGCTGTTATGGAAAAACATCCTGTCAAAAAAACACATGGGTAAGAGGGAAAAGATTTTGTAGAAAAATGTGTTCTCCTAATTCCCAATTATTCGGAAGACTCATTTCGATATTTTCTGTTTATTTATTGTTAAAAAAAACCAGACGAAAAACAAAAGGGGACTTTTCAACAACAAAAAAACCAAGGTTACCAGATGAAAAGCCTGTTCGTGAGGTTTCTTCAGTGAATTATCTGATAAAAAATAGCTGCCATTTCAGCATTTACTACAAAGTTCAGGTGACAGAACATTTTCGGTTGTATAATTCGAGGACAATTTTGGGGACCTCCCAAGAATCGGGACCCTGAACCCGATATCTTGGACCCCCTCGTTCTGTGATGTTATTTATCATGAGACTAGTTTTGTAGTATGTTGAGATACTCGTATCCCAGATCTTGTAGTATCCAATCATGTTTGGCTTCCATGACTATGGTGGGGACGTGTTTTGAAGTTGTTGTTTGAGGGGGACCAGCTCTACAAACCACGAAAGCCATGCAGGTAACCTGGAATCCTGGACTTCCTCTCTTATTCAATTCTTTAAAATCCTCAAACAAAATGCCAAAAAAAAACTTTCTGCAACACAAAATGAGAGAGATGGATATAGGGAACCTTTAGGTCTGGACGCAGTTTTGTTTTTTGGGGGACATTTTCTCTTCTGATAGATGCGTTGAAAAACACAAGTACTTTCTTCCGTTAGTGTTAAATACGGAACCTTTGCCACCAGCTCAAGGGGGACCCCAACCATAACCAACTGCCTGACAAACAACTAAAGGTTCTTGGCAGATTTTAGAGCATTACCAAGGCTTCGTTTGTTTGCTGATATCCCCCACCCTAATGAGAAAATGCCTTGATTTTTGGCGGGCTTGCCTGGTGGGCCTAGATGGTCAAGGAAGATGGGCCCAGGAGAAGAAAGGTGCAAAAACGAGTTCTGCCTCAGCTCGACCGGTTTAGATGCACTATTAAGGGTCTAATTTCTTGGGTTGTTGATGGTCGAAAATGGGGACCCCTGAGCAAACCATCGCAAGCCAGGGCCCATTAGTCCACCACTATAGGTTTAACAAAACCCATAAACTTTCACTTTTCAAGCCAAAAGCAGCTTCAAGCCCTACGTCATGGACTCCACTGCCGTATTTCCTTAGTATTCAAGTAATTGCTTGGTCTGAAATATATGAAAACCCCAAGTAGCTTCATTAGTTCTTCCACGTAGCCTGCAAATAATTCCACTATTTCAACAATAAACTTTAGAATTATATTAAATACAATTTTTACAGGGGTTGGACAATGGAAAACTGAACCCCCTGGGTTTTAGGACCACAAATCATTTTATTACGTATGGTGTTAGGGCCTCCTTTTGACCCGGCCAATAGTACAAGGCGGTTCAGTTTGTCTTCTTGGGAAATTGGGGACAATATTACGAAAAGTCCTGGCCACAGTGGGTCAGAGGGACTTTAAGCCCATTCTTCTTGCAGGGAGAGCGGCCAAGTCACTAATCGTAAAGTTGCGGGTTTTCACTAACGTGAATGGGCCTGGTGTGGAGGTTTCGTCCTTCTTGGTGGTATGCTGGGAAACATTACCCTGGAATACCGTGGCCTTCTTGAATCCCAACATCGCACAAAGAGGGACTTTTTCGGGTCTTGGGTCCCAGCGAAAGTATTCCGGGCCGCAAAGTTACCGTGCACCAGACAGTTCTTGTTCCTAACATTATTGGACTCTGGTGTGGAACATGTCACCACCCATAATCGTTGTGTGCAGGCATGGGATTGCAGTATTATTTAGCTAGCAGAAATGGTATTAGAGTAGCCATTTATGAAGCGGGCTGCTAAACTGGTGAACCTTTCCTATGATCGACTCTGCGTCATTACTTGGTGCAGAGGATGTGCAATCTAAGAGAAGATTGGCCACCAGGCTGGTTCCAATTTAAGGCCATGTAGGGGACCCTCCCACCACTAAAAAAATGGACCAGGTGTGTCCCGTGTTCATTTGGGGCCCTCCAACCCGCCTGAGTGATAGTGTTTGTTTTTGGTAAATGTTTTTTTCTATTAAAAACCAGCAGTACCAATCTACTGTGCCACTGAGGGGCACAGCCCACACGGTGAAGACCGCTGTTGTACATGTTTAAATCAAGTGTGTATGTTGAGGGGTCCAGGATGGTTTAAGTAAGTATTCATTTGCTGAAGTTTATTAATTCCACGGTTAAAGCAATCACGGGAGCTTATTACTGTATCTTTATTTAATAATAAATGTTTATTCTGAATAAATTTTATAGAAGAACAAAAAGAACCCCAGGAAACTTACCACCACTTATTACGACTTTAACAAAGCACAGGTTTTTCTAAGACCTCTTTGCTGTGAAAAAAGTGGTGGGCTCCTCATGTTTGATTAGAGTTTCCTCCAGAATCGTCCTTTCTTCTCTGTTTTCAAAGGCATCTATGGATGGAGGGCCTGGGCTTATGGTCTTCATGCAGGGCATGTTTTAATCCTCACCTCCTCCCCATCTTGTTTGCTGAATTCCTCCCCTCTCCTTCCTTTACATTGCAACTCCTCCAACGCTCTATATGTCTTTTTCCGGTGCAAATCAGGGGTTTCTCTCTAAAAATGTCCCAAAGTTAACGAAGACTCGAGGTTTTTCGGTGATCTGTTCTTTCAAGTGAGGAGTTTTGAAGAGGCTGAAAATTGGTCCAGAATTCCACTATATTTTTTTTCTCTTGCTGTCCCAGTTCTCCCTTCCTCTTCGCGAAAGTCTTTGCTTTTGGCTGCTCAAAAACGTCAAAAGGGCATCTAATAACTTTAAAAAAAAACCCCAAAAAAAAAAAAAAAACGTGTTTATTGTCACATGGTTTCGCGTCCCAGAACCAGGAAACCCAACAAGGCACCCATAACGCCCATGGCGGGACACATTCATGAATCTTTACATCTTTGAAGACCTTTAAGCTCCTTCCTGTTCTGCAGAGTGCCAAGACTGTGCCATGTTTCTGTAGTGCTGGAATCAACCTGCATTGCTAAACTAAACTTGTCAGAAGCAAGCAGGTTAAACAAAGCTGTTCCCCACCACTCTTCTTCCATCTAGTCTTTCATCAGTGGGGTAAAGCTTGGTTGGTTTTTCCACTCCTGAACAATGTTCAAGGGGGACCCTTAGGGTCTTCTTTCTTTCTACTGAGCTAAAGTTTCCTATCTTTTTTATCACCTTTATGAAAGAAGCTACTCAGATGGATGTCTCTTCCCCCTCTGAATCCTAGATCTTGTCCTTCCTTTACTCTGTTCCCTTTGCTTACCTCGAGGTTGAAAACACCAGACATATGGCAGATTAGTATGCAATCCTTGAAACTCATTCTGCCCAAAACGCGGAAAAGCCGTTATGGCCTCACTATTTCATACATGGACCCTCGGGCTTGTTTATTCATTATAGAGATTCCTCGTTGGAATAAGTAGATGCTCTGGTATTCCCATTTTCCTGAGGACGTTTTTCTTGAGCTCCTTGGCTTTTCCAATGATCCGCACATGTGCACTGACGATTCTTAATTCTCTGCCTTTCTTGAATCCTGCTTGTCTGGCAGTTCTCTTTCAGTGTAAGGCTCTGGTCAAGCTGATTTTAAGCAGACTTTTTAATGGTGCTTCGTCGCATATATATAAGGGATAAATCTCGGGCTTTGCACACTACCTTCCCGCCTACTTCCCCTTTCTTTTTTTGGTTAT
Source organism: Prochilodus magdalenae (assembly GCA_024036415.1). Lineage (NCBI taxonomy): Eukaryota > Metazoa > Chordata > Actinopteri > Characiformes > Prochilodontidae > Prochilodus > Prochilodus magdalenae. Next base: position 961,535 of record JAMWET010000103.1, on the reverse strand, counting down.
TTGCCGGGGACTTTTATCTAAACTGACCTCTTTCCAAATCCCGCCTGCCCATTGGCAGCTGTTTTATCCCATATTTGTTTCTTGCATAAAATTGGTTGGTAAGAACTTTTCAGCAACTCCATCTGTTTCAGGAAATCCGATGAAAACAATTATGTTCTGCTTGCTATGTTATCGACTGTGGTTTTCTTCTTCGGCTGGATCTTCAGGGGCAGCTTGTCTGAACTTTCTTTCTCTTCTAGGCACACCAAATAAACGTTCTTCCTCCTGTAAAAGCCAACATCAATCAAAAACTGTCTTGGCAATTGGACCAGCTTTTTTTGAACAGGGAACCTTTTGTATTATTCCCTATTGGTAAACATGCCGACGCATCTGTGATGATTTGTCCATTTGCATCTCTTAGAGTGCCTTCTCGTGGCTGAAATTCATTCCTGTTATTTTCATGATGGTTCCTTTTCAGTTTCTTTACAGATGCTCGTCCTCCCTGGCAGTTCTCTGGTATTCACAGTGTTGTCCTTTAGAAAGATCTTTTGTCTTTCTGGGGATCCCCTACTTATTCGGTTACCCATCATCCTGACTTTCTCTTTTTTATTTCACTTAAGAATCCATAAACTCGAGCATGTATCCCACCTTCAGGGTAATCTACCTTTTATTTCTTTTCACTTGTGATTCCTTTCTCGCCTGTCTTACATATCCTTCCATCAGGGTTTTTTTCCCCGGTTGTTTTTCACTTTAATGTGACCTCTGGTTGAGGGGGCCCTCTGCGTTTTTCTGTTCACGTTGTTATTCAGTGATTTTTGGGCAAACATGAGCGGATTCCTGATGTGTTTTCTCTGTGCAAGGACCCGAGTGATGATGCACCTCTAGCCTCATCAATTTGGGGGGTCTGAGGAAACTTTTTGTTTCTTTCTCTCAGCTTCCCGTTTTCAACTTCTCTCCTATTTGGAAGCTTGCAAATTTGATTGCTCCATGGGCTCCTATTCCCCCAAGTTTTCAGCTCCAGGGCTGTGTCCTTTTTTACAATTTGCATCTAAAAAAATTAGAGGTCTCGCCCTTGCCCCTCAATTTGCCAAATCTTCATTGTTGAGGCATTTAAATACACCTTGCTATCTGACTCCGTTAATCCTATGTTGTTGAACTGTTTGGTTGCCACAAAAAATCGGGACTGAAGGTCTAAAAAAAATTTTCAGGAAAGCATTCATATAAAATCCGTAACAGTCTTGTTGACATCTTTGTGGACAATAAAAGCCACTCCGTCTCTTCTTCGCTGTTCCTAACCTGAGCAGTAGATGGTGTGTTCCCATGACGGGAATGTTCTAATCCAGTCCATTTTTATAAATTGCATACTGATGTCCCCAAAGATTGTTTTCATTTCATGCCGCATAGGATTATTCATAATTTTCCATGCTTCCCACTTTACTTGCCATCGTTGATATGTAACTATTTACACAGTCAGGGGGGGGGATTCATTTAACTTTTGTGTCCTCAGCTCTTCCTCAGTTACCAACTGAGTGCCTTCCGACCTGAGGGTCCCATCTTGTGGAATCATTCCTTCAATCATCCAGTTTTGTCCATCCATGGTGGTTTTCTTGGTAAAAACAGAATGTGGTTTACCATTGCCTTCCTCTGCACAGCTGGATTGATGTCTTTGCTGTTGTCACCACACTGACCATTACATTATTCTATATTGCTGCTGCTCAGTTTAAGGTGGGAGGTTTAGTCCTTGGCTAAGTCCTTCCTTCCATGGAAGACCCTAAAAGGTGTTAAAGCTCCAGGCAGCATAGCTCTCTATTTTAAAAGTGTCAGCAAATACAGGAGCCCAAATAAAGTTTACCTTACCCTAAAAGTGCTTAGCAGTGAGTGAGGTCTTTCAGGTCAATCCAAAATGTTTTCAGATTAAGACATGAGACCTACCACATGATCAGGATAGTGTGCATCTGAGGCGAGTGTTATCGTCAGTCGTTCTGACTGCAGGCCTGTTTTGAGGAGTTATGTTGACTCAGTTGACTCTAATTAGTCTATAAAGATGACCTGTTTCCAGTTCAGCAGAATAAGCTGATAAGCTCTTCTACATGCCTGTACACCAAGTATGGTGTGCTACTAGGTTAGGATCTGCTTTCGTTTTCCAAGACCCATATATGACACATGGAAATGCGGAAGCGTGCTGTTGCTTTTATTACTGTAATTGATCTATTTATCTCTCCAGGCATTTCTGAAGCCACAAGATCAAACATTTCATCAGCTTAATGAGTCTCTGCTTCTACTTTCCAAGATTATTGTTTGCATTCTTGGTGTTAATGGCCACACTGAGCTTTCTAAACATCCTTCAGTAGCTTCTGGAAGCAAGATCAATCTATCCCCAATCCAAAAGACCCACAGTATTTTGAAAGACTACCAAGGCGCTTTGCCTCATATCACAAATTGCAGGCAGTGGACAGTGTTTAATTCATTGGCTTTTATCATGATGGAATTAGCACGAAAGACCTTCCTGAGAAGCCTCCGTTTGGACAGAGTTCTCTAAATATTTTGAAAAAATCTTTCACTGTGGAATTCTGCTCATCCCACACACATTTCAACACTCCTCACTTACATTGTTCAGACAACACTACTCTATTTATAATCACTGCTGATAAGAAAAATTGGGGTTCAAATAAAGGACAACGCAGCAGCTGTATGAAGGAAAAGGAGCACATGCTGTATTCAAAAAGATAATGCTTTAATAAACTGAAATAAATACAGTGTTATTCGGATGGCAGTTTAAATCCATTACAGGCATGGGTTATTGCACAGCTCTCTCTTCCAAGCTCAATGCCTCAGTTACATTTAAATAACAGTCATTTGGGACACTTCCCGTGTTTCTGGTTAATCAATAACCAGTAGTGGACAACACCTGCTGGACTCATTGACTGGACTGTACAGGAAAGTGTGGAGAACAGAGTACTTTTTGATACATGACGCCTGGGATACCAGCCATCAGTCTCACCAGGAACAAATCAAAAACAACAAACATGATTCTTCAACATTCAGAAATGCCCCGCTAAAAGGTAAAGGAGAAATAAAAAAAATGTAGCCACTGTATTAAGATATATCAGACAATGTTTCCTTGAACATTCAAAAATCTAAAAGTCAAGCATGCATCAGAGCAAAGTGCACAACTTACTGATGCGTTATCCTGTAGGGAAACCCCCTACTATATTGGCCTCCAACATCATTGTGCTCATGTCAGTTGTCTGAAGGAATCATTTGGCTATGTGCTTTGCGCAGGCTCTGCTCAGAGTGGTAAAAAGGTTGCCAAAGCAAAAATTTATTATTGTAAATTATTTCATAAGCCAGCTGGTATCACTAAATCATGCAAGTATTCTGAGGTACATTCTGCAGGAAAACGACAGATATATGGCCAAAGAAACGATATATCCCAAACAGACTCGGACATTTAAATGGAAAACAATATCACAATTCGAGCGACTCAGCAACAGTGTATGTCCTTCAAGTCAACGCAATGCATAACGTACATGAACTATTAAAAGCAGCAAAGCACATCTAGGGGGTCTTTAAATCAGTTCTGTGCAATTTATAACCATAGAGTACATGCAAGGTCTAGTCCTTCATTAATTTCTGTCTCCTATGGCCAACAACAACAACAGCAGTGGGTCATAAATAGCTCTGCTTCATCCAGTACGAGGGAAAAGCCACGTCAGCCTCCCAGAAGTGAACTAGCTCTGGTCCTTAGGTGGCAGCCTGGTCTTTTCAGCAGATTCAAACAGGCTCGCTACCTCACTAACACTTAAGTGCACACAATGACAAAATAAAAAAACTAATAATTATTATCACCAATGAAGCATACTGCAGCCCTTGGCTTGAAACGTTACAATGTTGGTGCACGAGGGTAACAGATGGTCAACCATGATGAAGGATCTCTGGAATTTTAAAAACAATGTGGACACAATGCAGTCTAAACAGACTAGACAATGTCTGTTAAAGGTTAGCTCCATTTCATTCTTTGCTGCCATGGTGAAATCACCTTGGCCATTCTTTTCTCTGTGCATATCTAACTAACATCTCAAAAGGTGCATAATTTGCGACTAAAAGTCCTAATGTGAAGATTAGCTCTATGAGCAATAGGTTTATGAACAGCAGAAACATTTGGCCTCCAAGTGGAGTATCACAATGATGAAGGGGTATCACTGTATATTCCACAGGCAATAACTAAATAGATATAAAATATATATCTCTCTTTTTATTACTATGGGTTTCAGTGTAAACAAAATAGTGCCTGAAGATTAGTCACACTTTTAGCATGAGGGAAAGGGACATGAGAAAGCACTGACAAATCTCTAAACCCAGTCATATACTACATACGTAATCTAGCCCTAAAACTGTTTAACTGCATAAAGTATTTCTACAAATCAGTTCCTTTCAATCCACTCCGCATTTGGCTCGGTTTCAAAAGATTATGTACAATGGGGTTGAGGGGGGTGGGTTACTCATTAGAGCTACACAGTAGTTCTAATACATCAAAAAGTGACAATGCACCAGCACGTAGTAGTCTTATTTTATCAACACATGGTGTGATTCATTATTCAACATACAGTAGGCAGAAGGTAACAGGTTAGGTTTGGCTAAAAAAACAGGACAGCAGCAATTCCCCCTTCAACCTCCAAAGCAGAATTATGCAAGACTAAGTGCTACTCAGAAAATGCAATGTTAAATTTTGCTTCACTACAGCACCATCTGTAGGATGGAATAATGGAATACGAAAAATGATTATTATTATCTATCTCCTTGTGAAGAAAGGACATTGCTTTTAGTAGAGGAATCATACCAAGGCAAGTTCACTCTTCTCCAATTTGCAATTGGTTTCAGAGTTAGTCGATAAAGACATCCAGTATTTTCCAGGAACATAAAAGTAAAAATGAACAATTTAGTCTTGATACACTGTAAAAAAAAGGTTTAGGAGAGTTATCACTACCTGTTTAAATTAATATGCCCACACTGAATGTTGCATTAAATACTTGCACTGAGTAAATGTCCTGCTAGGTGAATATATTAACTGTTTCTCTTCAATAATCAATAACATGAAGTGTCCTGTAACTTGAAAATCTGTCTGAGAGTAATGAGACAAAAGTAATAGACACTGATGGGAGAGTGAGGTCCAGGCTTTGGGTTGCATGTTCTTAGTAAGGTCTGCTTTGTAACAGCTTGGCCTTGGACTAGTCTATTTCACTGCAGCTTCTCAAGCTTTGTAGGCTGGACTGAACATCAGGAGTAGAGAATAAATAACTTGTACACTGGTCCTGCACAGTCCAGTCCGCACAACGCAAAGCAACGGTTACAAAAATACATGTCCACAGAGCTATAGGTTTACTCCATGCATGAGTGTTTCTCCCAGTTAATGGGTTAATAGGAAGGGTTGCTGCATGAAGCAAGAGGGAAACTGGGATCAGTCTTTGTATGACAAAGAAGCATTTGCATGAGAGGCAAAGTGAGAGCAGGAGTGTGCTTGAGTGCTTTCATACTCTGCATGAGGAGATTTCACTGTGTTACTCCAGGTCAGGATTGTCTTCAGATGACTGAGATGAGCTCTGTGATTTATAAATAAAGGTCAGCAGGAACAGAGCAACATCATGAGAGGTCCAGTAGGCTGTGTGAGAGGTGACTGCGGACCAGTAGCGACTCTCAACAAAGCCCTCTCGCAACTCAAAGTCGATGCGATGCTCCATCTCCACTGTAACAACAGAAATACTCATTATAGATGGTATAAAACATAAACTGAAAGCTGAGTTTTGCTATTGGCTGATAACAATACTATTAGGAAGTGATGCTGGATGCTGAACATGCAAATGTATGTACAGACCTGCAGTGTCAATTATGTTGGATGCAGACTGGGACATGGTGGACAGTCCATATGCAGACTGGCTCTTCTCTTCGCTTTCCACTACCCCAGAATCCACTCCTGAGGGTTGGCTACTGGAGCGTGAAAAACGCGAGAACAACATTCCTCCAATGCCTTTTCCAATGCTGGCTGCACCTGGGCATACAGCAGCACCAAGAAGTTCAGAGACATACCACATACACACATCTAACGATGAGCAGTTTATAACAAGGAATTTACCCATATTTTCACTAAACACTACACTATTAAAATAATACTTAGAATGTCTTTCAACTCATACTAAGAGAAATGCAAAATGCTGAATTGGTGCATTGCACTGTGCTTCTCATGCCATGGACTGAACATAGAGTTACATGTGACCTATTTTCTTCAATTTTTATTTGCTCATGAAAAGTCACTTTGAATGGACATATACATGCCCAAAGGCTATTTTTCCATCATGCACCACTAGATGGCTCTGTTCAACTTGTCTTTCTAATTCCATTACAACTCGGCGGGACAGACCCGGAAGTTAATGTTCCAACAATCACCACAAGGTGGCGATAAAATGTACATCAACATTTCTCTGGCCCCAGACGTACAAGGGCTAATGCTTTTCTGGGTATATTCAATAGCATGTAACAAACGAAAAACGTGTAGTTGAAATGTGGATTCTTATCCTAGTTACAGTATATTCTGTTTTTATTAAATGTTGTTCATAACACTACACCTTCATAACAATAAATATATTTTAAAAGATTCAGATTTTATTTTCCCCCATCTGACACATTCATCAGTCTATCCTCTTCATGATGTTTTTGGGAGTATACACGTGTTATTAAGCCATTTATATTCCCAATACCAGGTATTCTAGATGTTTATTTTAAATTTTAGCTTACTTAGTTATTTTGGAATTATATACAGCTCTGTTTATACTTGCGGACAGATCTAGTTTACCCTCTAAAAAGGTCTAAATAACATCTAATAGGGTTGCTACTAATAAGAAGACATCTGAGTAGTAGCATTACAATGGAAACTTTCTTTTTTTTCTGCATCTATTTTTATTGTTATTATTTTAGTTATTATTGTTTTATTATTTTTTTAAAAACGTTTGAACACTAGTGTATGCACACTACTCATTTGTAGAATAAGTTGACAAGTTTGCATGAGAGTCATTATACCCATTATGCTGGCCTTGCCCAGGTTGGTAATGGATTCGCCATAGTGTCTCCGGGTCATTACAGGTGAAGTGCTTGGGCTGGGGAGGCTCTCTGTTTCTGAAACTGGGTCCTTCACTGGGTTCAGGAATGTGGGCTTCATTTCATCATATGGTGTGGGGTTAGTTGTGTTAAACCTACAGAGACAATTTAAAGATATTTCTGTTTTTCAGCAATACAGCTATCTATGCAGCTTTACCTGATTATCTCTGTGCATAAATTTAAATTGAAAGTCTGCAGACAGCACTCACCAGTGTATTTGGACAGGTGCAATATTGCTATAGTGTTTCAAGACAAGAGGTTCCAGTCGATAGGCCTGGAAGAATAAACAGAAGAATAAAACCATGCACCAACAAAATCACTATCCCTTACAATCCATCAAGTGCTAACATTCAAGATTAAAGATGGTTCTCTCACCACTGGGTCGGTGGGGTGGAAGATGTTGAAAAGTCGCTGGCAGATAGACTTAGGCATGATGTGGTCTTGGTAGCCAGCGTTGCCAGGTCGAATGCCTCGCAAGGCCAAGAACACAGCCAAAGGAGAGCCCATGCAGAAGTAATTTTCCACCTATTACATAGATATTCATTGTCCCAATTAATTTTAATCTCATAAACATGAATCTACCATTGCTAGCAGAATTTCACACATTCTATATCCTGTGCAAATGTTTACAAGCATAAGCGCATAATTCCCCATGGACTTTCCCCATTTATCTCATGTGTAAGTAGGGCTCTATCATACCTTAAACTTTAATGCAGGAGTGGCTAAAGGTTTAGAAGCCTCCAGGCCTTGAAGCTGATCCTCGAGTTCTCGCAACCTAGCACACCAGCAAAAACACACTAAGAATATTAAACACAGACATAGATGCGCATGCTTTGCAGATGTAAACAGCAAGACACATTACAACAAAATTCCCAAAAGCAAACAGGCCACAAACTACCTCTGCCGGGTAAGGTGCACTTGCTCCAGCAGATGCCGTTCTTCATAGCTCATCCAGCGCAGCTCCTCCTCATCAGGCCCTTGCTGCTCTTGCAAGCAGAAGCGCACAGGGTCCCAACCCGTCATAATGTCATATGCGATCACACAGCCCAGTGAGTGAGAGATAATTGACACTTTGCCTCCCTTTTCCTCAAACTCAGGGTTCCGAGAGCAGAACAGCGAGTACAGGCGGTTGAGTTCTTGAGTCAGCCCTTTAGTGATCTAGGCAGGAGAGAATAATGATCATGGGGATCTTGAGGACTTTGCCTAAAAAGATTTTTCATTTTTACTTGAAAGTGTCTCACAAAAGTATTTGATGATGACATAGAGAGTTAAACCTACCTCATCTCTGTAGAGAGGACTGGTGTAATACATGATGTCCATGGCACTGCTGTTCAACAGGTCTCTTAGCCCTCGCACCTTATCAGGGGTGATGGAGTCCACAGTGTCTGCAGGAACAGCAGAAGCAAGTCGCTACATACTTGTCACACACCTTTCTCTGGGCAAAAGCAATGCTGGCTGCTCTTAACCACTGCTTTCACAAACTAAAATGTACCATAACACAAACTGATAGTGAGGAGTAGATCATAAATTAGCAGGTGTATGTGTGCACAGGTGTTAGTAATAGCCAGGCAGATGCAGCTGCTCTAAAAAACGATGGAGCTCTGAAAACAGGCTGAAAGCATCAGGCCAGTACCTCCATCCAGTGCCAGCTTGGAGCGCCATTCTACTGGCAAGAACTCAACATGTTCCTCTATGTGCTCTGCAAAGTGTTTCTCCTCCATCTTTCTCACAGCCTCTCGCAACCTGAAGACACACACACACACTCACCATGTAAATGCAGGCCCAATAACAGAAACAAACAGTAAAAAATTGTAAAAGACCCAAAATATTTGTTTTACTTAATTTATAATCAGAATGATTCAGAACAACAGAAACAGTCAGCCATCGCTTGTGATTTAATAATTTAAAAAAGAACATTGCCATTGTGGTAACTGTGGTGGCCCATCTGCTGATGTGGCCTGCCTTGACATAATCTGATTTTGATTACATCGATAAGGGATATTTAGGAAACTTCTGTGTAAAGCCAATTTATTTAACACCTTGTTTTATCTAAAACCTGATTTTATAACATGATATTAGCAAACAGGTGGCTTCTGCGACTCCAGGTTGACATGCTCTCACCACGCCTTCACATTAGCTATCATTTACATTTACAGTTACGGCATTTAGCTGACGCTCTTATCCAGAGCAACTTACAAGGTTAATCATATTACACGTAGGCCAGTGTAGTGTTAGGAGTCTTGCCCAAGGACTCTTATTGGTGTAGCACAGCATAGTCATGCAGCCCAGGATTCCAACCCCATTCTCCCATGTGTGGTGGTGGCTATTTGGCGGGTAGTGGTGTTATCTGCTGAGCTACACCAACCACATCAAAGTGTTTACAGCTAACAAATTCTAATGTAATGCATATAGTAACATGTCTAGCCCAGCATTCTAGTTTAAAAGAAAAACACAACACAATCTCCAATCCAAGTGGAGATTATCTCGTAATAAGATTATTAAGAAAAAACATATTTTACTAGTGCTGCAGGTCTTACATCACATTTTAGCCAGTGAAGATACAGAGCCTGTGGGGAAAATGTGATGTAAGACTCACCTGCAGCACTAGTAAGATGTAGTTTTGCATGTTTTTTTTCCTGTGGCAGGCAACAGCACTACTGAGCAATGCATACATATATACCGTACACTTATTGTCAAAAACACATATATAGTTGCCACCTGAAGGAATCAACCAGGAAGTCATCCTGTTAGTGCCAGGAGGACAGGACACTATTAGGAACCTCTACAACTCCATATAAGATGTCTGGCATGTTGCATTAGCAAACACATGCTTCTGGGTGCGACTATTCTTTTTGCAATGAGTGTACATACACAAAGGTACAAACAGATGCTACTTTCTAAAATATAAACCTTGTATAAATAGAATCATCTGTTGTGTAAAACTGTATAATTTAAGCAGGACAGTAACATATCACTCCCTTTATAAATGACATGTGATAAGAGATAAACTCTTAATGCTAAACTGGCAGACTTTTTTTAATCTACTCCAGCTAGTCACCCATGTTTTGTTTGGAAAGGTTTAATTGCATTTTATTGTTCGGTGACCTTGTGATATTTAACACAAACACACTGCAGCTGGCAAAAGCACTCAGAGTAAACACAAAGAAATAGACTGATGTTGAAAGTGCAATGGTAGAAAGCCCCTGGCCTTAAGGTCAACCAAATGCACACACTTTCAAACAAAAGCGTACTGATAGGAGTGCAGGGGACTGGTCTGCACTGCCTGTCTAATTTCTCTATGTCCAACAGGTCAAAAACAAAGTGTCCGCTGTACCCTACCTGGTGTGCTTGTTTTACGCTTACGTTTGATAATGCACACATAAGCCAAAAGGAATGACAGATTTGGCATTGTGTAGTGGAGTATAAGTAAGATACTTGGGTTCAAAACGCAGTGGAGTTCAGGTAAAAAGTCACCCAAAACAATAATATGTCAGGAACGATATACGACAAAACTAGTTACTATCACCATTATATTATTACTGTCCATTACTGGAATTATCTGCATAACGAAAAACTACACACCTATACAACTATAAAAGCACCTTTTGTGTGCATCACTGAAATAGAAGAAAACAAAACAACTGCAGGATATTACTAATGCAGTTACAAATTGTGTGTATATATAATAATAAACAGTGTCAATTAACATGTTATAAATATATTTTAGGTGGTTTATTAGATGTTACTATTTTTGAAAAAAAAAAATTCTAATTTCATTAAACAGCTATTTAAGTTTCTTGATTATTCAATGTGGTGTTCCATCTTTGTCATTTAATTAACATGTAAAAACAGAGGCATCCCAGATATGTGCTAATATATTCAATTAATGCATTATACTATCCTTCAAACTCTTATAAACAAAAGCGGCACTTTTTATAAACTTCACAGTTTAAATGGTATTTAGCGTTGGTTTAAAATCTACATTTTTATAGATATACTGTACATGCAAACTACTCAACATGTATCATCAGTATGAAACATGAAGAACTATATATCTGGATAGAAATTATTGTTATTAAAATTCTCCTAATTAATATCAGTATAAAACCCTAAACACAATAGAACTTCAAAAAGTCAAATCTTATTACAACTTGTTTATTTATGTGTGCAGTGTATTCACTCGTTCCCTGCAAGTGTTTTCACAACAACACTGGTAATTTTGAAGGGTATGCCACCCAGTCTAAAACGTTGTTTAATAATATGGGAAGCCTGCATCTATGTACGAGAGAAACATGGCAATTCCAAAAGCCTTTCACACAGCCTTTGCTTAGTCTAACCACTTACAGGCAACAAGTGAGGAAAAGACAACAGAAGGGGATGAGGTGCACGGTACTGGACTTGAGTGTAAACGAGACTCAGCACAAAGAAATAGTCACTGGGGCTTAGGGCTGGAGGAGGAGATAGAGAAGATGGGGGAGCAAAAGAAATAAGAGAGGGGAAAGCTTGTGACAGTAATGATCTTTGCTCTGTCTGCAGAGGAACAAGTAATCTGAGTTCCCACCCACAGTGAGAGAGCTTAGAGCCTGGATTGGTCTACTTTACCTTCTTAACATCCTAAGCCCTAAGCAGAGAGCAGACACTAAAACCCACTAACCAGCAAACATCAACCTCTGCCCGGGTCCCAGCGAGCACAAAAAACAAGCAGTAGTACACATAATAACCTGGCTCTATTTGTGTTCTCACTGAATCTATGCTAACACTAGGATGTGGCAAAGCATGATGCGAAATAGTACCAGCTTTTTAGTTGGAAATTAAATTCCAGGCATTGCTTCCTCATTTTAATGTTGGTGTTATGATCTTTACATTTTCTATAGGGAAAATATGAGGCCCAGATTTACTGCATCTAAGAAAACATGTCTTGCCATGTTCAAAGACAACGACACAGTACACATCTCAGAGAAAAGAGTCTGTTATTATATGCTGACGAGAACCGCCTGGACTTCTCATAATAAACAAGTCAATTATCCTCAACTGAAAAGACTTCAATTCAAAGGTCAGCTTTGGGGAAGCTAACGATACACATCAACACAAAAGGAGAGGAGAAACAAAGCAGAACTACAGGTGGTTACAACAAAGTCCACATAGGAGAGAAATGTTTAGAATGGCTTAGACCAAAAACCAATAGCCTCAGGTAAAGGGCGGCTACGCCGCTGTTTGTGGGTAAAGGGGTTAGAAAGTGAATGCCCATAAAGTGGGAATGTTAAATTACTGTTGATATGCTCACTTAAATGTTCTCGAATGGTTAAACAGTCCACAGACAACGTCCTCACGGATAAGGTTCCCAAGAACTGCATAAGGAAGGTATATGTTTGGACTAGTCTGAACCAACTTGCTTTTAAAATCTTCACAGATGTACATCTCAGGAACAGTTGGTCATATAAAGACCCAAACAAACACATTCTACTTGAATGTTCTCCCACTAAAACCTGTCAGACAGGTCCCCCACATATTAAAATACAAGACTTGACAAGCAGACTGGCTATGACTCATGACTCAACACCATACACATTAAAAAGTAACACCAATACTGAATGATCAAATGAGCTTGTCTACTAGACAGAAATAGACAACACTGCCACGATAACATTGCAATCCGATAACCATCAGTACTGACTGAGTATAAATAGTTTTTTATATAAACATTTTAAGAACATGGTTGCCTTGTTTTAAGCGAGTCTCAGCAATAAAAATTGCATAACAAAGAGTAAAAAGTACTAAGAATTTCTTGTAGTTAATGTCTTATGAGCTGGTTAGAAGAATACCTTACACATTCCTCTAATATACCTAGTAATCCAATGGATCTGTAAAATTCTGTCAGCAGCACGTGATTTCATTTAATGATGCACTGTTTAGTCAAACTAGGTTTAACCATGTCGGCCTGCTATAAGACGCTGTCTAAAAAACGGCTTAGCGAACAGTAACATACACATTGTTTTAAATGTTATCAGCATTTGTTCTAAGCATTTCTGGGGCTTTGTTCCTATTTAACAGATAAAATGAAACAGATCAAAAAATAATTGTTTTAACAACTATACTGGCTGCGCTTTTCCAGAGCACATTTGCAGTGCAATTTCCTCTTCCTTAAAACATAGCGAGAACAGCATGAACATAACTGTCACCGTCTATGTCTTTCGTGAGGACAGATTACACACGGCACTATGTTATCTAAACACAACTTCCTGTCACGACTACTTACATGCCTGTGTTCTTGATTATCCGATCTTTATCCATTTTCTGTCCGATGCCATGCACCACAAAGACAATATGTGTCGTCTGAGGGGGCTTATCTTCCAGAGAGGCCTCTTCTACATACCCCCGATGAAGTCTGGTGCCACTGCTAGAGGCTGCAATAAAAAAGCATGAGAAAATAGATATAATTCAAATAAATACTTACCCATAATCCCATGGCCAGAGAATCATGAAGCCAAAGGTTTAGATGAGGACATTATTGACTACTTAAATGGTAACTTGATTCTGTGCCACATGCCTATGATCAGATATGGTCTAGAGGTGTACTAAATTACTACACTGTCCCAAGTCATAAGAAGCCAACAAAGGGATTTGTCGGCCATCTGGGGATTGGGTTGTGTGTCTGCCGAGACAGTGTAAAAGTCTGCCAGATCCCTGAATAGATTAGAGCAGTGGGTAGCAGGATGTGTTTATGAGTGCAGAGAGGTAAGCTCAATTGGAACATGTTGGTGCAGGTGTAAACACTGACCTTTTGAGAAGCCTAGCTTCTGGGTGACAGTACGAGCGATCTTTGAAGTGGTGGCATCACTGTACAGATACACCTCATCAACACTCTGCCAGTCAACGTGGCTCCGACTAAGTTTCAGGCTGTGGATAGCTGGGCGAGCAAACAGAGAGAATATACAAGGCAGTAATAAGAGCCAGACAAACAGGAAAGTAGCGAGGGGAAAAGGAATGAACATAATAAAAGAATGCACTGAACTCACAAAGCATGCAACTGTAATACATTATTCAATAAAGAAAGTTAGGACACCGGAATAGAAGAAGCAGCTTTGGCCTATCAATGTCCCGATATTTCAATACGTACTTGCACCGCACATGAGAAAATGCTGTTGTTTTAGGTAGTAAACTAGACCTGATATTGGATGGTTTAAGGATATTTGGTTTGTTACAGTGACTTCCATTATCAGAATTCATCCTCCCTCAAATAAAGTGCTTGTAGGTAGTGGAAGAGCAAATACTCTGTTATATGACATTAGAGAATAAATCATATAAATAAGTCTGTACTTGACCGATATGTCATATTCATTTGATTAACTCAATAAATACAATCCCTATCTTTGTTTAAGCTTGCTCATTTTCAAACAAAGCATACTGAGTTTAGCCAAAAGGCCAAAAATGTCTGAGCTCACACTCTGGTCATAATACAGCCACCCAATCGTGCATTGGGGAAAGTTTTCCCTAGGCCTTTGAATCTTAATTTTAAAAATATATGTCTTATAATGTCTTACGTGGCTCAGATTTATACTGGAAAAGTATGGATGTGTCTCAAGAAAGATGGCTGATTCCACAGCACTGGCTTTTATTTATCCAGACCTGGAATTTAAGGCTAATAGAAATCTGACTGGGTCCAATTTCAGGCACAGTGTGCCAAGAGGTACAGAGCGAGTAGGAACTGAAATATCACACGAGAGGGAACTGAAAAGCAGTCATCCACTCTTTTTCAGAAAACACAGAGACATTAATAATAAATGACACTGGATGAGTGAATAGCATGAACAAAACTTGAGGAGGTGTGAAGGTGACTCTGGGTCCTCAGCTTACTGCCATGGGAAGAAAGCACAGTCACCAGACAGCTTGCACTCTGAGTCATTCAACCGGGATTAAACATGAAAACTAGAGCTCAGGCCAGAGATGCTATGAGGACAGATGTTTTCGCGTCCACATGCCTACATTAGGTTAGGGAGTAGTAAAATGGCCCTTGCTAAATCAGTTTAATGCATTTAAATCTGTGACCTGTTCCCTGAGATGAAAAGAAACAGTAAATGCACAGAGTTACTGAGAAGTCTTAAAACAAAATAAGCATTACTATTTTTGGATTCTAAAGGCTTTATGTGTCAGCATTTCTAAGGACATACAGTTCTAGTTGTGTCCTTTATTACAGGTATGCAGAGCACACCAGGGTAATACATGAGTGTGTGTTTCTGTTTAAGTCCCTTAGTGCTGGTATCCCTGGCTCACTGCCTCACAGGAGAAGGAAACTGAATCAAATGGGCCCTGCAGGTCACTTAGCATGGGCGCCATGTCGGCGTCAGGCACTGTCTTCTTGTTGGCGTGAAGATTAGCCATGGGCCGTGTGCGGTGATGGCCGGAGACAGGAAAAAGGAATGTCACTGAGTGAGGACTTGGCTCAAAGAATTTGTCTCTCTTTTAACAAAGGCATCTGAGAACAGGAATGTGGCATTTCTTTGGGACAGTCACATGGTTTGCTGCATAGTAGACTTCTTTGTGTGACTGATTTTTTTTGGACTGGAGCTTTCGACCTATAAAAACCCATCCAAAAACACCCAAATCATGAGCTTTTAGTCCTTTGGAGGAAACACATTTCATTTTTAACACTAGAATATACTGAACAGAATAAACAACTTCACTAATAAACTCCAGACATACAGGATACTGAACACATTTAGCCCACCACACATCTAGAAGTAAGCTGTAAAACAGGATGTTCTTAGGGGACAATGAGATTAAATTGCTGAATGTTCTCTAGTAGCCTTAGTATGAACATATATGTAAGTGAAAATACATATCAATATGACAGGAGAACTAATCCCATTTTACAGCACAAAAGGGCACATCAAGTCAAACATGCAAAACTGTCAGAACACAATTTAACAAAGTCATCTGCTTCATCAGATTTATGGGTATATACAGATGCATTGTTTTCCTGCGTTCTTGAATGCATGTTTGACTTAGGTTAGGTGCCAGACGGCAAAAAAAAATTAATCTAGACTTTGAGCACAGGATCAAAGCATAGAGGAGATGCAGCAATGATCTATAGAGGTACGAGGTTTAGAAGGGGTTTCCCAAACATGACCAAAAAGTGCAGGGAAAAAAAGAGGTCTCGCTTTGTTTTTGATCAGAGTATTACCCCACTAAACCAGGGCAAAGCTCCTTTGCACCAATTAATGCTGGGAGCATAACTGAATGGGCTATTGTCTGAATCCTCTAAACTACATTGTCTTCTTTGTTCACACGGGGGAAATTGCAGTAAATCAATTACATGGGGGAAAATGTTGTGTAAAAGAGATTAAGTGAACAGGCAAACTTTACTACTCGATCTTAGTACTTTCAACATATAGCTATTATGGTGCAGAGGGGCATAGGGCAAAATGTTTGTAGTAGGATGAAGGGCCCAAATGGTGCTTCTCTTGACTCACAAACTGAATACTCTGTGCTACGCTGGGTGCCAAGATTTATTCTTTGGTGACATAGACCTCTGAAGTCGGGTGTCATTGTGTGAATTTGACAAAAAATGTTGCCCTGTGGTAACAAAAATGTTCCAAAGCCACTTAAAAGGCTGTTATGTCCCAACATTTCCCTACAAATGTCACTGATCACCCCAGCAACTACACTGGGCTCCACTAGCTCACAGGACTGTATGCACTTGTATGCACCTTAACTAGACCTCTATACTTGAACATCTGACATCTGTATTATACATACTGAACATCTCTGTTTTAAGCTTTTTGGCTGTTTCAGCCGTTTACCTACTATGCTCATTACATGCACTTTACACTAGTATATATACACTTCCGCTGTTTACAACCGCATACTGAATTATACACCTGGCTACCTAAAAATACTGTACCTTCCAGTCTTTACTCTATTGCATATGCTAACCTCTGTTTGCACCTTAGTTCTAGTAACATGTTGAACTACAGTTACTGCTCTTGCACATCTGTGTATGTACTGTCTATGCTCATATTGTATTGGATCACTGTCTTTTTGTCTTTGCACAATTGTTTATTTATCTATTTTTATTATTATATTATAATTTTTTTTTTACACTGTACAACTTTGTATTGGTATAATGACAATAAACTTGAGTTGGATCCTATGAATTGCAAGGTTATTTAGCAGTCAAAATGCAAAAAAGGCTATGTCTATATTTAAGCTAACATTCCAGTGCATTAGAATGACATCGATTTGAGATCTTCATTACAGAATTTGTTGGCCATCCGTAGGGCACGTCTGAAACTCAATCGGGCGTTTTCGGTGTATTCCCCAAGACCCAGTATTCGCCAGTCTACCTCTATTTCTGTTTTTAAATCAGGTTAAACTCACTTACACAATTTTATTTTGAATAGTAAGACACTGTGGTAACTTATTTTAATATATGTTATTTATCTGATATCCTTTATCTGTGTTTTGGTTGTATGTATCCATGTGTAAACATTAGGTATTTTTATGTACAGCACTTACTTGGGTGGGGGTTTTTGGTAAAGTTTCTCGTTTTATTCTAGTTTTATTCTGTCATGTAGCAACATTTGTATTTCGACTCTTTAACAACCTTGTAATTTAAAGAATCCAGCGATAATCATAGAGGAAACAAATTGGGCTTGGGACATTTTTACAGGGTGTGAAAGCTGTGATTTTTAAAAAAAAAAGACTTACATTTTTTTCCAGTGAGAAAAAAAGCTCCAAGATCCGGAATTCCGGATGTGAAATACATAACGACAAACTTCAGACATCTATGTGCCATCTGGCAGACAAATCACTTGGTAGCACCTCTTAGTTTAGGAAGAACAAATCTACTGTATTTATTTATTATATGACGTGAGCAGAGCATGAGGGCCTCCTCATAAACCCAGAACAGTAACCAACAAACAAAAGTGTCAAAATTTAATCAAAAAGGTTACTACAAGGTTACCTACTGTAACAAAACTGTCTAGGGTCTTATATCTACAACTAGGCCAAACACTTAAAAGGATAGCAAGGCCAGTGCTTTAGATGTCTGCTACAACTTCTAAGATTAGACATTTGCATTTGCCCGCAATAATGTTGACCAAGTACTCTAAACAGTAAGTTTAGGCATTTAGCTTAAATCCAGTGTATAGAGGACCTCTAAGCACCTGGCCATGCTGTAGATGAAAAAAAGTTTTCTGAGCTTCATTCTAGAGCGAGCAGGCTCACCTAAAGGGTAAAGGAGAAAGTCCAATCAAAAGATAATATCCAAGGGGAGTTGTAGGCAAAGATGTTGGGATTACAATACCTTGGCAACGCTTTCGCTTGTGACTTTTAGCACTCGTCTGATATCCACTCCATTTGAACAGAAAGGGTAGGTAGAAAGGAGGGAAGTGGGAGAGAGCTAACAAACCAGAAACAGTAAGTGGTCATGGTAGTGCCAGGTGTCACTACTGTAACACTAAAACCTTCTGCAATATAATTCCATGAGCTATCAATTATTTCCTAGACTTGTTACAGGGGTGTTCCGGTAGGAATACGCCTGATTATACGAACCATATATTAGTCAAGGAGCACATATTAGGATGGTGTAATAGGGAAATGAAAGGTATTATATGTTGTAGCCCTTTAATAAATGAAAGTGACTTAAAGGGACATATACCTTTCATTGTACAACTGAGTTTGAGGATATTTCTTTTCAGTTCTTCAAGACAGTTAATATTAATACAGCAATAAAACCATGAAAACACATACCACAGTATTTAAAACCCAGTGAATGACAGTTTAGTCAAATTTTATTTTTCACTTTCAATTGTTAATCAAGTTCAGATCTAGAGATGCGTGATGATACTGGAATCAGCTGAACAAAGTGTGAGTAAATATATATTTCTACAATGCTAATCCAGGTGGATCTAGTCATAATTTCTACATTTTATAAAAGTTTATGGGGGTATGTAGATGAAAATATTGTAAATATGCATCAGCCCACGATTCCTGTATCAGTGCATCCCTAGGTCCATCATAAATTATTAAGCAACAGAAACTGCATATCATGACTTAATAAAATACTAATGGAATGCTAACACTGCTAAAACTGAATTAAACCTACTAAGCTATATTTCCATGTTTGGGTGAAACATTTTTTAAAGAGAGCAATCCCTTGCTGTGCAGTTGTTTTACATCACTTCTCTCTGACCCCTTTTCTTTCTCTCTCTCTCTCTCTCTCTCTCTCTCTCTCTCTCTCTCTCTCACACACACACAGACACACACACACACCCCTTTTCACATTCCATGCACTTTGTGCACACCTTTTCACATTCCATGTACTTCGTGCATACCTTTTCACATTTAATGCAGATACTACACAATAATCACAGTTATTATATTCAACAACTTCTATAAACTGACCAGAGTAAATAAGGGCAGCAGAGCTTCCAGTGTGTCCCTAAAACACAAGTCACCCCTGCCACATGAGCTCAGATCACACCAGGCTTCAAGACACTCAGCTCCAGGCTGTTATCCAACGTCTGAAAATGTGGTGGGTTAGCTGGTGAGGTATTCATAACATATGAGATGAATGCGATTTACACTCATTAAAAATGTGCAACTTAATTGATTTTAGAAACTTGATTATTACTGAATACTAAAATCCACTTTAACATACTAAGAGTAATCAGCCATGCAAACACAAAGCTCTAATGCCTTCATTCTGAGATGTGATAGTGTTTTAAAACTACATCCCTGACAAGCTACTATTATTGTCCATTAGACCCAGGCTTCGAAGAAGCTATCAGACTTGCAAATTATAGCAGTGCTTCCCTCAGCAGGAAAAAGAAGACAAAGTTGCTGAGAGCATTAGTGGAGGACAAAGAGGAAGGCTTCGGTCTCAGGAGAACAAGTGTGCTTTGGGAAATTCAGTGGACCATCAGCAACAGTCAATATCCTAACTGCGAAACCCAAAAAAATAAACAGGTAGACACTTTAGCTTAGAGTAAGGCTTGGATTACTCCAGCCTATTACAATATTTCTCAGTTGAATTAATGTACTGTATAATGAACAAACCGTCTATAGCATAAATTAATTTGTGGCATTTAAAAAAACAGATGTAACTGCACCACAACATCACCAACTTCACCAGTTCTCATATACACTATATCTCAAATAATATCCAGATACTTCTTCTAATTAGTCAACCCAGCTATTTCAAAATGAACCCATAGCCGACACATGGTTTCAACCATGCACACACTGCTTAAAGTATTTAATTTTTTAATCGGTAATTTGCCGATAGAATGGGACACTCAACAGTAGCTGCACATGGTCCTAAAAACACCATGCTCAAGGACAAGTGTAAAGCTCTAGAGAATTGGGCGTTCAAGCAGAATGATGAAATCAATCTGAGCGGTGTCTGTGATTCATAACTAATCATCCAACATCCAACAAGTATTTAACCTTAACAATGGTCTTGTAGCTGAATGTAATAAAAACGCCTTGACAAGTAGAGGCTGCAGCTGCAGCAATACGAGGGAGTAAATTCCATGTTAGCACAGGTGATTCCAGAAGAAATATAGGATGAGCAGGTGTCTATAAACTTTTGGACATGCAGGAGAAAGTAAACCGTGTTCTACTGCAGGGTAAACTCATAACCACATTAACCAAAATATGTCATGCCCTGCTTTATGCTGTCGTAGCTTCAACTAACAATGGTATATTACACTATTTTTTCTAAGGTTAACAGAAAACAACCACTGTAAATGGTATGTCTAATATATAAACTGTACATACTATAGAAGAGCTATACGAAACAGGCTGTCTGTAGGTACCTTCCACTCCCAAAATTAGGTATGACTGGGGTTGTAAGGATAATCACATTACCGCACTACCTTGGTCATGTAATGCCTACCATGGGACGGAGCTCATTACTCATCACCTTTGCTGGTGAAAGTTGATTCACCATCATTCATAAGGCTTTTCCTTAGTTTACTACTTTACTACCAGCTCTGGAAGGCATTCACCAACAAACAACATCTTTACTTCAAAACATTAAACTAAATTACCAGTGTGAGAGTTTTTGTTGGGCTTTAGGCCTATTTGTGCTCTTTATTTATTTATTTATTTATTTTTTATTTGAAAATTAATTTTTTAAAGCATTAACTATTATTTATACATAGGAACTATCTAAACCTTTAGTGTAATCTGTACTGAGCACATGCCTGTGTGACGTATGTGCACAAGAAGACAGTATGCCAGCCTTGCTGTTTTTGTAGTTTCAAGTCCTGTTAGACCTTAGTTCAACAATATGTTAATATATGCAAATAAGTTAAGAATATTTTGAGAGGATAATATTTTGCTCAAAGCTAGTCCCAACAAAAGATACTTCAGACTTTAGTAGTCTAGGACTTCAGGCTTTATCTTTGCTAAATAGACAAAAGAACTAGTTCTCCGACATGCCAATAATATACACATGCATACAATGCTTGATTGAGCAGCAGCCATATCCTTGTTTTACTCAGAGCAATTCACTGTGTTGTAAAATAGCAGAAATTAGCTAGATTTTTTCTAAATTGAAAGCCATACTTTCAGCACACATAAACACTGAAAAAGAAACTCATTAAGTTCATTAAGTAACCAGTAATACTAACTATACCTGGTGACATCAGCACTATAATGCAGTAAACAATCCTAAACAGCACAAAGCAGTAAATCTTCTTGCCACAAAATGGTAAGAAAATACAAAACAACAACTACATAAACAGTTTTAATCCTGAGACATTACAGTGTTTATCACTGCTGAGCATCCTGACTACAGTGAGTACAGCATCATAAAAATGAATAATGCTGAATAATGTTATTACATTTAGGTTTAAAGCTGGTCAGCTAGAAGATTTAGGCTTACATTATCAAAGTGGATAGCACATCAGATTGCTGAGCACTAGTCAAGCACATCAAATTCAGGACTTTGCCAGAAGATTGTATCATACTGTGTTTTATAAATCAACATGCTTTTCTACAGAACCTAGTATGTCTACAGAAGACATAGTGTAGCACCATGATGACAATTAGACAAAAATATCTACATAAGATGTACCTGGAATTTATTACTGCAGAATTGGCATTATTTTACAAATCAGATTAGGGACAAACATCCCATCAAACTTCTGACCATGTCTATGGTAGTATTTAAAGCTTCAGTCAGGGTTTACTGTAATTTGTTTTTTAAATACATCACAAGGAGTCGCTTTTGCATCCACATATTATATCCAAATAAGTGGTAACACCTAAAGCAGCCTTGTTATTGGCCTGTAAATTCTTGCCTGAATCTTATAGCAAGGTCATGTGTTACTGCACACAAATGATTTCTTAAACATCAACTTTTCAGTAGGGATTCACTGCTTTAAACACTTAAGACATCATACAGATTAAATTACAGCATTCTACAGCATTCATAATAAAATAGATATCATACATTTCGTCACAATGTTAATCCAGTTACGTATAGCATGTACATGAAAACACTGGTGGTCCACGATTCCCATATCGGTGCATCCCTACTTTTAGATTCCATGACATTGAGATGAAGCCAACAGTTTGCATTTAGGCTAACCCAATGACTTAAACAAACTCATGTTACAGACACACCCATCTGCTTTGGCCAAATGCTAGAGAAATTTGACAGACTGGAACAGATGAACAATACTGCAGGCCTGTATGAAGGCTGGTAACAAACATAGATCCAGTGTGAACCCAAGAGATAGTGAAAAATGATCAGGCAAAGTAAGCATGGCACTCCAGAGGCCCAATGAAGCTGTTAACTGACCCTTTCTTGTGATTAAGCTTGCCGACATCAAAAGCAATTACTGCCATGGAATTAGGTGAGTGAGATTTAACAGTAAAGGCCCCTGGGTACCTCCAGGCACTGTTTAAATAAATTAATCATGTGAGACTTTGCAAACTATGCATATAATAGAGAAAGAATTACAAAAATAGGGACTTTCCATACACACTCACTTCTCCTTGGTTCATATCATCCTGACTTCCCTTAACAGAAGAAATAACAACAATGGGTTACTTTGCTGAAGTGCAGCTCTTTAGAAAACACGGCTTAAAAATAGCTGAGCATGACAGCTAATGCACAAGAGGAGGAGGAGGTCCACTTTCAGCTCTGTGAAATGACCTAATGTCAGCTTAAATGATGGACATTTAAGCATCTCTGTGCTCCACGAGTCTGAGATCTGCACAGCATGCCTTTATTATACTATATTATGAACCTATGATAGTCATTATGTCCTTGAAGCTCTTCTGTAAAAAAAATACAGCACCTATACCTAGGTCTTGGTGCTTAACTGGTCCCACTGTGTGCACTACTGCAGTGCAGTGATGCATTAGCACGGCAATGTACCAGCCATATGTCTTCTGCTACATTAGTCCCTTGTTGGCAAGGGGGGGGCTTTGTTCAAGCACAGCTAGCTCTATTCTCTGCTGCTTATATAGCTCTAGGTGCTGGTCAGCACTTTACACTACGCATGAGATACATTCTTCAGACACACAGGACTATGAGATCGTTTCATCCTAATTCAGTTAAGTGACTAAAATAGGCTTTGACTGAATCTAAAGATGCCAATTCAACTGCCTACATTAAATTATGCTTCAGTATGTGAAACTGAATGACTGCACACATCCTTGGAATGGTGTCATTCTATGAATCATGTAACAGACAGAAACACAAGTGCATGACACAGAGTGTGTATACAAAACATGCCTGCAATGCCCACAACGACACATAACTGCTCCCTTTACAATCATATGACTGTGTAAAAAGAACTATGGCCATAGAATCCCACGTGAAAGCCAACAACATATATGACATAAACACACTCCCACACTTCCTTATTTAAAGCACCCTATAGCTGCAGGGGGAATAGATATGACCTTGTGCTGCAAAGGTCTTAGAATGTGTACAGGCATTCTACCATGATCCACAACAGAAACCGTAACAGGAAAGAGTCAGCTCCATAATTTTTTTCACATAAATTACTATCTATTTGTTCGGTGTATTCTGCAATTTAACCCCTCTAATTTAACCAAGCAAGTCATTAAAAACGTATACTTAGTTACAGTAGAGGCCTCGCCCAGCAAGGAACACACATTTGCACACAAGAAAAAACTGAGAAAGCAATCACTGTATTATATCTGTACTGGTAATTCAATAAGTTATTGTTAGTAAATGCTACCTTGGCTTACCACCTCGGTTACTAACATGACTGACCACTAATGCTATTGCTAACATTATTTCATTTCAGTAATAATCTTAACATTTTGACAAATATTCCCGCAGATAAGCCCATTACATAATATCATATAAGGACACACAACAATCCAATAGGCCATAACCAACTGCAGCTTTTAAGAGCAGATCTCTGCTTGATTGCAGCATTCACCATATCAAAATGACTAACTGTCCTCACAGAGAACAACTAGGACAACTAGGAGGCCTAGGCAGTAAACTGTCACTCACTGAGTAGCCAGGCCTAAGCATTGCAGGGCAAGTTACACATCCTTGTTACACACAATTCATGTTCAGCAGACCACCTTGGTATGCTACATTCTAGCTTTACATATAAACAGGTTTGAGAATGTGCTGTAGGAGAAACTGAGAGTTATTGCCTTGTACTTTAAGTCGCATGCATGCACACAGAATGGAATGCTCTCTTTACCTTTCTATCTACCTCCTTTAAATGTGCTAATATATCAGCTATGCATTTTCTTACCATCTTTGGTGTCCACAGTCTTGACCACCACATCGTTCTCAAAACTATCCTGCATTTGCTGGCCCCGGAAGCAGGTCAGGTGCTCTTTCTCTATGAGGTCGCTTTCATCCTCCTCCATGGGCATCCATGTGCCATCTATAAACCACTGGCCTCTCATTACTGGGATGTGATCCTGTTCTGTAGGGATGAGATACATCTAAGCAATTACGATTTACAACACAAGCATCTGTTAGATGCATCACTAGGAATGTATAAAGCGAAGCAAAAGCCATGGTCTCCAAAATGACCAAGTAATACTAAATGTAAGGCTGTGTTTTATCCGAATGCCTACTCACTAAGGCACTGCCAAGTAACCAAACACTAATTCTTACTGACCTTTCAAAAAAATGGTAGTTCTGGTCTCTTACCACTGGCAAGTAATTTAGTACAAGAGCAAGGAAAGTGACACTTTGTAGATAATTAATCGCTGTCCTAATAAGTTTCCAGGTACTTTGGCTAAAATCTTTAAAAGCGTTTCTTCAGCATGCTATTACAATGTCATTACTCATTAATACAGACACTGCTTTTAATGTGCCCGAGTGTGTAATAATGGACATCAATGAACGCTTGTGACCTTTTCAACGTGGTCCTGGAATTACCCGCTAATCTCAACGGTCAGTATGTCAGCGAAGCCTCGCTCTTAAACCCAGAGATTACAGCATCCGCCGGAAGAGCATTCTGTCAAAGTGCTCCAATACACTTTTGTATAATTTAAAACCTGTATTTGCTTAATGCAAATGCAGTATGAGCAGTCTGAAGAGGCAAAAATATTTACACGAGTCTGAAATGTTGAGCTCATAACAACTAATTTAAAAAAATAATAAATCATGCACTATTTCAGTTTACTCAGTTTAATCTTACTATTCAAAGACACATCAGTTAAGACTAATATTATTTTGCAGTTATTTAAGAAAACATTTATTGAGAAAACAGCCAACAGATCACTAAATATTTCTGCAGACATACTGAAAGCTTGTCAGCTTTAAGGATCTAGAATAATGATCTAGAATAAAGATCCTCCATTTCTGCAAGAAAGCTTCAGAATTAAGCTGTTATTAGATATAGCTGTAATCAAATATAGTATAATATGGTTTACAGACACATAACAGGCCATGTCCATGTCCACCATTCATAAAGGGCAAATCTTGTATGAGAAATGCATTTAGCCAAAACAAATACATATTCATTTTTGAAGAAAAACAGTTGATAGTGGACTCCAGTAAATGTGAATCAGGAAGAAGACATAGCAGTCATACTTACGGTTCCAGTACACAGGATAGCACTCTTTCTCCCTGACATGCACCTCGTAAAGCCCTCCTCTGACACACACAGCATCAACGCTGATATCCACCTCTCTTTCATCGACTGGCTCAGGTCTCTCTACCGAGGCTCCTTCGCCTTGCCCCATGGCCAGCTCTGGCGCACATGTTCCCATCTCGTCCAGCACTTTGGTCGTGTCTCCTTCCTCACTCCCAGCAGCTGAGACGCTTTCCTGATCGAGCTCTACAGGATTTAGTTCACAGAACTTGCGGTACATGAGCTCGATCTTAAGAGAATCGTGTCCCACAAATGGCTTCCACGTCTTTTTGTCTTCCTTATAAAACCACCGGACCTCCTCCGGCCCGAGTTCCGTGACCACCTCCAAACGGTGCCTGGAAGAAGCGCATCCGGAGCGGTTTCTCTTCCTGCTTTCTACTGGACTGACGTTCCCGTCGCTCTCGCTGTAATGCATGTGATTGGAGGCATCGGCGTTGGTTAGATAGGCGGCGGCGGTGGCAGCGTCGGCATCGGCGTTGGTGGAGGTCCGACTGGGGCAGCCAGGGTAAGGCTCCTCTGGGCCCGGGGTCACGTCGTCCCCAGTAGCAGCAGCAGCGCGCTGGCGACTACGCAGAAGCGGCGGCAGGTGTCTCTCCACGCCCGCCTGCACAGCCTGCATCCCTCTGCCGATGGATTCGTCGTAGCAGCATACGAACACATCATTGCCATGGTCCCAGTCACTGCTGCCAAGAGGGGAGCCTCTATTCTCAGGACTCTGCGGCGGGCTGATGAAAGACGTCTTGCTCGTAAAACTGCTCATTACTAGCTAACGTTGACGTTACCCGCTACCCCTACGACGACAGCCAGCCTCTTAGCTGCGAACCCTGACGACCAGTATGTTGTCATAAGCTCTAAATAGCACAATGTATCTATAATTCATACAAAACTATATCGGTAAAGCTCACAGCAGTGCGGCAACTGTAACCAAACTTATCCCACCGTGAAAATGTAAAAACAAACCTGCCATGCTAGCAGGCTAACACGAGCTTTTAACGTAGCGTCAACTAACGACCGTTGAAATCTGTCAGACTGAAAATCTGCTTCTCTTCCTCCTCTCTCTGTCTCTCTCTCCGCGCGGTGACCACCTCCGCCTACACCAGAGGCACTCGAACCTTCTCTGAGGGAACTTTCTTGATTTTGCCCCGCTCCGGTCGCTTTATTTGCCCTCATTGAGAGTTTCTTGCCCCACTGTCAGTTGGACTTCATTCGCGAATTTCGTTCCTTTCCAAACAGCTCGCCGGCTGGCGCGGGCACGAGCGCGTAATCCCTGCGCCTACGTCATGGCGCACGCAAGCCCAGTTTTTATTTTTCCGGCTGGAGCGCGCAGCGCGCGTTCTCGCAGCCACAGGTGGGGAAGGTGGGGAAGTCTATTTATAGACAGGATTATTTCAAGCTTAAATACATTGCATTTGAATTTCACCGAATTTCTCTTAATATTAAACCATAAATCTGAAATAAAGACTTTTAAGAAGTAGTTAGAGAAATCTGGAAGCAGAATGAAAATCAGGCTGCTCTTAGGTTCTAGTCATCTTTAACAAACTCCAGCTAATAAGTATATACAGTGTAGCATGTTGCCTTTTGTTTGTTTACTTATTTTTACCGAGTCAATCTCTGCTTCTTACTGTAGTTATACACACATGCCCACACGAGGGCGCTGTTGGCCTTTTTTTAACCGTGCCTTTCAAGGGGCAGTCCAACCGTTTTTTAAAGTTTCTCTATAGTTTAGTACTTCGGAGATATCCGCGGGCTGATGAAAGACGTCTTGCTCATAAAACTGCTCATTATTACCTAAGGCTGACGTTACCCGCTACCCCTAAGACGACAGTCAGCCTCTTAGCTGCGAACCCTGACGACTAGTATGTTGTCATACGCTCTTTAACCGAGCCTTTCAAGGGACAGTACAACAGTTATTTTTAAAAGTTTCTATATAGTTTAGTGCTTCAGATATATCCAAAGTCATTCACAGTGGTTTTGCAGGAACACTTACTGACTCCAGAGCTAGGAGTCTACAAAGCAAATTACTACAACATCCAACATCACCAGTGAACCTACACGTGTCTAAAGCAGATAATGGTAAAATAATGGTTGGGGTCTATCTTGCCTTAGAATTCCCTTCATGTACTCTTCCAGCATTAACATAAACTGATTAAAATACGTCTTAGACCAAAACTTTATCACCAAACTACCGTAAAACAATGTCTCAGACACCGGGCAGCATATTCATGACCATTTTTTATGTAATAACCTTCTGGTTCCTATCATCACCACTGAGAATATTTCTGGCTCTGTAAGTTTCTCTACAGCAGAGCACACCAAACCAAACAATGCAGAAATTTGTTCAGATCTTAACCACTTAATTACACAGAAATGTTCAATTTTCCCTTTGAAACAAATGAGTTCCTTTTTAAAAGTTTAGTGGTGCCGGTGTACACAGTGGTAAACTTTACTTATACCTACTTAAATTCCTTACTTTCATAACTGGATATCTTATATGTTGATTTCATTGTAGTTACTGTAATTACTAACAATAATAAGTCTAAGATAAAGTGGGTTATCTTTGTTGCAGTAGCCCATCAGACTGAAATCCATGTACAATCTAATTTCAGTGTTGGACGTCGGTCCCTAACTATAGTGCAACCCTTCCCAGAAGAATGGAGGTCGTTATAGTAGCGAAGGGGTAGCAACTCCATATGACTGCCCATGGTTTTGGACTGAGATGATAATAATAAGATTAAGTTGGTTAGCTTTGTTGTAGCTGCCTACACAAGCTGAAATTCATGGTATTGTTTGTCATCAGTTTCTGAATCATTATGATATTAATATGCCTGTGCATTTTTATCTCTGCTTACTTTTCACAGCTTGAACTTGTGGTCCAGAGTTCTTAAACCCAGAGTTCCTCATGCAAGGCCCCCGCTATTGGGCTACTGAGCTGAGTTGGCTGTGTCAGATGTATCCTCCTGCTGTGGACCGAGAGTGTTGAGCATTAACAAGCAGTCTGTCACACATCCCGCTCAGCACAAACAGGCACACATCTGGGCAGACAGGTCCTCTCAGCAAATAACGTCTCAGAAGGTCACATTGAAGCACCTATCTTCTTATTGGCTGGCCATGTTTTCAGCTGGACTGGTCATTTCCGTGGGGTACTGAACTCTGGAGAAAAGCTTTTAATGTTGCTCATCTTATTCACACTTCTTAACTCGACCACCCGTTGAGTGCGTACATATACATCTCTGTTTCGGGAATTGTTGGGGGCTTATGGGTTGCATGCAGAGAAACAAACGGATGTATCTGGTTAGAGTGTTTACATGATCTGAAGGCTTGGTGTGGCTTGCAGATGCTATGCATCCAGTCTGCAATTCCACTCCATATGTAGAACAGCAGTTTGACTATATCCATCCATCACTATTGCTGCAACGGTGAAGCTATGTTCCATGTTTATGGAGTAACAAAGGGGGATTAATCATAAGTGTCTACATTCAGATGCCTCATAAACTTGCTAAACAAAAAATCTGTGGTGATTGATTCATGACGGAGATCTAAGGTTACAGTACCTTGTATGTATCCTTTGTGTTCTTAGTCTACAGGCTTTCTAGCAGATAGATAGATAGATAGATAGATAGATAGATAGATAGATAGATAGATAGATAGATAGATAGATAGATAGATAGATAGATAGATAGATGGACAGACAGACAGACAGACAGATAGACAGGCAGACAGACGGTTGTAAAGTTTAGTGAAGTAGGAATAATGTTCTGGGGCATTTTAAGGGTCTGGTCCCTTACTACCAGTGAAGGACAACAACATATTACACTACTTGCTTCCAACTACTTAGCAGCAGTTCCGGGATGGCCCTTTCTCTGAAATGCAGAATTTGCTGTGGAAGAACTTGACTGGTCTGCACAAAGCCCTGACCTCAACTGGACAACACCAGACCTACCCCAACATTAGTGCTCAGATGCACTAATGCTCCTGTGCCTCAATAGAAGTGAATCCCAACAGCCTTGTCCCAAAATATGGTGGAACCCTTCCCAGAACAGTGGAGGTTGTTATAGCAGCAAAGGGGGACCAACTCCATATTACATGGTTTTGGAATGAAATCTTCAACAAACACATATGGTTGTGATGTTCATTTTGGATGTGATGTTCATTGGGTCATATAGTGTAGATGGAGAGAAGCTTTTTTCTTAATCGTGCTGCAGCAGCACCATAAAGATCTTGGGGAAAAAAGGTACATCCTTACATATCAACCTATAACCATGATATAGTCTTTAATCCGGTTTTAGCAATGTCCAAGTGAGTCATATACCGTTAAGAATAGATACATGTACATGGCGTTTATATAAATCTGTGTGTAAACCTGAAATAGAGCATGTTTAGTGTGTTTGAGTAGGTTTGATGTCAGCGAGTTAACCAGGTCTGTGTGTATATTACATGTACTTTTGGGATTGGGTTTGTGCGTGTGTGTGCCAGAGCTTGAGTGGGTGCTTACATGTGCGCTGGGACATCCGATCTCTCGCTCGCCGCACGCCACACTTGCTCGCAGGTGGTCCATCCACGCTCGGGGGCCGGCTGCAGATTTAATATTTCATAGGAACGCAGCATGCCCTGGACGCCGTCATTGAGTCCACATGGCAAGCCGGAAAGCACCTCTGTGAACACTTGGCTGAAATATGCTGCCTGCCAGCACCCCCTCCAACTGCCTCCTCACTAGCTGGGCCTCACAATTATAAGCTTGCCACGCAACTACAGATGTTGGCAGATGTCTTTAACTCTTTGGCTTTCAGCTATCTTCTTTACCGTCCTGCTTACAGTGGTACCTTCACTGTGGGCAGTTTCTGTGAGCAGTCCAAAAAAAGGGCTGAGGTTTTGCAAGCATTGCAGTTTAGTTAAAACGACTTTTAGCTTTGTTAGCAAAGCTATTTTTGAAAGTATGTGGGGATAGCTTTCTTGTCCTTGGTTGCTTAGTGTGTAGATGCCCTTTAATGCACCTGGGCCCCATGTCATCTTCACATCAAAATGTTCAAATGTCCAGGGATGTTAGCTGGAATCAATTCTGTTGGAGGCTAGAGTTTGGTGCATTGTTGGACGTCTCACAAAGACTGCTGGTATATTGGATTGGTCAGCTTGTTATAACTCTCAGAAGACTGGGCAGGAAAAAAGTTGTACGGCTTGGGGCCTTTACTAAGCGTAGCTAACAATTCAAACCAAATTGACAGACCAGTTCAGAGTGGTGGTTTTTAGCCAGTATAACATTATGTTGAGCGTTTAGTAGTTTGCCAGTAGAGTCTGGCTAAAAGGAGCTAACATTAGCAATAATGCTAGCTACCCATAAAAGCTAAGACTTAATAAGAAATCATATAAACCAAATCGTCCATATCTGAAACTTTCATTTTTAATTTTTTTCTCCAAATCAATTTTTATGAATAGCTACCTGGGTAACTGATAAACCTGTGTTTAGTTAGCTAGCTGGTTAGATGCCTAGTAGTTTGCTGGCTAGTGAATTAGTGTTAGCTTAGTGCTAACATCCTACTACAGTCCTATAGGGACACTAGCAGAAATCAGCATTATCACAGATATATTTTTCCTTGTTTTTGACCATGTTTTAATGACCCCCACTGAAGGCCTAGCTCTAATACTAATGATTCACAGCAACCATAATCCAACATCGTGCAGTGAATGGTAGAGTTTGCAAACAGCAAGTGCGTGTCAGAGCTAAAAGTTAAAGAAGGGAGAGAGATTCGAGGGCTTCCAGGCTGCATGCATTCCAACGCAATGTTCCAATGCACTCTCTGCTCATGATGCACAATATAAACAGGAAGCACAGACCAAATGCATTTACAACACACTTGAGAACGTCGAAGGATTAGATAAAGTTCAGCACCACAAAGAGTCTCTAGCCTAGAGACTTCCATCACTGCACTGTATATAACGTGCTGAAAGCAATGTTTCAGCTTTGTTAGAGTGTGTGTTCTAAACCTGCAAATCACTCATGAAGTGGATTTGGCAGGAAGGCTTAGTGGAAATGCACACCTTCAGCATGGTCAGACCCGGTTTGCATGCATCTTAAAGCTGTTAGGAAACTATTCGGGATCTGAAACAGGCCGAGGGGACTGTACCCCTAATTGCTTGTATATGTTTACCTACAGACGCAGGGTTTAGTCAAGCTCCCTCGCATTCAATCATAAGCCTCTGACCAGACTGCTCAGCTATCACGCTCCACATGACTGCTGGATTCGCTTTAGGTGATGTCCTGATTTTGATGTGATTTGGTGGAATGACTGAAGCATGCTGTCTCTCTCACTCATTCTTTCTCACGTTCTATTTTCACCTGAAATCAAATTAAATCACGCTTCTTTTCATGTCACATTTACACAGGTGTGAAGGCGAGTGAAAATCTTGTAGACGTCCCTTACAAAAATACACATTAGACAATAAATATACATGATAACATCAGAATAGCTCTGTGTGCTGGAACATACATAACAAAATTATGAATAGAAACTATAATATATACACATTTCAATATATGCAGTTTGGGATATGAAGTAGATACAAGAGATGCAGGGTATGTACAGAGGATATAATATTTATACATATATGCACTATATTTCAGATATACAGTATATGGATAGAAGATAAACAAGGTTTCAGTCTATATGTGCAGAAAGGAATAGATATGCTACATGTAAAGTGCTGGGTGATGGTGAGAGTAGAGGTGTGGATTGTCCTTGGAGATTGTCGTGATGATGATATAGGTGAGAGGTGTAGTGACAGTCCCACTGACCAATGCAGCAGCATTACTGGCTGTTCAGCAGTCTGGTTGTGCGGGGGAAGAATCTCAGGACAGACAGTGGCATTTAGACAGAGTCCTTTAGCATCGTCCCAGTCCTCTCAGGCAGTGGCTGGTGTATAAATCCAGGAGGTTGAGAGCTGAATTCTGTTATGTCTCAAGCTCCACCTCTCATTAAACCTCTTTAGCAGCATATAAACTGCATGTTTAATGCTTTATAAATGCATAAAGTGTGTAACAATTACTATCATAGTAAACAGGTTTCATTTTTGGAAACAGCAGAAGGCCTAACTGGGTGATCTCATGTGTTTGAAATGCCTTTTTATGTCATAGTTTGCCAAGATGTTCTAAGGTGTCATGTGTATGATGAAGAATATTAATTCCTCACAGCCTTTTAACAGCTCATATGAGCAATGAAATCTTGGCAGAAATCACAGGGTGTCAAGGAGCTCCATATATCATAGAGGTGTAACGTGTGCACACTGACCCACAAACTGCTCTGTGCACTGCCCTGAACATGACCCTCCGTCGTCCAGGAACCAGTCACAGCATCTGAAATACTAAAGTGGGATACTACGTGACATTATAATTCCTTTTTTCACGGGAGAGAGATCTGAGTAAACAGCAGACTGTTGCTGTAGGACGGAGGGATGTTTTTTTGTGTCACACTTGTTGAGTGAGCTCTCAACACTGACCACCACTGGTTCTCTAACGCCCTTACACTCTATGTTTATTAGTGGGTTATTCATCTTAGAGGAACTCTCCAGTGATTTTCGACCTAATCTTCATCTGATCAACATTTAGCGTACAATGCCTTACCATGTGCAGCAATTTTTTAGAGGAACGACTGTTTGTAGTAGTATAGTCGAGTGAAGTCATGAGTCTCTGGAGTGCATGTCCCAGTAGACCCTCTGGTGTGTTAGTTAAGCCTCCAGGGTGTTAGTCAAAGTTGGGTCTTTGGGTTGCAAGTTAAGTAGAGACATTATAAAAGAGAATAGTCACTGGTTAAAATAAGAATGCTAAAGTGTTTATGAGGAGATCGACGCAAGTGCAATTTTTCAGAACAATCTGCCAGACGTTTCTGTTAGATTAATCAATTAATGATTTCAAATATGTAATTAAAATGTTAATATGACTTTTATTTTATATTTTGTTTTATAGGTCTCTCTCAAATCAAACAGATATAAGCCTTGTAAGAGCATAGATCATTTCCTTGCAGCATTGACAAGATGACCATTGAGTTTACAGACTTTGAAGTATAAGTCTGAGTTGAGTATTAAGATTGTGGCAAGTATCGAGTCTCTGGGTTGCAAGTCCAAACTAAAGCTCTGGGATGCAAGTTGAGTCTGGAGTCTTTATCACAGAACTTTCTGTCTTGTTATTAGTTGAACTGCGCTTGTATTGCTTTGCACAAACGTAAACCCTATTAAAAACCTGTTAAAAAGTGGAGTCGGCTTCAAATAACAAGCCATATTATATGCCCCTTATTTGGACCCTGGCCCTTGATGCCTACTGTCCTGCACAATTTATTGTGTTCCTTCAGTGTGTATGTAGTGTCTTATTCCATCCATCACATCAAGGCAGTATGCTAATATTGTGTGTACTAGCCTCCAGAACTAATACTAATAAGATGAGTACATAGGATTTACTATGTAGTATTACTATGTAGTACACAACTGGGAGGCAGCCACTGACTTGAGTCCCACTACTCCTATGTAGGTGTGAATTTTAGCAAGCTCCACCTGACCATCCTGGCTACCAGGAAATCTTAGGGAAAGGAAACATAACTGTGTCTTGTATATCGTTGCTGTCCAAAGAAAAACAAGTATCTCCAAAATGGCAGCTTTACAGGAGAGGCCAAAAACCTCATTCAATTTTAATGCAAGTCAATGGAACCAGATATCTTACCAAGCATTTTTGGGCCATTTCAATTAGTCCATTCATCATGCAAATCTCACAAATTGTAAACAGGTGCTGCTGTTTTCAAATGATGCATAAAAGTCAAAATGGACAAAAATGGAGATACATATTTTTCGTTGGACAGCGACGATATATATTTCAAACATTTATTCATGGATGTTAGTAACTGCCCACTGGCTTCCAGTCCAAGTCAAAGAGTTTTCAGTTCTACAGTACAGTGCCACTAGACTGAAAAATGCTGGAGGGTTCCTTATCCAATATCTACTATGGATCATTTGGTAAACACTACTAAACTAACATGCGAGACACCAACTAATATGTAGGACAGGTTCTTACAGAGTTTTAAGGGTTAAGTCCAGCCTGCAGACCCCTTCCTCCTCCTCTCTGGGCCCGGGCCGCGTGCTGGGAGGTTGTGCAAGTTCCCTCTCGGCATACACACGCTCCGCCGAGGCGCCGCGGCCAAAACAAGCAGGTGTCTGCTGATCCCGTGGCTCCCTTCTCTACTCCTGCCAGGGATCCCTCTGTATTCATGTGCTTTTATAATTAGGGAAGTCATTGCAGTTCTGGCAATGGCTGGATATTCGGAGCTGAGGCCTAGCAGCTGTGCTTTCTTCTTCGTTAATCTCTCTCTCTTTCTCTCTCTCCTTCTTTTTTCACCCTCTTTTTTTTCTCTCCCCCTCTCTTTCTGCCACATGTGGGTCAGCGAGCATGCCCTCTTCAGTGTGGCATGAGGCCCATGGGAAGTTGTTGTCCTGTTCAATACCTGGCTCTCAGATTGATCGACTCACACCGAATGACCTTTACACTTACAGAAACACCAGGGTCAAAATGGACTGTATGAATATCATATCACAGCTCAGGGTATCTGCTTAGGCTTAGTTTAAAAGTGGACAACTCTCTATTTTCATTAACACATATATGAGTAAATACCCATTAAAGGAATAATTGCGTGGTAGTCAAGTTTTACAGTTTTCCATTACTGCAGCAGTCGATTATGTAAGACATGTCTGATGTCTGAATTTGGCTTCTTTAGTTTAGACCTCGAGATGTGAGGCTAAATTTGCTAACAAAGACTGGAATTCAGCAGTCACACAAATAGTCCAAAGAATTTCACATTTCTGTCAATGCACTCAGACCATATTCATTATCAAGTTGCTACTGATGTGCTCTACGACACAATAGGACTTACTGTGAGCTATACAAACAAACAAAAATGCCAATGCAGTGGGCAGCCATTTCAGACAAAACAAGGGCTGGTATTTAAAAACAGCCATAAATTAAATAACCGATCTTGGATGTGCATTAGAATCAGATCTTTGATTAGAATTCTAATC
Source organism: Prochilodus magdalenae (assembly GCA_024036415.1). Classification (NCBI taxonomy): domain Eukaryota; kingdom Metazoa; phylum Chordata; class Actinopteri; order Characiformes; family Prochilodontidae; genus Prochilodus; species Prochilodus magdalenae. The sequence goes on along the minus strand of JAMWET010000103.1, from coordinate 925,239 downwards.
CTATAGTTATATCCGATAGTTATCACAAAAACTGATTCCCTAGTTCCCTATTGCTAAATGCCACGCTTACTGCTACGCTAACCTTGCCTTTCACACATTTTCTAAATTTCTAAACTCAAACTCTACACTTCTAGGTTCTTAACCTAACCCCAGTCTTAACATTGCTGAGAATCAACACAATCCACTAGAGGGCAACACGTTCAAGGAAGTAGAGAGTTTGTCCTACCGTGCCTTTGCCCAGCCATCGCTTTGACAGAAGCCACAGTTATGCGACAGAGGCCTAAATCCATGCTACACATTAGAATCTCTGAGACAGGTGAGTTTATAAGCATGTTCAAAACTAAAATCCAACAGATCTAAAAACTCCTTTCCATACAAACTCTCACATGCATCAAACACTTACGCACACATGTATGCACGCGTACATGCACACGCACACAGACATGGAGACATGTTTGTTCATGCAGTGGGACGCTGTGTTTTCAGAGGAACAGCAGGAGAGATGGAGAGGAAGAGAGGGAAGGGGGGCAGAGGTTTTGGATGTAGGGGTCTGCGGATCTGGTGACCACATGTCCCTCGTTTTTGCTCTTTTGCTCCATGTGTAGTTATTGCTGGGTTGGGTTTCATGCTAAACATCCACGTAGGGGCTGAAAATAAACCCTGAGAAAAGCCGGGGGGAGAGCAGGGGCAGTGAGGACAGGAGCAAGACTGGAGACCCCCCGGACCTCATAATTCATCTGATATCACCCCCCTACACGCATATACACACAGGCATGCAAACATAAACACTCGGCCGTAGGAACATGAACACAAACGCAAATTCAGTGCTAATGTTGGCTTGTCTTTAATAACTGACAGCTTGTTTGTTATTTCGTCTGTATCGCGGTGAGCTGTGCAAATGGAGCTCGATCAGAAGGTAGCTGCTTCTTGTAAATTCAGTAGCTTTTCTAGCTGTTAAAAGGGTCTCAAAGCATGTGTGTTACATTGTCCGGTAACTTCCTGGACCTAATTTGTAAATGTGAGCAGGAAAGTAGGTTCATTTCTTCATGGTGAGGAGAGACAAACTCATCTGTTATGGTATGCCATGTGGGAAATAGTGAGTTATATTTTCAGCAGCCAGTAAAACATGTAAAGAGGCAGTTAATTACTTTCCTAACAACGTGTCTTCTCTTAGAGAAAAAAAGAGCTCTGTCCGAAAAAAGAGACCAATCTTTTAACTGGGGAGGTGCAGGGAACCACATCAAACGCAGAACACATATGAATCTGTCAGCAATGAAGAGCTATCACTACAGTAGCAACGTGCAGCCTGAGGGAGGCCTGTCAATTGACTCATAAAAGGCTTTACCTGCCCAGAGAAAGCACAGCATAGCAGAGCCTACAGCCTGAGCATTACACGGAGCACACGACTCCTTGAGTCCTTTAAAAAAAGAACTATATATATCTGTGTGTGTGTGCGTGTGTCTAGGTGTGTGTGTGTGCGTGTGTGTGTGTACGAGTGTGTGTGTGTGCGAGTGTGTGTCTGTGTGTAGGTGTGTGTGTGCGTGTGCGAGTGTGTGTGTGTGTTTGTATGTGTGTATGTGCGTGTGTGTGCGTAGGTGTGTGTGTAGGTGTGCGTGTGTGTGTGCGTGTGTGTGTGTAGGTGTGTGTGTGTGAAGGTGTGTGTGTGTGTGCGAGTGTGTGTGTGTGTAGGTGTGTGTGTGTGTGTGTGTGTGTGTACGTGTGTGTGTACGTGTGTGTGTAGGTGTGCGTGTGTGTGTGTGTGTGTAGGTGTGTGTGTGTGTGTGTGTGTGTGTGTGTGCGTGTGAAGGTGTGTGTGTGTGTGCCAGTGTGCGTGTGCGTGTGTGTGTACGTGTGTGTAGGTGTGCGTGTGTGTGTGTATGTTTGTGTGTAGGTGTGTGTGTGTGTGTGTGTGTGTGTGTGTGTGTGTGTGTGTGTGTGTGAATGTGTGTGTGTGTGTGCCAGTGTGCGTGTGCGTGTGTGTGTACGTGTGTGTAGGTGTGCGTGTGTGCGTGTGTGTGTGTAGGTGTGCGTGTGTGTGTGTAGGTGTGTGTGTGTGTGTGTGTGTGTGTAAAAGACAAATAGAAAACTGCCTAATTATGTTGAGTGTTAGCATGGCTGCATTCACTCATGCATTCACTAAACAGTCAATGAATAATATAACATTGAAATGGGATTCAATTTTTAATATGCTAATATGCATAATATGCTTTTTAATATCAAAACTGCACGGCAACAACAGGAATAAATAGCTTCTCTACTGTCACAAAAACAGTGTACACAACTGTGCAAAACTCGGAACAACTCAGAAACTTTTGGAAGCTACCATTTGTCACTCAGCTGTAACAACTTGAAGGCTGGCCAGTGCAGCAAACTCCACATGTCGACCCTGCTCCTCAGACAGCAGTACACTACGGGGGTGTTCCTGTACTAGCTCCTCCTTTGCTGCCCTTTTGAATACGTCCAGGCCGCCACACTGCTTCAATGGCAGGTCCTCATCAGCTACTGTCCAAGCATCCTTGCTGTTGCCTTTTCCATCGCAGTCGGCCATGGCCGTGCTTAGCCTTCTCAGTTTGTGCTGGTGTCATTTCTCTACATAGCGTGACACCAGTCTGACGTTGGTATAGACTAAGAAACACTGAGCTGGAAGGAAATGCTCTTTTGTTGAGACATTTTTCATGTGTTATCTACATTTAATCATTAATAATTATCCTGTTCTGTCTTTTCTTAATGGAGCATAACATACTTGATTTCCACGTTGACTGGAAATGATCAGTCTTACACAAACATAACCTTACACATCAGACCGGTAAGGAAAAAAAGAATACAAGAAGATGTAGGACATGGGCTCTTTAAGACTGAGAACATGCTGAAACCATAGGTCATAGGACCTCCATGTGTGTGTGTTCATTTGCGCTTATGTATGTGTACTTGGCCACTGCATGTGAATGTGTGTTTGTAAGGCTCTGGGCCACTGTGGGGTAATGAACCTGTCTGTCTCATGTCAGGCAGCTGTCAGAGGCACATCTAGCCCCATCAATATTGTCCGTATGCCTGGACCGAACACACATGTTTTGATTACTGACGGGAATGTCAGGAGTCAAGTAGAACCTCTTAAAATGTGGCCTGGAGGTCAAAGGTCAGCCACTAATGAGTAAAAGCTTTTTCTTTTGGAGCGAAGGGTTTGGCGGGTTATGTTGGTGGGGGGGAGGAAGTGGCCCTCTGAGTGGGGTGTGAGGGATGAGAGGGGGCACCCACATCCAAAAGAATGTGCCAAGGGACCACTGTTGGCGGGACAGGATGAAGTGATCAGGAAAAAGCAAAAGAAGCTGAAAGCGAATAAGAAAAGGAAGGAAAGCATCAGGCAGAATTGACTTGATATGTAGTCCACATGCTTTTGTGGACTTGGGTTTGTATATGCAGTGGATTGCCCCAAGTAATTGAGCTCTGTCGGGCCTTATGGTCTCTGCCAGTGATCTCACAGGTCCTCAGGCCCTGGGGGCAATCCTGGCCTGGTCAGTAATCCATCCCTGTCTACATCTGAGCTCTCTCGTCTTTGACGTATGGTAGCTCCTTGCAGTGAGAGCAGCTAGTCTACGTACCAGACTATTTGATTTTATATGAAAACCTCAAATTGATGTACTCCTAATTTAATCACACCTAACTAAATTTTCTTTCTCCCTCTCACTCTCTTCTCCAAGACTTCCTCTGTCTTTCAAAGTCTCAAAGCTTTCTTTTAAGCAACATGCTTAATTGCTTTTCTGTTGGATTGTCTCTTTGGTTTCTCCTTCTCACTCCTTTCTCCCCCCCTCTCTTTCTCGTTCTCTCTTGGTCCAAATTTTTGTGAATTCTTCCCCTCATTCACCCTCTCTCCAAGCCTCCAAGCTTCTTTTTCAACAGAGTGCTTGGCTGTATGTCTTTTGACTTCTCTCTGTCTTCCTTTCTCTTTGTCTTCTCTCTCTTTTCTCCCTCTTTATCTCTCTCTCTCTCTCTCTCTCTCTCTCTCTCTCTCTCTCTCCCTCCCTCCCTCCTTGCCAGACGCCTTGACCCTGACATGCTGAAATTGATTCACAAGAAGCTCCCAGCGCCCCTCTCCTCTGTCTTGGTGGGTCTGAGGCAGTATATTACAGTGGCTGGGGAGAAGGAAAAGAAAGCGGCTCTTGTGCTGGGGAGTTAACCTTTAGCGCCGCACCACCGAGGAACGCTCTGAGACTCGCTTTGTTCCCCCAGTGTCTGGTCCTGGCCTGCCAAAGCCGTCTAGGCCTGAGCGAAGCCCTGCTGACCATCCCTCAGATGCACATCAGAAAAATTTCACCTCTGTCTTGGGACATTTCCTCCAGATGTTACGTTGCTTGCTTTTCCTGGATGTCCATATAAGCATGTTCTAATTGGAAAGAAAACAAACAGTGTTTTTGGGAAAGAGATCTTTATGAACATTTATATAGGAACATGTCTCAGCTCTGTGAGCCCACAGATTACACTCTGCTGAACCAGAGACGGGGACTTGGGTCAGCATCTGGGACGCGCCCTTGAATAACTCGCAGCCCAACTTGGACTTGAAGCTTACGACTCCTGGAACTTCAGCCTTAGGTAAATGCCTACTACGGTAAATTAATGAACCTAGCCTTTCATAAGTTAGTTTAGCTATGGCCATGCACACCACAGTACTGCTGTGCTGTTCTCCCATTTTCTGCTCATGTCAAGCTCCACATGCCATGACACAATGAGGCTCTCTTAATAGAAAAAAAAACAAAAAAAACATTTAGACTGATGTACAGGACAAAGCGCTACACCCAGTGAATGCTGTGTTAAAGGAACATTGTGAACTTCACCCCACCCATCCCTTTCCATAAATCTAGGGTGACAGTCAGGTTTTCTACTGTCACCTGTCCCAATTTCATTTAGCTTCTACATGTTTTTGCTTGTTTGACAGTTAGGTTTCAGCATTAAGTGCTTTTTCGTCCTATTGTTCACAGTGCTAAATGCTTACCCAGCACTAGTGTATACGTATATCCTTGTAGGATAGTATTATGTTTTTCATGCTAATTCAGTACAGTTTAATAAGCATGATTACATCCCACCCTAACAGTATGCCAATTCTTCTTTTATGATGTGCTAATTACAGGGAATTCAAATTTGAACAAAAAGCTGGTGAATTTGAAGAGGGCTTTAGCCTTATTGTTTTAATATTGGTAATATTGTAGAAAAGAAGATTTAGGCTATCATACCTGGGGTTTTATGTCCAGAGCCACCTATAAAAATGTGCTACAGTAGGATATTTTGACAAGGATTCTTCTTTCAATGACTTCCAGCCGGCTCTATAGTTCCACCAAAATCCAGCTGCAGCTTCAATGTAAAAATGCAAAACATAAAACACACTCTCTATAGCCAGTGTGTGGTTTGCCTGTTCTGGGCAAGGATCCCGGTTCTATGGTGAACATGGATCTCGCTTCTATTTTCTATCGTGTGGAAAAATACTGCTGGTACGGTTGGTCACCCCAGGGTGGTCATGCTGCTATATCCAGCATACCAGCTTCATAAACAGGAACAATTAATGATCATAAATTTAGACTAATATGGGCAATATTTATTGAGCTACACATAAGTAGTGCCCAATGATGCCCTGTGATGATCTATCCCATGCAGCTTGAATAGTTTTGCACAGTTCCTGCAGTAGTGGTGAAGGCAGAGTGACACCAGGCCTTCTGGACATGTGACAGGTGACAACAAACCATCTTGGCACTGACCACTGTGCCTTCACACACGGACTCTTCAGTAGTCTCCACCAAGACACAAGTGGGAGTTGTCAGTGAAGATGACCCGATGCCATTCTGAGTCACTCCATGGCAATCTGGCCCGACACCGTTGTAGTCTTTGGTGACATTAATGTGGTGTTAAGGCCAGTCGTCATAATGGTCCGTGTGCATGTAGTCCTGCGTCACGCAGCCGTCTGCCAATAGTGCTGGAACAGGATGACTTATGAAGGGCATCACTGCTCGCTGAATGTCCGTAATTGTGGCTGTTGGGTCAGTTAGGTACAGCGTTAAGGCTCGTCATTGTGTGCATCACATGTGTGGCTGAGCATGACAGATGAATCATTCACATGTCTCACAATGTCAAACCTACCCACCAAGTTTCATTCTTCTGTACTGCAGACTCACAAAGCGACATGTAAATGCCTTTGTAGTAAACAAGCCAGTTTACCTGCACAAGAAATTAGAGCACCTTTTAGTTGTAGTGCTGTTGCCTAGGCCAAAGGATAACTGGCAGTGGTCTATAGACTCTCTCTCTATGGGAAGTGCTTTGACTCCTCTAATGCATTTTCATGCCCACATGGACAGGCCAGCCTACTGCTACGGAGAGGTGAATACCCTTTTCAAGCAGCAGCTAATTGGCAACGGAAGGGCACCAAGTTACAACAACAGGAAGCAGTTCTCTCCGTAGCCTCAATATTGCACCTGACCCTCAAATCCATGTTTCCTCAAGCAGAGGCCAGCCTCCAGCCGGGTGCAGAAAAACTCTGACATTCAACCCGCTAGTGTAAAAATCACTTTTTCTAAACCCTGTGGGACATACAAGGGATCTCTTTTCTTTTACATCATCCCCCCTCCGCCCCCTCCCCCCAAACGCTTTTTCCATGCTGCTAATCTTTTAAGGGAGAACAGGGGAAAAAATACGTCAGATGCAGTTTGAAAATAAATGCCCTACCTGTGTGGAACATCAATGGATTTCCTCTGGCTTTTCTTTCGCTTTACTGATACAATGAACAAGCAGAGGGCACCGGACATTTCGAAAGAAAAATACCTGCATAGATTCTCATGTAAGCAGGACGTAGCAATGGAGGTGGCCTTTGTGTGTGAGCACATGTATGTGTTTGTGTGAGTTGCCTGTGTGTGGGAGGCTTCAGGTGTTTCAGATGTTAACAGTTCTCATCAGGTCTATTATCCTCGAGACTCTGTCACAGTTTCTGCCTCTAAATTTTAGCCTAAGGCCTCGCTTCTTTCAGAGTGGAGCTGTGAGATCGAAAGCACACATTCAGACTGACAATATGATCAAAGCTGAGCGCAGCTTCTGCCTCTCTGTTTATCCTACCTGTCCCTTAACTCCCTTAACATAAAGCATGTACTATATAATGTCATTAAAGGACCTATATGAAGGAAATGTTCATTTATATGTTTATATAGGCAAAACTAAATGATCCTGTTTGTCATTATTGTCTACACATAATCTAACCTGTTTAGCCTACAACGGCAAAGCATGCACGAGTGATAAGGAACATTTTGACTCCTTTGCTCCTGATTGAATTCATGAGCTAAATACCATGTGCTTCAGTTCCCCACCATACTTGAATTGTGCTGAGATCCTGATTCAATCATTAAAGGGCCAATGTCAAGGAAAATGATGTTTTCCCATTTCCCCTGTATATATATAGTCTATATAGTCTAGTGTATAGTCTAGTATATAGTCTGTATAGTCAATATAGTTTAAAATCATCCTGTTTTGAAGTTATCATTACTGATTACATATAATCACCCATTTAACCTACAACTACTTAGCTTGCCCATGTGATAATGAATGTTCTGATGCCCCTGCTGTTGTTGGTGCTCCACAAACAATGACAATGGATATGCAATTACACTTTAGTTTGGCCTTTATATAATGCATTTTAACCATATGTATATGTATGCAAATCCATATATAACAATGATAAATATGAAGAAGAATATAAGAATGAAATATCTCTATGAGATCATATATTGTGTGTGTGTGTGTGTGTGTGTGTGTGTGTGTGCGCTTAAGTCATCTGTCTGCAGCATTCAGCATAAACAGTATAATTTGCTTTTGTAGTCACTGCATGTACAACAAGGTTATGTGTGGTTCAGTAAAGCAATCTTTATTATGAATGTGGGCATTTTTATTAATAACCAATTTGTATGTTAATAAATGCGAGATAAACACACGGTATTCAAGAGTTTGTGAAATGTATTATTTTAAATCTGAGCAAACAGTAAATAGACTGTGTGTACTTTTTGTGCGGTTCAGCGATGAAACAATCACTAAACATGGTGAGATGAGACAGAAGTTCTTACACCAGGCAAAGGCATTTCAACAGTGAACCCAAAGGTTGACAAGGCTAAAGTTGCCTTCCTGTTCACCAGCTTCTTGGTTGAATTTTCCAGTTCCACCTTAAATAGTGCAGCGTTTATATTCAGGCAAGCCATTCTACCTTAAATGATACACCAGTTCCATACTGGTTCCAACCACCATGAACAAAAAAACTGAGGCGCCAGAATGTGCTACACCATTTAAGGTGGAACGTAAACATTTGCAGAAGAAGCTGGCAAAAAAGAAGGTGACTTCATCTTAAGAGTTGAAAGGCATGAACAGAGATAAGGAGGGTGATCTGATGAGGAGGCTAATAGACAGCTTTAGTTTAATGATAATTAGAAATGAGTTGTTACACTAAATGGTGTTATAGTTATTCACATTTTAACTTTAGTGAGGACAGAATGTGCTCCAATTACCCCACAGAGAGCCTGTTCACATAAACACGAAGGAATCTGCAGAATCAGTCACTAACACAGAGCACAGCCACTAACACAGGTCCTTTAAGGTCTCAAAAACGCTCTGAGCACCACTTTACGCTACGAGGGAATTTATGTGTTTCACGGGTCGAGCGCAGGCAGGTGTGTGTATCCGTGCAAATACACGTGAGTGTGTGCGTATGCGTGCACTTTGCCTGTCTGCCAGGAGGAATTCCAATCTCTCCGTGCTCTTGAAGAGCCACACTTGAGCTGTGACCTCATTTGTGAGGTGAGCACCTGCAGAGTGCAAACAATTATCCTATTAGTGTGGAGAGGTGGCCGCCCCAGTCCCCCTGTCCCACCTCAGCCCTGCCTCTCCTCCTCCGCCCCCTTCTTCCACCACATCAGAAGGCAGGCTGGAGAGCAGGAGGCGGGCTCTGGAGATCAATGGCCTTCTCTCGGTTGACGGCGCTCAGACAAAAAAGAGGCTTCTCTCAGACGGGCCGGCCCTTCCACACCTGGACGGCGAGAGGAATCACAGGGAAGCGACCTGGGCTTCAAAGAAGAGACTACCACCTGGGTCTTGAGAATGCCCAGCCATAACCGCCCACCCCCATACACACACACACATACACATGTATGCGTATGTACACATACACATGCTTAAGCACCCAAATACATACACTGGAGGCGGCTGCTTGGGTCTTCAGCACTATGGCAGGAACAAAATATGCAAAGTGTGTAAGAGAACTAACACAGTAGTTAACACTAGAGCTAATCAGCGTAGCATTATGCTAAGGAGGAGGACATGTTATAATGATTTATACTATATTTGTGTTACTAGGTACAATAATACTATACAAGAACATTAATGGTTAAGCTATCAGCAGCTAATGTTAGGTAACTCAGCTTACCACTATAAAACTGCAATTCGCAAACAGTTTATTGGCCTAATATTAAGCAGAGCTTAAAATACAGGAGGGTCTAAAATGACAACATTCCGAGCCAAATCTGAAAATGCATTACTAGAAGTAAATTACACAACAAGATCTATCTTCTCCATTGGAGCAGAACGGTGGTGTGCTTTAGGTGAGGCCAGTCATTCCCTGAGTAAAGAGTTTTGAGCCATGTTGTGCCATTTGGAATTTGACTTCCACATTTACCTGCTCCATGACGTGAAACACCCACATACACACAGTCTAGTGAACACACAAACTAGTGGGCAGTAAGCACACTTGCCCGGAGCAGTGAGCAGTTAGGGGTTAGGTGCCTTGCTTAAGGGCACTTCAGCAGTTACTGTGACTCTGGGAATCAAACTGGTCACAAGGCTGTTTCCCTAACCTCCAGCCCACAACTGCCTTCTTAATTGAACAGTAGGTTGTGCTGTTTTTAGAAAACTATTATTTAGGCTTATCAAGCATAGAGGAAAACAGAGAGGATTCAGGATTCAGTTTCTGTAGTAAGCATTACTTAAGCTGGAGGAAAGCAAAGTAAAGGGAATGCATTCTGAAGCGTCACCCAAGATTAGGACAGCCCAGTTTACGTCCAGGGAGAGACATATGATGGAATATATTGGAATGCATTGTAAACTGCAGCAATAAAGCAGCAGAGTTGGCCCATGTCAGCCTTTCAGGTATATATTCACTAACCTGTAAGACAAATATGTGGGTTGGCTACATCTCCAACTAGCCAGTACTGTAGCTCCTGTTGTGTGTTGTGATTAAAATATTGAAAATGATGGAAACTGGTTACTACTGAAATACTAAAAAGTGATAATGTGGCCCAGTGTAGGCAGAAATGTGTCGTCTTTATAGAGCCACGATTTTACTTTTAATAATTTACCAGTGCATTGTCCACTTTTGTACCCAACCAGCAAGTGCAGCACATATAGAGAACCTTATGTGAAACAGATTTAGAATTATGATTTAATAACATATTAGTTATTTCTCATTCATTAGGAAAGTGCACAATTTCAGTCAATAGCACATTTATGGGAATCATCTTTCCAGTTTGATTTACATCAAGACACCCTATGAGCAACATGCCAAGAGCCTACAGTGGCCTCCTGAAATGCTTGCCTGGGCTTCTGAGAGGAGCACAAGGCCTGCCCATAAAGGACCAATGCCACACCAATAAGCAGATCTCAACTGGCCCAATATGGGCTTCCCACAAGGCTGCCTACACTAGGCTGGGACAATGGGAGAAAGGTAGTACCAGTGAACAAATATCCAGTTGCCTATTGTGGGCTGCCTATTATGGGTCATTTCCATGGGACCAAGGCTGTACCAATGAACAAACATCCAGTGGCCTATTGTGGGCTCCCTATGATGGGTTAATGCCATGGGCCCAATAACCTGAAAGTAATGAAATGTGTAATTAGGTATTTAAATTTGAATACTTTAGCAGCCTTGCTCTATGGAAGTCTTGACCTCTGATAGTTAAAGATATCCCTTAAATGAATCCTCCATCTTCTCTCCCTAGATACACTTTCCCTCCCTCACTCATACTCCCAAACACACACAAACACACACTCATCAATTTTCACTCCGTGTTTACATATTGAAGAAACACATTGTGTATACACACTAACATACTTCCTCAGAAACACTGGCTCAATCTCACCTCACAGATACATATGTTCAGTCATACACACACACTCTCACACACGCACACACACACACCAGGCATCGGTGTGGCTGGGAACTTCACTGTAACAGTGCAGTAGGAGCTGTTTGAAGCCAGCTGTCACAACCTGACAGGCTGTTGTTTTAGAGGCCTTTGGTATGGCCAAGGGGCCGAGGGGAGAAAAACAGCACCAGGAATGTGTACAAGTCAGGACCCAACAGTAAATCCGTCGTCCGCTTCCTTTCCCCCGCTGCAGACGAGAGCCAGTGAGCTTGCCCAGAGGAGGGGGTGGTGGGGGGCTTGTGGGAGCGGCCCGCTATTCTACGTACTGGACACACCAGCCGAATGTTTACCATAGCCCAGTGCAAACCTGTACCCAACAAAAACACAGCACTCTGAAGTCCAGGACAAATGTAACTGTATGGTCCATGTTTTCATCTTCTGTACTGTGTATTTTATATAAGGATTTAAGTATTTATAAAACACCTGCACTTACACAGCTTGTTCTCAGCCAATAAACACACTTATCATCATACTGTTGAAGATCTATGAGTTCTGTAATGACAATTTTATGGATCTAAGTACAGTACTTCTGCACTTGAGTAAAAGAAGAAGTAATCTGGGCAAATTATAACATGAGTGAAAGACGAAACATTCTCTTTCTTCCTCTCTCTCTTTCTCTTTCTCTCTCTCTCTCTCTCTCTCTTGCTCGCACCTTGTATCTTGCTATATATTTATATATAAACACCATCATGATGGGGAAACCCATGTCAATGAATTCAAACATGTATTTGGTATAGGAACAAATAAAGAAATACAATTTAATTAAACAAAATTGCAAGGAATGCTGGGAAGCTCCACCTCCATCACTACAATAAGAACAAAATGTGGTTTATTTAACATCAAATAATTAATAAAATTAACATAGTTCAGCCCACTCCAACCCGCAGCCCTGTACAAGAGTAAATGATATCCAATAATTAACATACTCAGAACTGAAAACCTCTACCATATACCAGACTTGCCCCTAGTCTGTATAATTGTGGTATATAGGGCTTTCTTTCGAGAACGTTCCACAGCTGAAGTTGATTGACCGTCTAAAGGCTCCACCATTTCTGGAGCACAATAACGCAGTTCAAGTGTTGTAGACATTGCTGGCTGCTTTGCAACAATTCACAGAGACTTTGATTATTTAGCTGTTATTGTGTTAGCGGTTAGCTGATTATTGTGTGGCTTTTAGCATTTTATCTAGGTTATTTATTAATGTGCAGGATGTTTCTTGTATATGTATATGTTGTCTTACTGCTGCACGCACTGTACTTGTTAACAGCAAAATCTTGTCCAGAAGATATTATGGCAAAATCATGCAGGCATGCAACCTCTAGCTGTAGCAATGAAAAAATGAAATGAGCTGGCTAGCTGGCTAGCTGGCTACTGGCTCAATGTTTCAATATGCACCATTATGTAATGGCTACAGCAAACCTACAGAACAGACTACAACAAACCCAGAACATGACAAGATTTATGTTCAAATCATTACTGAACAAAACATCTGTTACAAGCAGGTATACATTCCAAATGTCTGTGTCTGGCTGCTATAGCATATACCTCTGTTAGCATGGCACTAGTGTAGTACTGTTGATCCTGTAAAAAGACTTTTGGAAATTAGCATCATTCTAGAGGTGGAGCTGGCATGCTTACAAACTGTATCTGACTCTCAGTGTAAGGAAATGATTTTACAGTTATTTTACAGCATGTGTCAGACACTCAGAACCAGATCTATCTGCCCCAGAACCGGACATAACTGCTCCAGAACAGGACATAACTGTCCCAACTAGTACTGGCTCCCGAGGAAGGAGGAGGGAAAATTTGCCTAAATGGATTATATATCCCGGAGGCGTTGCTTATCTCAGTCAGTTCTTATTCATCTTATGACCTTGTGGTGGTGCTAATGTTCTTGGGTTCAGAGAGGTCCAAAATAACCAGATAAGTCATTTATTAACTGCCAGTAAAACAATGTGCATGTCAAAAATGAACACTGTTTGTGATTTTTTCTTTCTTTAAAAGAGGCCATTAGCCCATGTCTATCAGCTGAACCTGATTTTAACATCTTTGACATGAAACTTGACCTGTCCAGATCAGCTCACTGTTGTAACAGCAGTCAGATGTATTGTAGTAGATTACACAGTAGATTACTGTAGTGTTTACTTTGTCATTTTACTCAGGCACGAATGCAGATAGAATCCTATGTGTTTATACACAAAAAGGATTTCACCAAGAGTATAGCTGTAAATATAGAATACTGTCCACCCCCCATAAACGATGACTATAATGAGTTCAAACATTACAATAAGAATGTGTCAGTTCACATGAACACCCATACTGAAAGGTGCAGAAAGGATAAGTTGAAAAACACAGTAAGAGAAGCACAAGAGTTTGCTAATGTACTAGAAGATTCCTGTTCCCAGCTGCCTCGGGCCTCTACTTTCCTAACAACTGCCCACACCCACAGGCTCCTCTCAGAAGAGAAACAAAACCATGTGTAATTACCCAGGTCAGAGAAGACGCTGGAGGCATGGAAAGTGTCTATGTGTGTGTGTGTGTGTGAGAGAGAGAGAAGGAGACTGTGCACGTGTGTGTGTGTGTGTGAGAGAAAGAGAGAGAGAGAGAGAGAGAGGGATGAGAGCAATCTCTCTCTGCTACATCATTGACAGGCTCTACACACACCAAAGCTGCGCCTGTGTGACCCCGGTGGTCTGGGAAGAGCTGAGTGCTCGTATATCACCTACTCTAACACAGCGAACACTTCTGTGCAGGCTTTGAACTGAACACGGTTCACTGAGGAAACTACTGGTGCCCTATAGGGACAGAGCCAGAACCACTGAAAATCACCAGAAACTATGTGCTGAAACTTTATGGGGCTCTCAGTGGAACATTCAACAGATGTTAACACATTTTTTTTTCCTCTGAATTGCGGTTTTATAATCTACTGTATGCTACATGCATTTAGGTGCTTACCATTACAAATTATAATAGTGATTTACGAGGCATAATGAACAGCAGAAGATGGTCTGGGTTAGGCTTTCTATATCTATAACCTGGTGTAGTTCCGGTTCTAAAACATGACTGCTGTGCAAGGGCAACTATAAAATACCCCATATACACTTTCTGCTGGAAAATAAATGAACATCTTCTACATGATTTGAGCACAGCAGCTGCAGTCTATATGGTTTAAACATATTTCATGATGAAAGGACCAACAGAAAAGGCTGAAATGTGCATAAAATAAATTATATATGTATTTATTTATATATTTTGTGAAAAATAATACTAATTGCATTCACTATTAATCCACAATCAAAGAGTCATAATAGTGAAATATGTTTTTTTTCTGAAAGGTTAGCGTTAATAAATACTTATTATTCCATTTCTGCATTGAAGGAAATGAAGTTTCATTGCATGGGGTCCAGCAAACGATCACTCAATAATCAACTCATTCAAAGATGGACCCAAAAGAATAGTATCTTATACATATATATGCCATCTTGATTACATGTCCCTGTAAATATCACCTGTCAAAACAGAAAAGGCTTCTGTTCAAAAAGCACATTTAAGTTCAATTGCACCTTTGAAAATACTTAGATTAGGCCTTCCAAACATGTGTAGTGGTCAAGTAACTATAGTTATATACTGGTATACACCACACCTCAGTTGTTGGTTTCACAAAATATTAAAGTGGACAGAAACTTATGGTCTTTGTTGAGTTTGCGAAACTAAGCCCCTTTCCTACATACCAATTATCCAGTTCATACTTACAGCTATACGCGTGTAGCATTGAGGAATTTACATATTGGTACTCAAAATAAGGAGCTGTACACATTTCCTAACCCAAAGACAAATGGAAAGGTGTAAGATCTGAATAGAGTAGTGTGCCAGACCGCATCGACCATTAAACCTGTCAGAAATCCAAGTTTATTGGCTTTGTTTAATAAGCATTAGAGTGAAATGTAGAATTGTAAATGTTGAGGCTCTTTGATGCCAGACGCTTCATGACTTCATGGTTCCATGAGCAAAAGTATAGATGCTTTTAGTCAAATATTACTTCAGAACAAGTAAAACATTATTTTTAAATTAATTCAAGTATTTAAAACTGGTAAAAAGCACATTTTCTTTTAATGCCAACGCCACAATGCAACAAACCTTAACGACAAAACCTACTCCTCATCTTTACATGATGTATTACCCTTACACATGTTGTATACTTTTGCATGTTATATGCGTTTACAAGTAACAACTTGTCTGGTAAATCTAAAATAATCCAAAAATGTAATTAGCATGAAAATTGTTACTGCTACAAGCACAAGAACCTGGTTCAAAATGTTCAACAGAATTTTCAAACACAATCACTCACCTCAAAATGCTTTCTCAGGTTGGACAACACATTTTTAAAGGTGTTGAGGGAAAGTGTGCGGTAAACAGAGCAAGCTTTTTAAATGATATGAATCTTTGCTTCAAAAATCAACATGGGCTTAACACATGGCCATTGCTGCTTTGGTGAGGAACTCTTATAATCTTTATCTGTAGCAGCCATCACTACAAGCGGCAAGTTCAGCTGTTTAAAAAATACAGCATGCACTTTGAACTCCTGTGACGAAACTAAATAGCCAATCACATTTTAGAACAGAAAATCAAAGCTTCAAAGCTATTGAGTAATGGGAATCTTGGTGTAATGGATTTAAAAGTACAGTAAATGTAGTGGAAAGAAAGTCGCAAGTTCCAAATGCAAATATAAACAAGTACAGATACACAAAGGTACTAAAGTAAAGTACTCAAGTAATTGTGCTTTGTTACTGTTCTGAAATTCTGACATTTTGCCTGTATTGCTCTAAAAATGATTATTTTGCAGATGAACTATGTGCCCTCGTCATTCAACACAGTGGCCATGATGGGCTTGAAAGCCAAAAAGAATGAGGTTAATTCAGTTTATCATGCAATGGCTTTATACCAATGTTGCTGAGGAACTCGACTGCTGTAGCACCCATCAGATTGTGCAATGTCTGGGCATATGAGTAGCTGCAAAGTAACTGGTCACTGATAAAATTTTCATTTTTTTAATATTTCCCATACATTTGTAGTCCTGCGCAGGCCTTATTATCATACTAGAGTATTTCAGGTCATCAAGCAACTTTTAATATTAGACAAAGATCTTCCAAGTAAACACACAATGCTGTTGTTAAATTATGTTTTCTATTGAAGAACAAAAGCTGTTCAGCTCTACCTGCCCATATGTCAAAGCATACTTTCCCCCTTAGCTACTAAATCAACCAGTTAACCAAATTCAGACCCAGGCATGATCACTGCCAGAACTGTTACATTTAAACATCAGTTAAAGAGAATCTGTTTGGCAATGTGACGCAGCTAGAAGTTCTCAAAAAGCAGCATGCGATGCCACATTCTAAGGAGATTCAGATGCAAAACAAAGTCATTAAAATCTACTGTCTGGAAAGGGTTGCAAAGCCATCACTACGGCTCTGGGACTCCAGTG
The DNA here is from genome assembly GCA_024036415.1 of Prochilodus magdalenae. Classification (NCBI taxonomy): domain Eukaryota; kingdom Metazoa; phylum Chordata; class Actinopteri; order Characiformes; family Prochilodontidae; genus Prochilodus; species Prochilodus magdalenae. Next base: position 908,547 of record JAMWET010000103.1, on the reverse strand, counting down.
AATCACAGTGAGAGAAAACTTGAAACAGCGGTGAACATTCCCAGTAGTGGTCAGTCTACCAAAATGTCACCAAGAGCACAACAGCGAGTCATCCAGGAAGGAACATAGATCAACATCTAAATAACTGGTGGCCTAACTTGCCTCAATTAAGGTCAATGTACATGATTCCACAATGAGAAAGACACTGGGCTAAAATGGGAGGATTGCAAGGCGTAAACCACTGCTGACCCAAAAACAGCACCAATAAAAGGTTCATCAACAAATATTTAGATTACCTCCAAGACTTTTGCGATACTATTCTGTGGACTGGGAAAGGGTGGAACATTTTTGAACACATGGGCCCTGTTACATTTGGCGTAAAACCAACATCGCATTCTATCATAAGAACATCATACCAACAGTTAAACATGGTGGTGGTAGTATGATAGTTTGTGTCTCCTGCAGGTTAACTTGATGTAACTGTGAGAACATTTGTTAGCTTATGCAGCAGGACAATTATCCAAAGCGCACAAGCAAGTGCACTTCCATTTGGCTCAAAAGAAAGAAAATGAAAGTCTTGGAGGATTTTAAGTCCTGACTCCCTTTGAGATTCTGTGGCAAGACCTTAAGTTTATACTTAAAAACTCTCCAATGTAATTCTGCACAGAAGAGTGGGCCAAAATTCCTCTGCAGCGATGTAAAAGACTCATCCCACCCTTTTGATTGCAGTTGTTACTGCCAAGGGTAGCACAACCAGTTATTAGGTTTAGGGGAGCAATTACTTTTTCACATGAGTGTTATGGGTTTTGAATACATTTTTATCTTCAGTGAATGGATTGATCTTTCAAAAGATGCATTGTGTGTTTACTCATGTTTACCTATGTGTGTACATGTGTGTTTCCTCAACAAATTAACAATAGAAGAAATACACTGAGGGGCGAATACTTCTTCAATTGAAATGTGTTAGCCCTGGTGACATCACCCAAACAATGAATCCTAACAGGTTGTTTTTGCAGCTTAGTTTCCGCATATAGACTGGGTAGTATATGGGTTGTTAAGGGAGTTGCAGTTTTACATAGAGCTGCTGTATGTACGTTTGCTTGTCCATACTGTCCATAATGAAATTTCAGGCAGCCATTTTTGAATTGAGCACTGAATCATTTCTTATAGTTTGAGTTTTGCTTTTGTCAGCAGTGCAGGGAAACGCCTGGACCGCATGGCACAGGCGTGTAAACGCAAGGCAGCTAATTGAGAACGGGAGAATGAGAGGAGGTCGGAGTTCAGCGGCCGAGTTCTGACTCCCCTCCTCTGTCCAAAACTCATTAACACTGACAGGCGCTATGTGTGAGCAAGCACAGGGAGAAAAGGAAAATGTAAACATACAGGCCCATGGCCCTCACCGCTCCACAGTACGGAAGACAGTGTAAACACACCCCACACACACGCACATGCACTTGAGTTGCTCTAATGAGATATAATTTGGATTTGCTGTCAAAAACCATTAGTAAACACATTCCCGATCAACTTGCCGTGTGTGGAAAAGCAGGGGTTGAATAATAGCCTGTTAGCTCACTGGATGGCCTTCGGCAAAATTGTACTAAATGCTCCGATCCACGTTTGGGGAGGGTGGAGGAAGGGGGGCAAGTAGTAGATGCTAATGTGTTAGTCATTCAGCAGCAGAGTGATGGTAGAGACTGATGATGCACTGCTTTTTGGCCAGAGTGTTCGCAATGCAAAGTCCACTGGCCCATAAATCTAGAGCACTAACAGAGCCAGAACCAGCGGGGACTGGCTGTGTGGGGCCCCCTGCAGCTCTGGCCTGGGAAGGGGGCCCTGAGGGATCAGAGAGGGCCCTCCACTCATTCTCCCCTCCAGGAAGCAGGGCCCTATTTCTGCTGTTCTCCCCACAGTGCCTGACAGATAATATTTTTCTGCTGAATCCGTGTCTATAATCTGCACCTCCACGCAGGGATCCCATTACGGCTTGACTCGAGTGGCCCAGCTGTTCAAACACAGTGATTAATTAAAGGAATTCTGTTTGTAAAACAATCCTCACACTCCCTCCTCCTTCTCCCGCTCCTCTCCTCGCAGAAACACTCGATGCTGGCCAGCTTACAGCATTATTAAGGTCCTGGACGGGCCGCTCTCCTCGCATTAAGGCCCATTCTCCCAGAGGTATCCCACATTAGCAAGACAAACACTTGCGTGGGGAAGGAGTGGGGGGGTTCAGTGAGGGGAGGTGCAGAACTGTTTTATTGCTCAGCACTGAGGCAGGTGAGCTCTCATGTTGCAGACTGTGAGCAGGGGTCATTCTCTCTCTCTCTCTTTCTTTTACTCTCCCTCCCTCTCTCTTTCCTCCTGTCGTGAGCAGTGCAGGTGCTTGCTATTCATCACTCTGAGACACATGCTTAAAATCCCATTAGACCTGGGCGCGCGGTGACCCGGCTCCTTCACACCGGTCTTCAGCGTGAGGGCCAGAGGTCGCCCCGCCCCACCCCGCTGTCAGTCCGGCTTGATCCAGCTGTCCCGCCAAGGGAACGGGAAGACAGAGGCACTAAAGAGACCAAAGCAGCACACCAGAGCCACCCTCGCCGATGCACACGCTTTGACTTGCAGTGAGCGTCCCCGAGCAGGCGCTCTATTGTCATATAAAAAGTCTAGGCTTTTTGTTTCCCGAAAACATCTGCAGCCCCAGGAATCAGCAGCGTTAGGACAGCTGCACTGTTCAGACCTGCGCAAAGAGCTGAGGGTGTCGAGAGTGTGCACTTAGGTGATGGGTTGGCTTGGCTGACCAAAGACTAGCCCATCACCTGGTGATCGGGGTTCACGCTTCAAACGGACTCTTTGCTCCTTAATCCTGCAGCATGCCTTGATTAAGACGGAAACAGAAGTAAAGGAGGTGCCAAGTGCCCTCTGTTAAACCTGGCTCTTTCCACCCCACCACCCGGATTAAGGACGTGGACAGCCAAGTCTCAGGTTAACACAATGAAAGCAATTGTGAGAAATAAGAATAAATGAAGGAGGGTGGCGGGGGGGTGTTTAAGAGATTCGGATTTTTGCCGATTAGTAGTTTTTGGTCATTTACTTGATCTTCTCAGGCTTGTCTGAAACTCACTCTTACTTTCACAGCCCATGCAAGGTGATAGGAGGAAAGAGACTGAGAGAAGCAGGCAGGGTGAGCAAGAACTAGTGCTAAGCTGAGAGACGTTAATGCAGGAAGGTGGAACTTACATTGGAATTACCGCACACTAGAGCAGCTTACTATGGCTCTGACTCCCCTTCTCCGGATTCTGGGATTCCTGGGCGGTGTTAGATGACTCGGACCGGATATCCCTCTTTCTGTGGCCACCGGCATTTGTTTTCCTTTCTCTGCACTCTGAGATGGGTGGCATTCCGGCAGACCTTTCAGGTAAAGTGCTGGAAGCAGGCTGGCGCATATGCCCGGGAACCCAACTGGCACAACTGGTGGCGTATTTATAATAGCTTGTATCAACACTCAGACACAGCTTCCTTGGCTAGAGCTTGGTGCTGAGAGGCACCATGCCCACGGTGGAGTGGAGAGGGGCCAGGACGCCTTTCTCTGCTGACATGGAATCCTGTTGGGACAACTGTCCTACATAACCAGCTCCAATTCTCTAACACACACACCTCCAGTAGTGAAAGGCCTTATTGCTCCGCTGGACTCATTAAACGCTGGGCATTGCATGGAAACTACAGCCAAAATGACACCGTCATTTGACATAGTAGCCTCTAAGGCAAGATTTCTAAGAACTAAGAACGTTCTCTCTTGATAACGTATCATGGTGGTAGAATATATGGAGGTAGGTCACCAGCTAATACGTTTAGGCGAATGGAGAGGAAAGTCAGAAAGCTACAAGGAAACAGAAATGCAGCCACAACAGCATGTAGCTATCAGCCTGCCTTTACTTTAACGCTGCACAACAATATCCAAACATTCCTGTATGATTTTACAAAACTGAAGAGCAAAGTAGGAAACTACCTAGCTATATACCAACCGTAATGCCTTAGTCCTGTGGCTGAGAGGGCAGGAGATTTTTGGTATTTGTTTGTGTGTGGATTTTTCACTTTCTTGTGTTTTGCAGAATACCCCAGTAATTCAGCTTTCAGTGTCCTTTAGCAGTCTTCATCGTGTTTCTGTGGAATATAAACATGCTTTTGTAGCTACCAACCACTCAACATCAAAGTCTGACATCAACACCTTCTGCTTTTGCCTCTCAAGATTTTCCAGAATGCATTCCTTAATTGAATGTTGGTAATGCTTTTCATCATTTTTACTGGATAAGGAATATTGTTATAAATCACAAATGAAGTTTCATACACAATGCATGCACAGTCTATGCCGAGTAATTACAGGCTTGACAGGCATAGATGGAACTAAAATCAAGGACAACATCAGCAATGGTGAAAATTAGCCCATCGGCCCTTGTGCAGCTAATTGCAGACTCTCTGTGATTTCTAGGTGGACACAGTCAGGTGAGCTCCCCCATTGGTTGGTACTTCAGGAGCTGAACTGCAAATAAAGTGGTTATGTTGTCAATCACATTTTGATTTCCATTAGGTGGGCCCACTTTCTTGTGAAAGAATCCTAAATATGTCGATGTTTCCCCACCTCGTAGTATGCGGGTGAAGGTGGCATGAATCTAAAACTGGCATGGTGACAGTGTTACTAATAAAAATAGACGACTACCAGAGGAGAGTCTAAAGAGTATATATTGCTTTTTACGGTGGAAAAGGGAAGAAGGATCTCTGTATTCTTACTTTTTCTCTATAACCCTGGATTGTTCTGGAATTCAGCGAGATGTTTGGCATCCAGTGCTCCCAAAACAATCAACATCCGCCTTATTCTACTGCAGTGGCCAACAACAAAAATTGGGAAAATTGAACTCCTGACAAAGCGTTCCTTTCACCCCTGAAGTCTGCAGAATGTCTACATTGGCAGAAATTTCCATTGCGGCTTCTTTGAAAAGAATGGAATAACCGGTTTACTCCTGTCCACCAACCGCAAAAAAATGTAAATGCAGTATTAGCCTGACCAGTGGGCTTCAGCTCTATGACAGAGCACTGAAAGTGTCATTGTAAAACTGGTATAGTGTAAAATACACTCATCATCAATAGAATAGTTGGACAAAAAGTTGTACCCAGAAGCAATCAAACGACAGAAATGAAACCTGATGTGAAGGTGACATTGTGAGGCACATGAATGGTTCAAGTTTCATGTCAAACGCTCATGTGACATAAGCAAGGGCAGGCCCAAGAGTCATGATTGCGAACATTCAATGAGCAGTGATGCCCTCATTCTGTTAGTGCCAGCACAACTGGCAGATGACTGCATGACTCAGGACTACTGTACATGCATGCAGACGTTACACTGACTTCCCCCTAACACCATGTTAACATGGTATGAATGGCAGCGGGTCATCTTCAGTAATGAGTCCCGGTTTTGTCTTGGTGGAGACAACCAACAAATCTGTGTGTGGAGGCACCGTGGTCAGGACATGTCATGCGTCCAGAAGGCCTCACATCACTCCACCTCCATATACTACCGCAAAATCTGCTGGAACTGTATGGGAATATTCAAGCTGCATGGGATAGACTCCCACAGGACACCTTTAGGAACTTCTATAACTCGGTGAAAAGACTTTTGGCATGTTGCATTAGCAAACATGGCGATGCAATGTCATACTGGGAGACACTACTTCTTTATGTGTGGCTCAATAAATATTACCCATATCATTTATTGTTGCTGGTAATCTACCTTCAATCTGACAATTCCTTCTGAGTGCAACTCAGACTGTATATGTTAGTAAGTCTTTTAGAAGCTTCAGATTTCCACATTTAATCTAGAATATCCAAAAACTTCAAAGACTCACTGTTAACTTGATATGAAAAACCTGCTAGCAGAAATTAGCATTAACATGGAGGTGAATTCCGACATTTACAGCCTGAACTAAAAGCCTAGCCCTGATAGTCATATTGCACCGCTGGCTACAGGATACTATATGATATGACCAATAACATATTAAATATTACTTTTAGGCTGGAATGCTTCTTTAAGAGTGCACTGTTTTAAAGGCATAGCATACGCTAATAAAAGTCCTTCTGGCAAAGAAAAGCCCAAGGATTGAGCGTGTGTACGCTGTTGATTCGGACCTGCTGTTCTCTCCGCCGAGGCCTCCCTGGAAACAGCTCAGAGAGTGTCAGAGAGAGAGAGAGTAAGAGAGAGAGATAGAAAGAGAGAGAGAAAGGAAAAAAAAGAGAAGAATGAGAAATAAAAAACATCTTGAGCTGGAAGACTTCCTCCACCCTGTTGAATCTCGGCTGCACCTGTGATGACAACCCCTCGAATGCTGTGCACGGATTGTGTAACGTGTAAATGGGGTGGAGGAGGGGGGCGGTCGCAGCATTTGAGTCCTGGGGAGAAGAACTCAAAGGTTCCCACTAACACATAAAACCTAGACGAGCTCCACACAGCCGGTCAGCAGTGCGCCTATCCCCAAAATCCCAGAGGACTGTGCATCAGCTACACTCTCGGTGCGCCCCACCGCCCCCCACCCTCACTCTCTTTCAGCTGTGCCTCACCTCCACACAGCACGCTGGCTTAAGTCATAACAGTAACCGCGCCATAATCACATTATTGCACACATGGTGATTTTGACAAGTGGGGCGAGTCATGTGCCGGGGATTTGGCTGCACTTGTGGACACACGCACACCGGCACGCAGACACACACACACACACAGTCTTTCCAGCTGTGAGCTCACCCTCTAGACACACGGTCGAGTCGGGCCTGGACATGGCAGGTCTGGACAGCATGTTTGTATGCCTGTGTGTGTGTAGCGTGCATGCGATCTATATGTCAACTCCTGACCTGTCTTACACGGTTGTCCTTGCTCAGCATTAGATGAGAAAAGCGCAGTACTTCAAAGATACAGACGGCCCTCTGAGCTCGTTTTTTGGCAAAAGCACTCAAAGCTTTTGATAGCAGCAGACGTTCAGAGGAAGTGGAGAGCAAAAACAAGCGAATGCAAAGCTCATTGCAGTGAAGTAGTAATTTATGACCCCGATATTTCCACCCTTTGCTCACAGTGGGGCCAAACTCCTGATATGAATTGCAGTATTTCGCTGTAATCTACAGTACTGTGCAAAAGTCAGAGACCCAAATGTATAAATTTATTTCCTGTCAAAACAGCCTGTAAGCTCAAGTTATTTGTTTGTCAGCATCAGGAAACAAATGGGAACCGAAAAGAATACACAGTGGCCTGGACAATCAACTATAGTCAAATTTGGCTGAGTATTTAATGTATCCGCCCTTTGCCTTTATTGCAGCTTCCATTCTTTTGAGGAGACTTGCTTTGAGTTTTTCAAAGAAATCTGCAAGATGGTTTTTCCATACCTCTGAGGTTTAATCTTAGAAGCTGCTTGCATTATATTCTTCACAGAGTCCATGTAATCCTAATAACATTAAATGGCGTTGATGCCTGGACCCTGGGGTGACACACCCGTTGTTCTGAGAACAGCAGCATCTTTGCTTTAGCTAATGTTCTTCCTTTTTGTCTATTACCTTTTATCAGTAATGTCTTATGTACCGCTACACTTCCTTTCAGTCCCCTGTTGATGAGATGTCTTCTCATGATGTTGCCTGGACCCTGGGGTGACCCACCCGTTGTTCTGAGAACAGCAGCATCTTTGCAGCATTTAATGTTATTCTTTTTTGTCTATTTCCTTTTATCAGTGATGCCTTATTTACTGCTACACTTCCTTTCAGACCCCTGCTGATCTCACAATGTGGGTGGACTAAAAGACCTGTGGATTCTGAAGCCAGATCTGGATCTGAAGCCAGAGTGGAGTTTGAGCCTTTTTTCATCTGATGGGGACAGTTTTGGCCAGGCCTTGCATGGTTGTCAGAAGTCCCATTTTCAGGGTATCTTATATAAGCATTAGGATGATCTTTTTTTTTTAGAAACTATTTCCTTTGGCTTTCTCCTTCCTTATGCAAGTGGATTATCTTAATCTCCTCAGTAATGTCTCCTGAAAAATGAATAACTTAATGCTTAATGTCCGTTTTGACTAAAAGACTGCTCTCTCACTAAATTCCACAACCATTGTGGGTTTAAAGGCTGTCTTGTGTCATACGAGGGATTACTTAGTTCACACGTACCCTCCAGTTCTCTGTTTTCCTGCAACAGCTGTGCACGTATGCGTATGTGCCGTGACAAGGCCTCGGACAGGGATAGTGGGATGGCCATTCCGTCAGACCTAAAGAAGCAGGCGAGTTAACTGAAGGCAGAGGCTCCGAGAATACCGTGTGAGCGGGAAGAGGTCGGCCCGAGAGCAAAAATCTCATCCCTCGCTTTTTTCTCCGAAGGTGTGGCCGTGCTCACGGCCGCACTGCTAACAAGATCAGGCTGCGGGGTGGGCCGCCGCCTGCCAGCTGTGTGTGCACATCTGTGTGTGTGTGTGGTTGTGTGTAGCGTATGTGTGTATAATTACACTGGTTGGAGGAATAAAGATTCAGGAAAATATTAATAATGATATATAATCTGCCACCAGTGTGGTGTGTTTTTGTTTGTGTATGTGTGTGAATGTTTTCATCCTGACTCGGTTTAGAATGTGGCTAACTAACAATATCAGAACCAACACTGTGTTCCGGACTTTTCTACAAGAGCTATATTCTGTCTCTGCGTGATTCATTTTGAATGAGAGCCAGTGACACACACTGGTGACCGTAGCTGGTCCAAGGGACGTGGTGGATTTCAACTGCGCTCAACTTGAACACTGAGGCAGGGCATCTATAGCCAGCCAGGAAAGATGTTCTGCCATCTCGTGGAAAGCCCTGCACTGACCTAGGTTCCCACTGCTCTGTTGCATTTACGGAAAGGGTGGGGAAAGCCCATCCCAGCAGTGTGTGAGTTTACCAAGCTCTATAGGGTCAGTGTTTATATACTGAGATCTGAATAAGAAATGAGGTGTGGTATGGTTTGGCATAGTCTCAACATGAGCTAAGCTTATATTACAGGTCTACTTAACGGCTTTGTAAGAACATGGAAAGACGTGTAGAATCTGCTTTTCCTAGACCTAGGCCTAGATGCAGGCCAGTAGTGATCAAGTGTTTATGATGTGAGCCCAACAATTTAAGCCTTAACATTTCTGTCCAGCTGGCATATAGACTGAAAGAAAAACCCAGATATTTGACTCATCATTTACATTTTTAAAACTCTCTTTCAAATACAAAACTGTATTTTAAAATATAAAGCACGTCTACAAATGTTGTAGTCACTTGCATATCTATCAAAAAAATATTCCATCAAAATTAATATTGTGTAGTTCAGCAAAGGCAACTCCAAAACAGGTAGAAATTGCATTCGTTCGCTATTCATGAAAATGTAGATCTATATGATGATCTCCATGGATAGATAGATAGATAGATAGATAGATAGATAGATAGATAGATAGATAGATAGATAGATAGATAGATAGATAGATAGATAGATAGATAGATAGATAGATAGACAGACAGATAGATAGATCATGAATACCTTCATGAGTGGAATACCAAAATGTGCTTTCAAATACACTGACATGCCAAAGGTCATAGGATATGGGGCTAGTATCGTGTGGGACCCCCTCTAGTCCAACAACTCAATGTGGAAGACGTATGGAGGGATGTTGAGCCATGCCATCTGGATAGCCACCCACAGCTTTGTGGTATTTGTAGGTGCAGGATGTCATGTGAATGAACCTCTTCACCACATCCCATAAATGCCCGATTGGGGTTTAGGGTGAGCAAACGTGCGGGCCACACCATATGTCAGAACTATCCAGAACGCTTCTTGAACCTGTTCTGGACAACTTGGGGCCATTGGGGGTCCCATTATTGTGGGGTTACTCCATAAAGGCTATGAAGGGTTGCAAATAGTCACCAAGTGAAATCTAGTGGGCACGGGTCAAAGCCTGCACAGTGCCTGGTTGACAATCGGGGTCAATGGCTTAACGGGGTCTGCATCACCCCACTATCAGCCTGAAATAACTGATACTGCGACTCATTAGACACACCACATGTTGCCAGTCATCTAGGGTCCAGTTAGCAACTTCACAAACCCAGGTAAGGTGCTGTGTCCAGTGTCTTGATGTTAATAGAGGCACTCTGGTGGATCATCTGCTGTCACGTCCCATGCAAGCTAAAAACAGACCTGACCTGCGTGTGGATGTGGATGTGGTTTCTGCCAGAGTTGCTTGTCTGTTTGCCAGACGCCACCGGTCACAATCTTTAAGCACCCGTGGGCGGCGACTACTCTGTCCTATGTGGGTGGTAATGCTTTTTATGTTGTATTTCCGGTACACACATGACACTGTGGATTAAGGAATGTTTAATGGCTGTAGAATTTCGGAAATGGAACATCCCATCCATCTGGCACCCGCTACTATGTCTTGTTCAAACTCTGATCCTTTATAATGTCTTGCCTTGAGCATGTTGGTCAGTGTTCAGTCTCACTCACAAAATAATACATCACAACTTCTACAGGTGTGGTGTTTCCAAGTCATGGCCTGAGGTAACACCACTTCATAGTCAATTTACATGCTGCTATGCCATGACTTTTGTTATGTCGGTATATATCTTTGGGCTAGGAATAAAATGTTAGAACATAAAACAAGAAAAATGCATTTGCTGAAGGAAAAGCGGGATGGTTGCGCAGCTTGCTCAGTGAGAAATGAGGGATGAGTAAATGAGTGCGGGTCGGTATGACTGGGGATTAGCGTCTGGGGGCCTGCCCTTAATGAGTAGGTGAAGTTTGGTGGCTCTCGAGTAAACGAAAATGTTACTGCTTGGTTTGGGTCGAAAATGACTGGGGCTCTATGGGAGGAATGAGGGATGAATAAACAACAGATAGACGAGTGCGGGTCAGTATGGCTGTGGGTTAGTGCTTGGGGACCTCCCCTTAGTGTGTATGTGAAGTTTTGCACCTCTAGGCCGAATGAAACAGCCGGCTTTAGAGGTATCCAAAAATGACTGGGACTCTATGGGAGGAGAAATGACAAAAAGGTGATCCAACACTGAATTCCTGCTCAGGCTGTGCCCCAAGCCAGTGTATCCGATTTGGTGTCTCTAGGTTGAGCAGAAGTGGGTTAGATAGGCACGCGTTTTTCGATCCCATTCATTCTCTATGGGAAAAAATTCCTACACGGAATCCGTGCATCCGATCAAAAAGCTGTGTACAAGCCCATATCAGCGTATCATACCGGACAATCTGGAGTTGGAACGGAGTGGATATCTCAAAAGCTGCGGGACGAGTTAGTCGGCGATGAAACGGGAGAAAGAGAAAAATCAAATAACAGTATATGCTTTGCAATGCGCAACCATAATAAGTTATGGAATGGATGGTAGACTGTCAAGAACCCCACCGCCAACTCTGCAATATTCAGAGGCAGGCAGCTCGAGACTGGACAACTTTAATATGCTTTGCAAGTAATAGCTTCTTACAGCACAACAACTAAATACAAAATTTTACAAGGGGTGTAAACTCAGGCCCTACATCCCGACAAGCGATAAAAACAATCCTACCTGTGGGTGTCTGTGTATTGTGAAGGGAAACAATGATAATTTGCAGTGTGTGCTTGTGGATAGGTGGTGTATGTTTCTGGTTGAAACACATACGCAGACAAAGAATATGATCAGACAGACTAATGATCAGACAATCAGACAGAGCCTTGTGCCAAATACGAAGAGCGTCTGAGAAACAGGCAAATTCAGCATTCTGTGGCCTCGCAGTCAGACACACACACTCGCTCAGACAGACAGAGCTTGGAACTGCAGAGGTCCTGAGTGTTTTCGGTGTGTTTAGCAGGGTCCTGATTTATTTCAGAGTCGGAGAGCTCTGGGTTTCCCCTTCCTTCCCCAGAGCCCAGCTGCTCTACACAGTGCCGTCTGGAGCAGAGCAGGGCGCAGAGAGCAGATCACACACACACAAACACACATGCACCGACACACACACAGGAATACCTACCAAATAAAGAAAGCAGATGTACTCCAATCCCCAAATCTGCAAAAACAGAACATTCAGACTTTCCATGCAAAATTACAGCCGACATACATCTTTCTGCTCAAAAACGCTGACCGAGAAAATAGGAAATGGCAATTACACCCGTGTTACAATGGTCAAATCGATGGCCTTCTGCAGGAAATGCTTGTGCAAACCAATTGATTTCAGTATTGTAACCTGGGCCCTTATACAAGCCCAGCAGGTATGGTAACGTGAGTGTCATTATCATTGGTCTTGTTTCTGTTTATGCTGCTCAATCCCAACCACTTGCATCATTGCCTAAATCATGATCCAGGGGTAATTAATAATTCTGTTTTTCTATTCATTTATTTATTTTTATTTTTTTTTAAAACAACCAGTATTGTGTGAGAGTCAGAGGCCACCCATCTAGTCAATATGGGCCAGAGAGTACAAGGGTTCTACAGGTGTAGTTCAGTCAGGTTTAGAGCTACTAGTCTTATATGGTTGCATTTTCTGCTTCTCACAATCCAAATAATCTCAAACACATTCAGTGATGTTAAGGTCTGGATTCTGAAGGTTGTGAACACCAGCGGTTTCTTAGTTTGAAGTGCAAAATGCTGTTATTTACCTTTATTTTATTTTCTCTGCAAAACTGCTACATGTCTGCTTACATCCATAGCATTTAATTGTCCTCTTACAATGAAAAGATGGACAGAAACACCTGTGGATTTTTAAAGATCTAAAGCAAGAATGGAGTTTGATTTCTTCCTCTCTCTTAGAGATGAAAGCTTAAAAGGTGCCGTAGAGTGTTTAACAATATTTACTCAATCATACATGAATAATAACAGTTCAGTACATACGTTTGGCGAACCGTGTACCTCCACGTTATTTCCATTAATGCTTCTTTAAATACAATCCTGCACTTGTGAAAGCAGGAAGTAAAACTAGCTGTTTCCCAAAAAACAAACAGTCCTAATTCTCATCAAAAAGGCTTCCCCAAAATTCACACATAGTTACTTACATAGCCAAGGGGAAGTATATGGACAGAGGTCTACCTCTTCAGGCTGTGAAGAGGATGCTGGCACTTTCATACCCTTTCAAATAACCTCTTACAGGGCTTGGATTATGTTCATCTTCAAACCAGATTGAAACTGGCTTCCTATTTTCTAGGTTCTTAATCGAACGTTCTGTTCCACCTCAAATGCTATAGATTGTACATAGAAATGTTCTTTGAAGGCTGAGAAGGAGGCATCAACACTTTTCAAATCCTTTCCGAACTCTTTTCAAGAAATTCTGAATGGGCATGGTAGGCTTTCATTTTTATTCTTGCTGGATATTTAAAATACTGAATATATACATTCAGTGGCACCGAGCATTAAAGAGCATTCAGTTTATTCCCTTAGCACACATGGATCAACACGTCACCAGATGTTCCACCTCATCTTAGCAAACAAGAAAATGCAGTCCCTTCTCCTTCCTTCTTACTTTGCATTTGCATTATCGGAATTCATCTTCATACTTCATTCCTTTTAGCCACCAAGAGCCTCTCCAGTGGTGGAAATGAACACCGACGCTAACTTCTGCTTTGGGTTTTTATGTTTTGGGCAGCTATTATAATGGCTGGTTGCCAAGAGTTGTAGCCATCATTGTGCTTGCTCTTCCCATCATTAGCATCCATCCTTAAAATGTAACTGGGAACATCCCCTTCAGCATGACTGACTTTAGGTTCGATTACGGAACTGAGGCCGCAGTGCTATTTCTTCGTCCTCGTATGTTGGGCTGATGGCAGACTGTGCTACATTGACTCACTATCACCTCCTGATGTACAAAGTGGTATTTACGAGACAGGAGCTAGCTGCTTAGCATGCTAACTTCAGTATCTACAGCACAATGTATAAACATCTTTGACATACCATCAATACTGTTATTTTTTCACTCTATATACAATCTTACCAACTGCACCTTCAGGTGTCTGGTGGTGACAGTTTAGGGGTGTCTGACTTTTGCACGGTGACTTAGCGTTGTATTATTGATGCTGTTGTTGATTTAGTTTTTGTCCTTGTGGGATTTGTGTATTATAGCTGTCGTAGCTACGTTCACCTTGACATATCTTGCACTAATTCAAATCATGTGTAATAACAGCATACCACTGATGGTGTGCTGTAACATAACCTCAGAGATAAATCGTTTTTTTTTCTGAGGATTTCTGGGGATCATGCCGGGCACGCTCTCCACATATTGCAATGTCTCGACATCCTGCCCGATTTTTGCTTTATAGTGTGGTGGTCAAAACATGAGATAAGCCTCACACCCCAGGAATCTGTGGAATGGCTTTGTTTGACTTGCCTTCAGAGAGAAATATATTGTGACGAAGGTTAGAAATATGATGCCCATATTTGTCTCCTATCTCTCAGGATGTCAAAAGAGCCGAAACCATCAGATGCGCTTCCCTGTAATAGCTGGCTAGATAAGGCGTGCTAGCGGACTGTGAAAGACTTGCCTCTTTTTTAGTTTCGGAGACCGTTATCTTGTTCCTACCACGCGGGGCTCCTGCTCTTTCCAACACTAAACTTTGATAAGACATGAAATAAAAATGTGATGGATTTTGATAAAGACCTTGAGGCGGTCCTTATCAGGCTTTAGGAGGAGCATGAGGGTTTCGCCACCCTTAACCACACTGCTGTACACATGCAGGGAGGAGAGGGAAGGGAGCTGCTTTCATGGTGACCGAGGATTCCTCTGTCTTTGCTGTTTTGTATGAAATCTAGCCAGAGACTGTTTTGGACACAAGCTGTAATTTCTGCTTCTTTTGAAGTGTGTGTGTGTGTGTGTGAGAGAGAGAGAGTGTGTGTGCTCAGATGGGTGTGTATGTGCTGGTGTTTGTGTGTATGTGAATGTAAAACACACACACGCAGCAGGCCGCAGAGCTCTGGGCTGGATGTGTATTCCAGTTCTCTGTCCTTGAGGCCACACTGGAGCCCTGCATTAGTGCTTTTCCTGAGATGGCCTATTCTAGGCTCCAGGCTTACAGGTGGCTGTGAGGGGAGTATTTGTTGATCTACTGCCAGACCTCAGAGCTCTGCTAGTTTCCATTTAACCATTTTCCCATTTTTTCAAGAGCACTAACAGCTCTGCTACAGGTGAACTGAATATCTTGCACCTGTGTCAAAGAGCCCTATCCTGACTAAAGCACCAAAGCACAGCATAAGCTGCCTTTATGGGAAAATTAACTCAGTGGATCATAATTACCACCTTTCTTACTATCACCAATTATCAACAATCATAGCTGTTGCAACATGATAACAACAACAGCAGCAGCAAGTGCAGCAGCAGTAACAACAACAACAACAATAATAATAATAATACAGCACTAAAATATAATTGTGCAAATAATAATAACTTTAATGTATTTTAACAAATCTTTAATACATTTAAAACATAAGCCAGCTGCTTCAGCATGTTGTCACTGTTCAAAATAAAAAACTAAACAAGCGTCTTTATGTTTTGCAATTTTTAGTTTTCCAGTAAGTGAAGAATTTCATTTTAATTGGTCCAATAGAGATGTTCCAAAACTGTTTTTAATAAAATCTCTGTACAGTAACTTATTTGAAAGCAAGCAACATTTTTGAGATTTTTGTTTTTGGGCAGCAACAATATACAGTGTCCTGCTAAATTCAGAAATCATCCTTCATTTATCTAATATCTATCCAAAACTATCATTAAGTAAACACTAGACACAGGTCAACAAGAACCTGATACACCATTACAACAATCCTAAATGTAATAGCATGTCCTTATTACCTAACAGGCTACCTTATACAAATCTTTTTGTTTTTCTTTTATTCCCTCCTCTATTTTGGCAAGAGTGAAGCTTGATTTCCTCCCTATCTCTCAATAACAGGGCTGGATCACCTCCCTGGGGCGCTAAAACAAATTCTGCAAATGGACCCCCGTGACCTATGTAAACCTTTTGCAGTTGCCTCACCGTCACACCTGACAACCCAGTGTCCTCATTACAATCCTCTCGCCTTTAAAAAACAATAAAAGCTAAGAATAAATAGACCTATACGCAACAAAAACAACAACAACAACAATGTATAAAAAAGCTGAATTTTTCTCATCAATCTATACTTACTCCTCTACTGACGAATTTAAGCATGGTACCTAAAAATTATAGACAGTTGTCAAAATTTATTATTTTAGCAGCTGCCTCTGGTCCAGTAAAGCAAACTGCCTCTGGCCCAGTCAAACACTTACTCTCTGGCCCAGTAAAACAGACTCTCTTTGACCCAGTCAAACACTCACCCTCTGGCCAAGTCAAACAGACTCCCTCTGGCCCAGTCAAACATTTACTCTCTGCCCCATTTAAACAGACTCCCTTTGGCCCAATAAAGCAGACTCTCTCTGGCCCAGTCTAACAGACTCCTCTAACCCAGTCAAGCACTCACCCTCTGGCCCAGTCAAACAGACTCCCTCTGGTCCAGTCAAACAGACTCCATCTGGCCCAGTCAAGCACTCACCCTCTGGCCCAGTCAAACAGACTCCCTCTGGCCCAGTCAAACAGACTCCCCCTGACCCAGTCAAACACTCACCCTCTCGCCCAGTAAAGCAGACTCCCTCTGGCCCAGTAAAGCAGACTCTCTCTGACCCAGTCAAACATTTACTCTCTGGCCCAGAAAAAACAGACTCCCTTTGACCCAGTCAAACACTTACTCTCTGGCCCAGTAAAACATGCTCCCTTTGGCCCAGTAAAGCAGACTCCCTCTGGCCCAGTCAAACAGACTCCTCAAACCCGGCCAAGCACTCACCCTCTGGCACAGTCAAACAGACTCCCTCTGGCACAGTCAAACACTCACCCTCTGACCCAGTAAAGCAGACTCTCTCTGGCCCAGTCAAGCACTCACCCTCTGGCACAGTCAAACAGACTCCCTTTGGCCCAGTCAAACAAACAGACTCCTCTAACCCAGTCAAGCACGCACTCTCTGGCCCAGTCAAACACTCACCCTCTGACCAGTCAAACCAGTCTCTCGCCTTTAAAACAATAAAATCTAAGAATAAATAGACCTATACACAACAACAACAACAATGTATAAAAAAGCTGTATTTTTCTCATCAATCTATACTTACTCCTCTACTGACGAATTTAAGCATGGTACCTAAAAATTATAGACAGTTGTCAAAATTTATTATTTTAGCAGCTGCCTCTGGTCCAGTAAAGCAGACTGCCTCTGGCCCAGTCAAACACTTACTCTCCGGCCCAGTAAAGTAGACTCCCTCTGGCCCAGTCGAACACTCACCCTCTGGCCAAGTCAAAAAGACTCCCTCTGACCCAGTCAAACATTTACTCTCTGGCCCAGTAAAACAGACTCTCTTTGACCCAGTCAAACACTCACCGTCTCGCCCAGTCAAACAGACTCCCTCTGGCCCAGTCAAACACTCATCCTCTCCCCCAGTCAAACAGACCCAAGATTTCCTTTCATACATTTTCAAATATCACAGTGTGTTATTTTTTTTGTTTGTTTCACAGGACTAGATGGATAGTTCTGCTTCATTCTCTTTCTGAAGTCGTAAACAGCTTTGATCAGGTGGAGGCGGGCCCTCGTGTAATTTGTGGGCCCCACCCTCTGCAAACCGCGCGTATGGAGCTGACCAACTCTGCTCAAAGATTAAAGATTTAAGTACTGTATGTCTGGGAGCTTTGGCTATGTAGGTCCTCCAAGTCTTGCATGGTTGTTGGGAGTCTCATTTAGTCTAAATAAATCTTTTAATATAAGTTTAAACCTCTGTTTTGAAAACTCAATTCATTTTTAAACTTATTTTTTTCTGTTTTACTATAGACCTCCCTCCTGCTTATGTGACTGGGTGATCTTGGTAACACATAACATTAGGGCAAGACAAGGCAAGTTTATTGGTATAGCACCTTTCATACACAAGGGCAATTCAAAGTGCTTTACATAAAAGGGAGAAAATACAAAGACACAAATAAAAACAAAATAAAAGCAAAAAAATTAGGAGCTGAATTACTAGCATATCGTCCAAAGAAAAACAAGTATCTCTAAAATGACAGCTTTACAGGAGAGGCCAAAACCCTTCTTTAATTTGAATGGAAGTCAATGGAACCAGCCGTCTTTCCAAAAAGTTTTGGAACATTTCTGTTGGTCCATTCATCATTAAATATCCACATAGTGTAAATAGCAGCTCATGTGATCAAATGAGTCATAAAAGTAAAAATCAACAAAAATGTTTGTTATGTTAGATAATACATTAGTTAACATGAAGTCATACATTTAACAATGGTTAAGTAGTGTTCAGTGAAGATGTAACAACTGCAATATTATAATGGTAGCGAGTAAGTAAACAAGTAACACTTCTTCCTAACACTCTTCCTTCAGTTCCATTTCAGTCATTAATGTTTAGTTGCTTGTTGGGGTTTTTATTGTGTGATCTTGTTGAGTTGGTTTAGCTTCTGTTTTGCTTCATTGTTGCTCAAACCTCTCACTTTGGAGCTTTAGCATTTTTATTTTAGAGCAAAAGGGAATAAAAAGCAAAAAAGGCTAACACACTTCAGTTCCGAGGCTGATTCCTCCTCCACTGGACCTTTCCAATGTACCCGTTACTCACGCATGTAAATCAATGCAATGTAATATTGCCTCTTATACTGTATATATTATTTTTATACTTCCTTTAGCTTCATTTTATTGTCTATGTGTGAGTGTGAATGTAACATTTTGAAAGAAGTTTACATTTAGAAACGGTAAATATTTATAGATAATTGCATAAACAGTTTTATTATTATTATTATTATTATTATTATTATTATTATTATTATTATTATTATTATTATTATTATTATTATTATTATTCAAAGACAAATATCAATTTTAAACAATGAATGTCTTAGTAATGCATAACTCAGATCTATTGAGCACATGCTTTTATGTTTAGGTTTTGTTCAGTGATTTAATATAGTCAGTCATGTCTCAGTTGTGCATTACTCCAATAAAATAATATAAAGCTCCAAAGTGAGAAGTATGAGCAACAAAGTAAAACAGCAGCTGAATCAACTCAACAAGATGACCCAGTGAAGCCCCAATAAGCAACTAAACATTGATGACAGAGGAACTGTGGCAGAAATAACAGTCCTAGCTCTTAAAGCTGCAGTGGAAAGTATAAAATATTACATCAGTAAATGGAAGTGAGTCAATACAACAGTGGCCACCACTGCTTAAGTGGCATGACAGTCACTTAAGCTCTTACTTAACACTGCTTTTTCCAGTATGCATAACTGCAGTATACGAGCAAAAGACAAGTACATGAACTAATGCAGTTGTTCCTTGTTTACTTAACATTAGTTATGTTTACTTGTTTTACCTCAGATCTTGCATTACTTACTGTTAATTATTTAACACTTTATATAAAAAACAACATTATTTACTGCAGTAGTTCCATCATTCCATCCTTCATTTAACATTTATTAACCATTATTAATGTATTACTGAATGTTAAAATGTAGTACTTGTTAGCAACTGACTTTTCAAGACAGCTCATCAGATCTCACTTATCTTAAATGCCTCACTTTTGAATAATAGCAGAGGGCTAGCTTTTAGCGCGTTGGATTCCTTGTTTTCTGTCAATGCCATTTTTATAAGTTCTCCCAGCAAACGTTACTTTTTGGGATTTTTTTTTAATGTACAAACTAACAAACCAAACACGACCTAGCTAAACTAGTGGTGTTGGTGTTAGGGCTGCAAGAAACTGGTGACCAGTAACAGCCATCAGGACAGAGCAGGTAAATCTCACCTCTGTCTATGGCTCCCCAAGCTAAGTCAAACATAACCACGCTATATCCCGGCAGAGTTTTCCAACTGGCTTTCACACCCTCCGCATGTGATTGGAGTAATGGTTTATGTTGCAGTCAGGCCATAGTTATATATCGAGTTCCCTAAACAAGTAGCTAAGGTAAGTGAGTTAGGTAAGTACTGTTGTAAAGCTTTGATCTTCTGTAGCTCATAACAATAGTGTATGCAAATCAAGCCCAAATGTTAACAGCCCACCCTCTAAGGATGCAGTATGTGCTACAACTACATACTACACATATTATACATTCATACATTCATAGCCTACAGCTTAATGAGTCACAATGTAAACACCAGGCTATCCAAAGACCACCAAGAGACCACTAAGTCATTGAGGTTTTGTTGCTGTTTTTATCAGGATGATGTCATACGTTTTCTGTCATATGCTTCTGACACTCCTTGAAACCTCTCTATACTGATGACCATCTCAGATTTGTCACATGTCACTTCCACAGCTTGTTGTGCACTCAATACTCGTTGGTCGCTAGACCTTCAGAAATGCTTTCCAGCTCAGTAATCGCCAAGGCACAGCTCTTTGAAAAGTGCTACCAGCAATCTATGTGATCTTTCAGGAAGTTTTGCAACAGCAGCCAGGCCTTGGTGGAGCATGAGATGGCGTGGCAGTCACCTCCGGGCCTCCACAACCTGATAAGAGTGTGTGTGTCACGCCACAGATAGCGCCCCTGGAGCTGTGAAACCCCACGCTTTGCAGGATGGACGGCTGTCAAGATAGCACACCTGTGTGATGATGGAGAAGCGCGATGTCCAAACAAGATTAAAGCGAGCGTGATTTCAAAACGCGATGCTTTACCTCATCTGAATGAAAACACTGAGGGAAGGCTGGAGCAGGTCAGGTGAAAAAAATGTTTTTGTTGTGGCCTTGAGTTATTGCACGGAAATTGTGGGCATGTCGAAGAACGTCAGTGAGCTTTCAAATATCACTCTGATATGAGGTGTATATCAGTATCAAACTGCCTCAGCAACATAGCGGTGATGGTGATGATGATGAGGAAGCTCCTGTGAGAAGGCTCAGCTCCATCTGATGGAAGACAAGGGAGTGAAGCTCTGATGTTAATCTCCCTGCTGCTGCTTAGGTTTCACAGCTTCGTTTTTTTTTACCCGCTGCAGGAGATGGCCTGTTGTCACGTAATGAGCCTCACGGTCTGCTGGCAAAAATGTCATCTCAGATGGTTTTATCGGCCAAAAAGTGAGCAGCTACAAGATCAGCCGCCTTGATCTCTCACCACAAACTAACAGGATTGGGTTTATCGTCATGAGTGTGGGTTGATGTGCCGAGTGTTTGTACGTCTCTTACAGCAGATTAAGGCCAGGTGCTGAGCTTGCGATAAAACGCTCCGTTCCTTTGGACTGCTCCATTACACTCACACCTCTCCGACTAATCCAAAGCCGACGATGTGGGAACTCTTTACAGAAGTGCACAATCCAAACCTTAATTGAGTTTTAATTCATTTGGTAACACATTATGTTTTGATTTAAGTTTGGCAATAGAAGAATGCAGGCATAACTGCTGAGAGCCGGGCTTCTGAGAGGCGTGAGCTGAACTGAAAAGTATTTCATTTTGAGCTCCCTCACGCAGATCTAAGGCCGCCAGGGTCTGAGGGCAGATTGACTGCCATGAGGTCACTTCATGATTTACAGAACACCGGGCCCCTCCAGCACTGTTGACATTAGCAACAAGACGAACACATATGAGGAGGGGGAAAAAGCTGTTTATTTGTGATTTACGTTACCTCGTAATAGTGTTTCGTATTACAAGGCGTACGATAATGACCCTCCCAGGTACACTATCCCCCAAGTGGGTCGACTAAGGAGAGTAACACTGTCACATTTCCAGAAATCTAAAACCATTGAGTGCTTGGCCCAGCTCCACCAAGTGCTGCATCTGAGAGTGTTTATAGAGCGACTCTAAGTGGGAGTCATTACTGCCCATTTGTGCCTACTTCTGCCGATAGAGCCTGAACCAGCCTGATCCAGGTCCTGGATCCTGACTGGACCTGAGACGCTGGTGGTCTCAAAAGAAAGAGAGAGAGAGAAAGAGAGAGAGAGAGAGAGAGAGAGAGAGAGAGAGAGAGGCCTCCACCCTTTTTATTTGCTTCCACAGATGTAGTCCCAGAAGGAGGGAAAAAAGCCATAAAGTATTAATTATAAACAGAAATGACCAAACGTGAAAATACTGCACATTTCACACTCTTTCTTATCTCCATGGTAACTCAGATCCATGCCTTTGAGCTGTAGGAAACATACAGCAGTGTGTGACCCATTGAGCATGTCCTACAGTAAATACTGAAAAGCTTGACTTTTTAAAAACCTTTTTCAGTGCCAGTATTCTTCAGTTCCAGGTGTCACAGTATAAGGAACACAAATAAAACAGAAATCAGTGATTTGTAAAAACTCTATGACTCTAAATGAAATGGTAGGTCTAAATGGTAGTTTATGGCTTGTCTTATCTACTACATGGACTTCTGTAAAAGTAGACTTTCTGAAAATGATATATGACATGAATAATATAAATACATCTTCAACAGCCGTGGTACAACAGTGAGGCAGAGGTAATGGAGGCGAGGAAGCTGGATGGAAGTGTGACCTCGGTGCGTTATTAAAGTTCATATTAAAAACAAAAATAACACGAAAATAACACAAATAAGCAGGAAGGCTAAAAAGCCCTAGTTTGCACAGGGTAAGAAATCGTGGCATAAATGACTGAGATGGGAATGACTACTCAGTCTATGCACTGATGTCACCATTAAAAGTTAGCAGCTACATGCATAACACATATGTAGGCTGTAGAATATGCTACACAATCAATTACCTAACGCTCCACTTTGGCTCGTCTTCAGGATTTAGAAGGTAAAAGGCACCAGGATACTTGTATGCAGTAAGTAATTGTAAGTACTAATATCACTGAGTAACTAATTACAGTTATAATCACATTACCCCACCTCCCCATGTAAAACTAATCCCATTCAAACAGGGCTAAACAGAACAAAAAACAAACAACTGGGGATAACTAGCAGGACAAACACAGACAACAGACAACTAACAATGCCGAACACAGAATATAAATACAAGGGGAAACAAACAATGACAGAGTAGAGCAACAGATGAGGCACAGGTGAGGGCGAAGGCAAAGGGGCGGAGCAAGAAAGGAGCAAGAAACCAAACCAAACCGAAACAAATTAAACGAAACACAGCACAAAGCACATGGCAGGGAAAACAAAAGACAAAGACAGAAACAAACAAAGACAAGAGCAGGGGAAGACAGGATGTGACGCAGATGCAGTCATGTTTAGATAAAATAGAACTAGTCCCTTAACCCTTTAGAAAAACCCAAAGCCTTCTAGAAAGTGCCACTGTTCCTCAGTAGTGTGGGTTAGAGATATGAGTTCGAGGTCAAGGGGCCCTTGTCTGTTTTGCCTTTCATTTCGAGTGTTATGTAGCATTTAATGTGTGTATAATCGGCCTGCAAAGATATAAAGCCCCAAGGAGACGTCTCTTCACACAGTCCTTATTTCCTGCCTACAGGCAAGCTTGGCACATCCTTACACACTGCACAGAGAGTTCAAAAAGTACCTTCTTTTTTTGTAGAGCCCAAGCTTTAAAATAAGCATAACAGAACGCTTTAAAAGTGTACCGTGAACAGGGGGAGTCAGGTGTGAGCAGCATTCAGAAATGCCTCCTGACTTCAAGTGACTGAAGCACTGTACAAAACGTGCAGTGTGATTTGACCTGTCCACCTTGTAGGCTGTTTATGGAAATTGTGGACTTTGTGTTCAAGAAAAGCATCATTCAGATTATTACCAGCGTGATGTTCAAAAGCCAAAGTCTGTCGTAATATGAGAGGGGGTGTTAGTAACTATAAGACACTATTATTGATGAAAGACATATGCTGTCTTCTGGAAGATGTCTTTCTTGGGGACGTCTATCAACATGACAACACCAGGAAACATTGTGTCTGTGATCAGAGAGCACAGGTGCCATAATAGTCTCCATAGACTGTTTCCTACCGAAACAAATGAAGACCTGTGTGGCTATATTCAGTCCCGAAACTACTGTATTATTAAACGTTGTTAAAAGAAAAACGTTTTCCTGTGCCATCTACTTTGAAGTAGGCATCAAATGTAAATAATTATTTGATTTTCTTTCTGTATTAATTATTAATTCTGAGTCTAAAGAAGTAAAAAGAGAAGTCGCTCTGACAAATGCACTCATTTCAGTGGAGAACTGCTGGAGTGTTCTCCCAACATTGCAGGGAAGTGCTCTCGACAGCCTGCAGACGTTTCACAAGGGGCTCAAATGTGTTTACTATTGCCTTGCCCACAACTGGTTTGTATCAGCTCAGTTTACTTAACAGTATATTTCACTTCAGGACGTTGCGAGAGATAACCAAATAAACCTTTCAAGCCAGGAATGTTCCCTGGAGCTGACAGGTTCAAAGCCAGCAAAGAGCCCTCACTCACTGCCCTGGCCTGTCCGGGGTGCCTCAGCATTTCAGGTGGACATGTTTTACTGAGCTCCCCTTGCTCAGGGAGACACAGGGCACAACAGGGAGGGGGTTTAGGGAGAGATTTAAGATTTTAAAAGAGAGAGAGAGAGAGAGAAAGAGAAAGAGTGAGAGAGATAGGGAGAGAGTCAGGCGCCCGCCCCAGCTTTGACACTTTGACACACCCCGAAGAGCACCGAGAGAATTCAAACATCATCCCTCAGATGTTCCACTTCCTCTTGTAAAGCGGGAGGAATTCTTTCATGTTACAAGTGCTTTGTTTTATTGCTGTGGCCCAACAAGTGGCTCATAGGCCTCATGCTATAGTCCTACAACTCTACAGGCCAGAGAGAGAGAGAGAGAGAGAGAGAGAGACAGGGGGCAGTGGGGGGCAGAGGGGGTGCTAGAGAGAGAGAGAGAGAGAATTAGAGGGGAGGGGGATGGAGGAAAGGGAAGAGAGAGGGATCCTAAGAGGGAGAGAGAGAGAATGAGAGAGAGATATAATCAGTAGGAGAGAGAAAGAGAGTGGGGAGAGTAGAGGATAGATGAACGAGCAAAAAGAGTAGGGGAGAAAGAGTGAGAAAGGGGGAGAGAGAGAATAGAGAAAGAAAGAGAGTAAAGAAAAAGAGAGAAAGAGGAAGAGAAAGAGGGAGAGAGAAAGAGTTAAGGAAGAGAGAGAAAGGAAGAGAGAAGGAGAGAGAGGAGGGAGAAAGGAAGAGAAAGAGAGGAGAGAGGGAGAGGGAAAGAGTAATGGAAAACAAAAAGGAACGTAGAAGGAGAGGAAGGAAAGAGAAAGAGAGAGAAGAGGAAGAGAGAGGAAAAGCAGAGGGATAGAAAGAATGGAAATAGAGAAGTAAAGAGAGACAGGAAAAGAGGAAGAAGAGAAAAATAACACAAGCAGAGATGAGATAAAGTGCAATTAAAGAGAAACGAGAGAGAGAGAGAAAGAAGTAAAGCACAAGAGAGAAAAGACAAATAGGAAGGAGAGAAGGTGAGAGAAAGAAAGACAAATGAAATAGATATGGAGAGATAGAGAGAAATGGAAAAGAATAACAAATAGAGAGAAAAAGCAGGAAATAAAAAGAATAAGACAGGGGAGCAAGAAAGACAGAAAGAAAAAGAAAGAAGAACAAGTGAGAAAGAGAGAGAGTGAGAGCGAGAGAGAGAGCGCATGGGCTAAAGAGGGCAGCTACATCTCAGCCTGGCAGCCACTTCATCAATCCTGTTGTTATCCCAGCTGCAGCAAACCGCACTGCGGTCCTGCACTTTCAAAAAGGAATAACATGATGAGCATTCCAGCGTTAAGTGGCATGGACCATAGTTTATGGCATCTCCTATTCTTCCTTATTAGGGCCTGATAGCAGCCCAGACTTTTCCTCCAGACATAATACACGGCCTCCTGCGCTCACAGACCTAACGTAGGTTACTGAGAGGATGACCAAGCGGGCAGATTGTGACGGCAGTAAGGTAATGACTCCAGGATGGTGCACACACATACTGATTCACACTCTGATTCACTTTCAGATTTAGGGGTTTGCTCCTTCTGCTGTTGATTCACAGTCATTTTGCTCCTTCTGCTTTAGGCTCTACTAGAAGCAACATGGCAAGATGTATAAGGGACATAGACTGACTAAGGGGATGTACCACTCACCACCACAGCACTACAAACCTCATAGCTGCTCCACAAAAAGACTCACCAGAAAGCCACGCAGACAGCTCATGCAGTAAAGGGTCATTTTTATATTTTATATTCATCCTGAGGTCCACTTAAAGGAGCTATGTGAAACGGCGTATTGCCCTGCTGCCATCCCTTCCCTGAGAAACTAGGGCAGCTGTCAAGTCTCTTGTTGTTGCTTCTTTTGTCATTGCTTCTTTCTTTTGTCTTGCGTTTTTGTGCTTCTTTGTGTTTTTGCTTTTCTGAATTTGCCTCACGATTTTTGTGATGAATATGAAGTGTGTGTAGTATGTAGTATGATCCCCTGTTTGTCAAAACATAGTTTCTCAAGATTCTAACAACACAGAATAGTTATTCAACGCCTACCTTCTAGTCATTTGTCCTACCCATCGAGCAGTCTACTCATAGCAGCTCATATCATTAGTACAGCATAACACACTTTTCAAACATTTTATTGTGTTTTTGTGTTTTATGTATTGTGAATTCAGCACAGACTCACCACTTACCCCCTGATAAAATTACTTGGCAATCAGACATCCTAATTATTCTGCTATAGCTGATAACAATTTCTGAAAAGGCGATCCCCAGCTTAATTTAAATTTCCCTGTTTCACCTTAAACAGTGCTGTGACTCTATTCTGAAGCACTATAATAATAGGCACCTGAGGAATTATAATAACTGCTGAATCCCTTAAAGTCAAACAGAAAAAGTTGAATAAGAAGCTGGCAAATAATAAGCCAATGCCAATGTGAATGCTATGCGATTAAGGTGGAATGGTAGATTTCGAAAAAGAAGCTGCCAAATTCTAAGCTGGTTTTAGCCTCATAGATTTAGTGAGGATAAAGAGTGAAAATACTACCTGGGGTTTATGCATGGAACTACTGGCAAATGCACTACAGCAGGAGAAGGACTCTTCTTCCTGCTATGTTTCCCAGCCAGTGCTATAGTGCCACCAAATTCAAGCTGCCACTTCAACATGTAAACACTAAAGGTGAAAAGCCCTCTCTACAGACAGGGTATGGTTAGTCCGTTTTGGGCTCCTGTGACAGCACCATGTCTCTACATAGCTGCCTCTAATGTAGATATAAAGGGCTCATTGTAAGCTAACACAACATGCCGGGTAGTTAAAAGGAATTATGCACTAATACTGTGTTCTATTTCTGCTGATAGATTTCCCTAAGTACACTCATTCATGTGGATGTGTGTACCAAAACAATCACAATTCATTTTGAAATGGCTGTTTCCATCCTTTCATGGCCTGTAGAATTAAGCAGGCTGTTTGTGTTACTATGCCTTTAAGACTGATATAGGTCAATAAGCTTAGTTCTGGCCAGCTGCCCTGCATGGCACCTCAGTTAAACAGCAGTCCAGCCTGAAACAGTTCTTATAACTTAAACATATATGGGTAGGAGCTAAACTACTGTATGGGCTGAATAGGCAGATGTACGTAGATGTGTTTAGGTTTTTGTGACATCACTAAGGCACTGACGTCAAAATGGGCCCTTTTTCCAAATGTGGACAAGCCTGAAACTGCCCAGAAGAAAGGATGTAGCTAAACATCAGCTCTTAGGTAAAGTGACAGAGTCTTAAAAAGGTAAAAGCCTTAATCCTGCGCTTCGTATAAAGAAGACATACAGCTCACATATGGGCTTTTTATCTGATCCACTTGCTGCAGTCTGATGGTCAGATTTAGGGCGAGGACACCTTGGCAGCTGACTGTTGCCTCCTGCTTTTGTTGTCCGTTCCAAGAATCTCACAATGTTAAGAGAGAGCCGAGCTGAGTCCAACATAAACGTTCCTATGGATTCCATCATTTTGTAGTCCCCCTCTCTCAAGCTGCGCTTAGCAGGCCGTGAGACCGGGTCTGCAGAAGCAGGGGAGAAGAGGCTTGTGTAAAGGTGAAAAGAGTGCAAGGGCTCAGAGTGCTCACTCCGCCTGTTTCCGTGCCAGCAGAGGCTTGAGTGCACCTGTGCCTGGCAGGAGTGTTGGGAGAGGGAACAGCATTAACCTGGACTTCCAGCACCTGCAGGCTTCTCCAGAGCACCGCTACTTTTAAAGTTGATTTACAGAACGTCTGCTTTCCTGATTCATTTATAATGTGTTGGGCAAGGAGGTAAAGGTTGTGTTTGTGTGCGCGCATGCATGTGTGTGTTGAGCACCGGCATGTTTTTGTGTGTGAGTGAATGTATTAGTCTGAAGTGCTGTTAAGACTTTCTGTTCACAGCCAAGTTCTCAAACACCATAAATTAAAACAGGTGTGTGGTGTGTTACATTTGGGCCTAATGCGTGCAATTTTGCAGCGCCAGGCCATTTCTCTTCTGCCCTACACCATAAAGCAAGCTTTAGTGAGACGAGCAGTTTTAAAAAGAGCCTTGAAAGTGGCAATTTGAAAGCCAGCTACATGCTGCTTCTTCACAGTTGGCTCTAGATATTGAATTCTGCTGGACTGCTGATAGGAGCCCAGTCGCCTCTCAGAACACACCTCTCACAAGACCCTCTCTGCTCTCTAGCTAACCAAAAACACTTCTATCATGTTCTCATATGCTTCCAACTGACCCACACGGAAATCTGATATATGGCAATATATGGATTTCAAATATATGGTGAACTACACACATCATGAAAAGAATGATTGCACATAGAGGGATGTGCTCGATTGCAGTGCTATTGGGAAGGATGATAAAGCTTACCAGGAGCAATACATTATAATAAATTTAGACTAATATGATCAATATTAATCGAGCTACATACAGAAGTAGTGTCTCTCAGCAGGTCATTAGGCTGCCATGTTTGCTAACCCAACATGCCAGATGTCTCAGTATAGAGTTTTAGAGGTTACTAATAGCATCCTGTAATAATCCATCCCATGTAGCTTGAGTAGTTTCACAAAGTTCCTGCAGTTTTTGCAGTATGGGTGGAGGTGGAGTGACACCAGGCCTTGTGTGACACATGACAACAAAACACGGATTTTGTGTCGGATTGGTCGTCTCCATCAATACAAGAGCAGGACTCATCACTGAAGATGACCTGCTGCCATTCTGAGTCACTCCATGACAGTCTGGCACGACCCCATTTCAGCCTTTGGTGATGCTGACATGGTGTTAAAGGCAGTCGTCACAATGATCTGTGCAGTCTGTATTTGTCATATTGCCACTGTCCAAAATTATGATTTAAATGTGAATAATCAGAGCAGCTGTTTTTCACATCATGTCAACATTCATGATGAACAGACTGAAATGTATTAATTTTAAGCCATTTTATTGATTTAAATCTCCATTTAAAAGTAAAAATGTTTTTTTGCTGTCTGATAAACTGGCACATACATACAGACGTTGAGCAATGAACGTTTAATTGTCAAGGTAACCAGGAGAATTTTTGCCAGTAGGACAAGAGGAAAAATGCCTTTGAGTAAATTTAGCTAGTGGTTTAGACTATGATGTTAATATAATTGAAGCCAGTGAATTTAGTTATTCAGAAGTCTATTCATCAGATAAATTCATTAATCACTGAAGAAGTTAATTACCAGTTTATTAACCCTAAATGCACCACATAAAACTACACCCAGTCTATTCTAAAGCTTTTAGAAGTCCAGAGAGGTCATGAGACATTTATAATGTTCTAAAGAGTCATCTTAAGATCATGACTTAATTATCTTGTGACCTCAAAATAACAAATAACATGAAAAACTTGCATTGTGAACTCCAGATAAGAGTCCCGTGAATGATATTTACCTGGATTTAAATAGTGATTATGTCATGCAACTTACATGAAACTAAACATCATTTCTGTTACGTAATATGAAGTGTTCCGCAACTCACACAATTGTGTCTCAACTTTGTAAAACAGCTGATGGAATCATGTCTCTTATGCAACAACTTGCAGGCTGCAGTTGGAGACGTGAGTTTCAGGCATGTGAAGGCAGCAGTGTTCATAGTGGACACTAACTGTAGGTGTTTTAGGCACATATATACACATTGCTTAATTAAGAGGTGAATTCAGCTCAGTGCTACTGGCGGCAGTTGGCAGTTAAGAAGCATTTATCTGAAACGCTCGCTCTAAAACTCTCATGACTTCGCTCACACAGGGTCCTGCAGAAGTGCGGACGCTGGGAGCTGGAATGTGGGAATCGTCTCGCGTCTCCCTCTCCATCCTGCTGTCCGGAGTGAATCATGCTCGTTTGATGAAACTCAAACAGAGCCAATGTAAGCAGAGCCTTGACGAGAAACACCGAAAACTGTCAAACTGTTGAGGTCCGCAGTCAAAACTGCAGCTGTGGATAACATTTTAGCGCTGTCATTTTCTGGACATTCTCTCGCTCCCCTTTCTCCTCCAGAAGAAGAACTCTTTCTTTTCTTACTCCCCCCCTCAAGCTCTGTCTCTCTCTCTCTCTCTCTCTCTCTCTCCTCTCTCTCTCTCTTTCTCTCCCTGGCTGGAATTGATACCAGCCCATGCTTGTAAGAGTTACAGTACCCGGGCCCTAATGCACTCCAGACATCTTCACTTCCTAATGACTCGCTGTGCTCCGAGCCTTTCCGGGCATGGCTGTGGCCGCCAGCCACCCTCACACACATGGTGTCCAGACAGAAAACACACGTACACACACACATACAGACACCAGCAGGCACCTGATAATACCAATCAGCCCGGAGAAGCTGCAGGTCAGTGATTCACCCCAATGGCACAAGCCCATAACCAAGCAAAAGCATCCAGTGCAAATCCCCCATGCTAAATAAAAACGGCTGATAATCCCCAGAGAGCCTGTACTCTTTTTTTTTTCAAGTATCTGGTCTTCATTAAGCTTGCATCCCTCTGCACTCCTCCGATTACTGCTGAAGCACGTTAGGACACGGGAGACCAGCGGAAAAACATCGCAAGGTAGTGCAAACAAAGGCTGAGAGAAGAGCAAAGAGGTGTAAGGAACCTCCCTCGCAAAAAGTCTTTAACACAAACACTTACCCACTGTTCTGTTTCAGTCCAGCCTCTCTGCCAGCTGTTGGACGCTACCTGCTCTGATCCAGCCTGTCCTCGGGGCCTTCCTCAGCAGAACTCGTTCAGGATTGTGGCAACAGCCCTGTTCATTATTAGGATCTTTCCCTCGTTCCTCTTTCACCACTAGTGTGGATCATTAGATTGTTCTGTACTCATTGCAGGCCCCTAATGGAATTAGCTTCCAGTGCGTTGAGAAATAAAACCGGGACAAAGTAAGCATCTCTGAGCAGGCTACAAAAAATCTGGACTAAGGGTCAGACACCAGAAGGATTGCTGTTGCTGTATGAGTTTGGCCTTTTAGCTCAAAGTGGCTGTAAAGCAGGAAAAGGCTCTTTCTTCTGGCTGTGAGTGGAAAATGAATAAACGAAAACTTACTTGCCACAACTTTATCCCCATATTCATAATTTACAATGGACTTGCAGAAGAATTGCTACATGCATCAGTTCTGAAAAGAATGCTTACAACTGTAGCAGGTTCCTGCAAATAGTCTGGTCAAACACTCACATGGCCCTTACATTTCATGGCCATTAGGGGAGAAAACATTTGGAATGATAGATTCGAGAGCTCCTTTGACACCTAATGTTTCTTCTGGTTTGTGGGAGCTTTTTTCTGCGGCTCTTCAAGTGTATAATGCATCATGTGAATGTACAGATGTGAGGAACATAAATACTGGCCATGTGAAAGGTGACTAAAAACCCAAACCTGCACCAGAATCTATGCACACACAGTCAAACAACACGCTGTCATGCTTTGTTTTGGTATGCTAACTGGGGAAAAATGTGCAGGCATTGCGAAAGTGCTTCAGCATTAGAGGCTAGTTCACTGTGACAGGTCTTGAAGTCTGAAAGGCATGAAATGAACTTGTGTACACTACGCCGTGTGAAAAAGACCTCCACTGAATTTCTCTGACTTTTCACTGACATTTTGCATAGTTTCACCATTAAGGGTCATTTAGAGTGGGTTGATGAGAAATGTTCCATTCTGGAGAAACTAACTGAGTCATGATGCCACATAAAGACACATGATGATTTTTACAGAGTCTTGTAAATTCATGATGCTGCATGATGCCTCATGATCATTGTTATAGAGTTTTACAGAGTCATGATGCCATATGATTACTTTTTTATGATGCTTTTGAAATAAGCCTAAAGCTATTTTTGAGACATATACCCAGGAAAGATCTAAAGGAAGCTTTAGGAATGATATAACTATGTCATAACCATGATAAAAAATGTCATAGCAGAAAACATACAATGTCAGAAAATGTCATTACAGATTTTGTCCAGTAATTATGTATCAGACTATACCATACACACAGGAAGGCACATGTCAACAACATATAGAAATGCTGCCAACTTCTCTGGGCTTGAGCTTATCTGAAATGCACAGTGAAAGCCTGAATTTTGTTCTGACAAGTCAACTTTTTGGCTGTTTCTAAAAATAGTAGATGTTGTGTTCTTGGATGAGCCAAATAACAACAGGACCGTTCACATTGTTACCAGCATAAATTTACAAATCCATGTCAGGACAAAGGCCGTAATGTTTGATGACAGGCTAATATTTGTTCTGTACCCCGTAGGACTATGTTCAGACTGCAGGCAAAATGAATCTGTTTCTCAAATCAGATCCTTTAAGATATATGTCTACACTGCCTTTTGCAAGGGATCAAATCAGATTTGTGCATCCAGACATTACCAAATGATCTGAGCGGGTTGCTGTAGGCTTCAGTAATTACATAGCTATGCTAGTGACACAGATTTCAAATGCCCTTTAAAGAGTCATTCTGTCTAACATCATTATTGTTTGTCATGTTGAAAGTGACACTAAATATCTGTCTATCCAAATATTTGAATGGGCAGAGTATTCAGATGCATCTGAATATCACATACTAAAAACAGAAAGAAGTCATTAGTAAATTCCGTTTAACCTGGATTGAATTAAAAACAGTACAATAGACTACAGTGTGTCTGTTACATGTATGCTTATACCAAATTTGATGCTTGCAGCACATTCCAAAAATGTTTATCACTGGACATAATCTGAAATGACAACTCATGTGACATCGGCCATGACATGTTTACCACGTAGCTAGGTCAATGTTATGCAGCATAGCAAGTTATGTCTTACCAAAGTGCTTTCACCACTATTTCACACTATCCACATAAAACCCTTGGGTATGTAAACTAGTTGTTTTGAATATTAAATAAAGTGACTGTATTTGTGTAGACTCTTCGCGACCTGTGGTTCCTCTCACCACCCCTGTAACGAATCAGAAAGAGACCATTTGGTCCTGTACACTGCACCATTTCCCATAAACTGAGCTTGCAATAATCGAACTATCCAGAAATGATTCAGCTGTAACTATTGTTTAAGTACGAAGTGGCCAGTAACAGTGAAGCTGCACTCAACTCCAGCCTAAAAGTGTGCATGGGGTCCCTAACTCTGTTTAAACTTATGTTACCATAAAAGGCGTGTTCTTTCCTTTATTACTTTATTTTTTCACATCTGAATTAATACAGCATTTCCAGTAATGTAAGTACTAAATAATAACAGCTAACATTTATAAAGTAACCCCATGTCAATTCCTTCACAAGTCAGGCCGTAATTCAATGACCTCACTTTTATATGTCCTTATGTTGATGTCAAATGTATACAGCTGTGTTGTAAACTTGTGCCAAAATTGCCTTGATGGCTGTTAGTAACTCTTACGACAGAGGGAGTGGCCATTCCGACTTGGATCTGAGTGTAGGGAAAAGTGCAAATGTATTTTCCCTGTGGGACAAATGCATCATGCGACCGTACAGATGTGAGGAACATAAATATTGGCCATGTGACTTTAGAGAGCCGAGTAAAGACCCAAACCTACACCAGAGTCTGTGTATACACAGTCAAACAACACACTGATATGATGCTTTCGGCCCCTATCTTGGCACACGGATGTAATCATGTTGGAGTTTGACTTTAGCTTACATGAATGCATTTGTTATGTGTAGTCTAACAATAATGGACACAGTAAACAGCCTACGCTGTGTGACGTGCTTGCTTTGGCCCGACAAAAGCCTTTAATTCTGCTTCAGCCCAATAGGCTTCAAAATAACTACACAAAGCCAGCTCCAGTTCCGTCTCCAACACAAGCCTTTTTATTGTCTGCACGCATAAACTGACATCTTACGTCCTACCAGCAGAGGGTGCACACAATATACCCCTATAGCACCAGACCATTTTTTCAGTGCTATTGTTATTGCCACAGAACGTCTCCTGTTCACTTCAAACCAAACTTCCACGTACATCCCCGCTTTTGTCCTCTGTCATACTTACCTCATTCTGTCATCGTCATGCACATAAACACACTTGTTGTCATGCTCACGCACACCTTGGTGTCAACGCCATCAGTATGAAATCCACTTATCCTAAATGTCGTCGCTGTCCAAAGAAAAACACGTATCTCCATTTTTGTTGATTTTTACTTTTATGCCTCATATGATCAAAGGAGATACTTTTTACCCTGTGTGGAAATTTCATGAAGAATGAACCAACAGAAATGGTCCAAAACTGCTTGGTAAGACGTTTGGTTACATTGACTTCCATTCAAATTAAATGAGGTGTTTGGCCTCTCCTGTAAAGTTGCCATTTTGGCGATACCTGTTTTTCTTTGGACAGTGACGATGTACACCTCTTTCTTTACTTGAACTCTGGCTGTGCTCCATCAGTGCCATGCTATGCCCCATTGTGACTGAAGCACATATTATAAGGGTCTAAATGCCTGCTCTCCATCCTTTCGTCTACTGTACCATCCATCCAGCTGTCCCCCTGAACCAGACCCCAACTGTGGCTCATGGCTAGTGGGGCCCAAACCTGCTCCAATTGTTATTTTGCTCTATATACATCTTTTCTTGTGCTAAATTCCTGACATTGATATCATTTTTGGCTTGCTCCCACACCAAAGTGAACATCTGTTTGTGGCCCTGAGTGGGGATTGAGCCGCAGTCAGTCCATTTCAACTGGCTGCCTGACTTTAAACTGACTAGTCATCCTTAATGTATACAAAATCAGACCTTACACAGAATAGCAGCCCATAGCATTTTAGGTCAGCCTACAGTTAACAAAGACCACAACTTTCAGAACATGAAAGAACAAAGTTAACCCCATGAACCCCAAATGGCCCATATCCACACTGAATCATAACTCCATATGAACTCATATTACACTCTTACAAATAAAAGTGCCAGAAAAGGGTCTTTGAAGCAATGCCATAGAACAGGGGTGGAGAGCTTCAGCACTGGAGGGCCGGATTCCTGCACAGTTTGGTGATTTTCCTGCTCAAACACACCTGATTCAACTCAGCAGTTAATTACCAGGTTTAGTTGTGTCAGATCAGAGAATTCTGCAAACTGTGTTGGACCCCAGCCCTCAGCCCACCCACCCCTGTCATACAGGGATGGCGTTTAGCTCCGTGAAGAACCTTTCAGTGGATAGATCGTTAAAGAACCTTTTGTAAATTAGATGTGTGCATAAGGAAAACATAAACCCTCTCAGAATTAGAATGTTGTATGCGGCATCCAAAAACATTGTTCACAAATGAATCAATAGCTTGTGAATGCTGTGTAATAGACCAGATGGCTACCAGTCATGTTAACAACAATAATACCACTTTTGAACTTTGAGAAATGGTGAACAATCCCAGAAGATGTGCAGGGTTGTGTTTGTTATTGTGTATTTATTTTGTTAAGTCTTCAGGATGACAGTGCAGTTTAAGGCTGGATTATAAAGCTGTTAAGAGGGATGGAATCCCACTAGAGCCTTCAATATATCAGAACAACATTTCCCCTCTGGGACAAAAAATCTAATTTTGTAGGAATGCAGCCTTCTCAAGGTGTATTCCTTTATTTTGATTTCATATACAACATTGTTGAACTGAGAGGGTTAAAGTTGGGCCCATATCATGGAAAACATGTTCTGACTCCAGTTTAGATTTTGTGATCTTACTTATACTCATCATTTACAGGTCACTGACATATAGTTCATACCCCTACACCCTACCTACTCCTAATGGGTGTTTCAGCCTGAGCAGTTTTTTGAGTGAGGTACAATACAGGACAACTATTCAAAACAGAGTTTATTTACACATAACGGTTTTAAAGGCTCACACACACAAATAGGGATAAGGGATGTTAAGGGATAAGGAGAAGATGGAAATGGTCATATATATTATAATCATGAAACCACACAACATATCTTTAGGGGACCTTATCCCAAAGGATATGAGACCTTATCCGGGGCCCTTGGCAGAACCTGCACATAATGTAAACATTTTGACAGCATGTAGTAGACAGCTATGTATTGCATCACTGAGGTATCTGCTGAAGCTAGCATGCTAGCTGGCTACCCTGGCCTGTCTGTAATACCACTGTGCACCTCACTGTAGCATCACGTCTAACAGTCCAACATAAGAGTAAAAGGGGGCACGGCCCAGAGCGCATATTCTAACCTCTTGTCAGTCATGCTGAAGTCCCTGGTGCCAGTTGGACCATTCAAGGACAATGTAGCCAGGGTGAGGAGGCGTACATGTGATAATGGCTGAAGCTCTTGCCATATAGTTTAGCAGAAAACAAAGGGAGTGATAGAAACAAAGCAAGAGGTGCTGCTTTTGACTGTTCTGAAGACACTCTTGGTTAGTAAAGGGATGAAGTTTGAGGCTGTACTCAACATGTTTCCAGTAGACTGGTAACAAAACATCTGTTGATATTAACATTGGGAAGGAAGGCCTGTGCATTTCCTTGTTTCTTATGATAGGTGAGGACATAACAACTTTCTGGTGATATGGGGCCCCTTTTATTTGGAGTTTGGTTGATTCTCCTTTAAGGTTTTTTTCCTAAAGCCATGAACCGTTTAGGAACTTTTATTTGTATTTGTGTTGCACTGTTTACTATGCCACACAAGTCGTTCCACGTCAAACATTGTTTTTCACAATCCCTTAGCTCCAATCAGCTGTAGTAGAATCAATTTTGTTTTCTTGCTCAGGCCAAAAGACCACCTGCATGACAAATGGTTAGGTCATCTAGGGTAATAGACTGACAAGCGTGGGTACACTCTGTCACTAACATCTGGCATTGCTCTTCCTGCATGGCTCTGATTCATCACCTGAAGCAGTCAGGCTGAGGCCGTCCACCAGAAGCCCTTTAGCAACCCCAAACACAGCCTGTATCCCTAACCTCCTTTGACACTTCAAAGCCCAGTCTGCCCAGAGAGGCAAAGGCAGGGCCTGGGGAATCATGGGAGACAAAGGAAGCGATTAAGAGATAAAGATCAGTCTGAGATATGACATTTCATCCCAGGCAGATCCGGTGGACACACTCCATTCAGAGAAGAATACTGCAGAGGAAAGGGAAAAGGGGCGGGCAGCTCCCCTCCCCGCTGCCCTCGCTGTCTGTCTGCAAACATGGGAAAGGGTCGACTGCTCTCCGACAAACAATCGCCTCCAGCCCGTGCTCCCAACCAGCCCCCTTCAAAAAAACAGGAGCAACAAGGTGACACGACTTCAAAGGAAGGTACGGCACATTAAGGGGGAGGCCCACACCGCAAGAGAGGGCCCGGAAAGAAACACTCGCCATGCACTGAAAGAACTGAGCATGCTGAGCACGCTAAGCCCACGTTAACTTTAATTTTCTTTCAAAGAAAGATATAATGTTCATCTTGCCTTTAATTTTCCTTCAAATGTCATTATCAATACAAAAGAAGTGGGAGTGAAGGAGGAAAAAAAACGCTCCATTGTGGACCTAATTGCCACAAGGTCAAGTTACAGATCTGGTTTCACATCCGTGCTTTCAAACGGCAGCCTGCAAAACCCAGAGCACAATCCACCTGTCTCTATCAGGTGAGCTCAGTGGCAATATATTAACAGAGGACCTTTGAGAAAACAAGCAGGCTGATTCATAGCAGGTATCAGAAACCGTCGCCTTGTTCTTTCGCTCGAACATAAACAAAAGCTGCCGGGCGAAGGGGCTTCTGGTTCAGCTGAACCCAAAGTGTTTATGGTCATGCCCTCTTATGGAAGATCTGTCTCTAGGAGCGGGTTATGAGTATCTCTTTCTCTCTGTCTCTCTCTCGTTTTAAGAAGGTGTTTACAATGCACAATTAGGGCTTTGTTAGAATCGTCTAACAGTATAAAAATGCTGGGAATGATCCCAGCGTAGGCCCTGGAATGATTTGGCTCCTGGTGAAATTCCAGTCACACAGAGAAGGGAGGCAGATGCAGGACCTGAGAGCAGCACACCTGTTGGAAAGGTTAAGAGGGAACGCTGGGAAAAAAAGGAGAGGCCTGTGGACAGTTAGAGGGCAGGCAGAGCCAGGGGCCATATTTTCATTAGCTGTACCTAATGAAACTGCGCGGCAACTGGGAAGAAAGCCCTACCGCTGGGACTCACTACCCGCTCCGAAATTACACTGCCACTCCAACAACAAAAGGGGCATTCCGTCCTCGCAGCGACACCGGCACTTAACACCCAGTTTCAACCCTGAGCATTTCCTCTCCACATGGAAATTTCCACTGTGCCAGCTCACAGGTAGCATGTGTCGAGGTTGAGGAATTGAAAGCAATGGAACGTAGGAAATGTTGGTCTGCTGCTCCTATTGGGATAGTGGTGGACATAGCTTGTTTAGATCTGTAGACTATTACTTTTATTGGCTGCTGCTGTATTGCTTTAAATGCCAACTTCAGAATGCCAATCAAAACTTCTTTAGGTAGGTACTTGTAGTTGTCAGACTTTACTTTAATGTTTATCCTAATGGAATTGTTTTATCTTAAAATGCTCAGTTGTTAACTGTGCTTTTCTAGCTTAGTTAATTATCAGCATCTGTAGGGTTAGAGGTTAAATACATCTACCATGCATCTAGAGTGGACCACCAAAACAAAGCATAAAAAGATAAGGGGTCTAAATGCTCTTTGGCTTGGATATATCTTTGCTGTCCAAAGAAAAACAGGTATCTCCAAAATGGCAACTTTACAGGAGAGGCCAAAAACCTAATTTAATTTTAATGTAAGTCTATGGAACCAGACGTCTTTCCAAGCAGTTTGGGGCCATTTCTGTTGGTCCATTCTTCATGAAATTCCCACACAGTGTAAACAGCAACTCATGTGATCAAATGAGGCGTAAAAGTAAAAATCAACAAAAATGGAGATACATGTTTTTCATTGGACAGCGAAGATATGCATTAAAGAGAAACCTTCCACTGTGTAGAACTCTTTCTCTGAATGATTCTGTTAAGCACATTAATTGGACTGATATGTAAAAATGTGTGCCTTCATTTCTTGGTCACTCCTTTGCACTCCCAATGGAGTTCGAACTCAGAGTCTCCTCATCACAACGCAAAACCATAGACAGTTTCACAGGACTCCTTGGAATCCTGTACAGGAATCGTATTGTACCTTATATACCACATCTTTTACAGGCTGATTTCCAGTTTTCAAAGGACAGACATCTTAAACCCTGTTCCTAAAACTGGTATCAGCAACAAACGGTTAAGTGAAAGAGCCTTTATGAAACTGAAAGTGGTTTTCCAGGGCAGAAGTCTTCAAATCAGCACATTAGGTCCAGTTCTCAGTCCCATCCACCAAGTTTTCACAAAGTTTAAAGGAGTCTTAGATGTAAACAAAGCCATTCAGAGTGGTTTGAAGAGTTTAATGCCTCTAAAAGCTCCCTCACAGAACGTTGTTACACCCTGTCTGATGCGTGACTCGTATGAGATAAGATTTTGGTCTTAAACATGTTTTTTTTTTTATCTATTCATAGCAGACAGAGATGCATGCTGGGTGTTATAAGGTAAAATAGTATCCAAAGTAGGCCTCTGAGGACACATGTAGCTTCGCTGGCTATTCTGAACAGTAAGTAAACTGATTATACTGGCATGTGGACATATAGACATATTGTAGTCCACAAGAAGATCTGAGTTAGTGTGTCTTCTTTACAACAAGCTGTTTCACTATAAACTACCGTATGGACTTTGTTTACATCTCAATGACAAAAACTGGTTTCATGCATATTCGAGCTGCTGATGTAGCTGATGTAGCAAAATCCTGGACCAGAAACTGGACTCAACATCTGAAATTGAACACATTTGTTTTACTTTCATGTTTAAAAGTGCTGATGGGGTTTTAAATGCTTACACCCAGACTTCAGAGTTCTTCAGCTGTCAAACATGTACACAATTACTAGTTCATTCACAGTTTAGTTTCGCTATACACAAATCTACAGGTGTCACAAATCCGTTGAGGGTTGCAGCAATGCTAATAGATATCCTATTACTGATCTGGCTTTGATTTGCCAGGCTGAAAATGGGTGTTCCTGACCA
This sequence comes from Prochilodus magdalenae, assembly GCA_024036415.1. Lineage (NCBI taxonomy): Eukaryota > Metazoa > Chordata > Actinopteri > Characiformes > Prochilodontidae > Prochilodus > Prochilodus magdalenae. The sequence continues at coordinate 868,180 of JAMWET010000103.1, read as the reverse complement.
GGTGCTGTGGGTGGGCATAACGCATATGGCTGAAATACGCCTCTGGCCATGACCCTTTCACCTGGACGTGTCTTGGAGGGTTGGCAGAGTCACTGAGATTAGATGGACTGTCTTCTAGTAAGCTCACTGCAGAGCGGCCATGCTCTCTCTTGTGTGACGACTCACAGCTCCCCACGCTGAGTGTGTGTGTCTCAGGTACCATGCTGAAGCACAGAGGTGTCTCTCAGGAGCAGAGGTGCAAGCGAGGGTGAGAGTGTGTGACACGGATAACCCCCACAGATGGAAAGCGGCCACTTCTAATGTTTCACCCCCCTTGGCTCGCACTCCACACACTTGGGACCATGTGTGAATGCGGCACAGTGAGTGGGAGACTGAAACAAGAGGCTCTGACCTCCAGCTGCACTGACATCGCCTGTCAGCACCCAACTCAACCCCCCCTTACCCCTCCACCTCCAAATAAACCCCCATCCAATAGCTAGCAAGGAGTGGCTCAAGGGTGCACGAAGAAACAGGTTCTGAGCCGAGGACCGCACAGAGCGACGCCCCCTTTCTCAACAACAGGGGCTTTTGAGTGCCCAATCTAGCGTAGGAAAGCACTCTTTTATCTGAAGCCACTGCTTTCAAACAAATCAAGCGACTTATTAAGCTGAACCAAGTCAGGTGCACCGGTGCTATTATAGAAAACAGTGAATAGGGGAAAAATAATAGGGGAAATATGGTAAGATGTTAGAGAAATCCAGCTGCACAAAAGGAACCTTTTCCCCCTTCAAACTGAACACCAAACTACCGCAAACTACCCAAAAAACTCCAGGTGGGCTAAGTTCAACCAAACACAAGTGATGTCTTGTTCTTATAGGCAGCTAATTGTCTACAAACTGCTGAGCTTTAAAGCCAAATGTTTGGTTAACGTCCTCCTAAAGGGTCAGTTAGTCTAGTGGTGTCAACAGACAGTAATGAGTTTGTTGTAAGTGCATGAAAACGGTACGGGACAAAAAGTCATTGAGTCATGAGCAAAATGGGTCATCCAATCCCAATAACAAAAATGTGGTTCAGCCTATACATGGTAGGCCATAAAGAATACTATCGCATGTAAACAGGTAGGCTTGTACTCAAGAGTTCAGAGGAAATGTTGGAATTAGGTATCAGATATTTTTGTAAGGCTTTTAAAAGTTTTCAAACCATATAAAGTCCACCCACTCCTCTAAACAGTCAAGCAAAGAGACAGGGACAGAAAATACCCTTCCAATCCAAACTTGACTGCATTACGTGGTGCCATTACATACGCCTCTGCGGTTTAGCTTACATAAATGTTTAGATTACAGAAAGTCGTGTTGGCTCTCGCCATTTTAACTAATGCGCGCCCTCTTCATGAAGGCGAGGTGGGATAATGAACTGCCCCACAATTACCATAACTTGTCGATGTTATCTTCAAGCAGTAGAGCAGTTGAGATGTGTGTAATTGCTCTGTCAGCCGGCTTTAAAGCGCTCCCCTCTGCCCTCAGCCACTTCAAAATGAAATTCTTCTCTATGCTTCCCTCTCTCCACTCATCTGTCCAGCCTGATGCCTGATGGGGAGAGAAAGCTTACACTTTGCTGGGGGGCGTGGGGGGAGAAAATTGTAGCAACTATATGGTAACAGAACTCTAAAACACTTTACGCTATAGATTTGAGTTGACAGACTGGTGTCAGATCCAGTAAACACTGAGGAGACAATCAGTAACTCCCAAGAAGATGTGAATATTGTAACCTGTAGGTGGTTATTAAGGTAATTTTGGGGTTATCAGTCCTAACCGATTCACACTAGGAGGATACAGTATTAGCATTTTAGTAGTAGGAGAACGACTTCGCAGTCAGATCAGTGTAACCCTGACTTCCTTCACTGGTCTTTACTGCTGTGCCTTTTAGAGCCAAAATGAAATGGAATAACCGGAACGCATGCATTAAAAACGTTTGTGGAACAAGTACGTTAAGCCCTTCCTCCATCTGACACCATGTTCAAAGCCCTGCCGTTGGCTCTCTGGTAGAGGAAGGCCTAGTCGTAGGGTTGTAAATAAGTGAAGCAGAAGTCTATTGTCTGATGGTTGGAGGTTGGAGCCAGGCGTCTCATTCAGCCGGAGACAAAGGCAGGAGACAGACGGTCTAACCTTTGATTCCTCCCAGGGAGAGGTGGCAGTGTCTCGGCACACGTCTGCCGCGATTACAGCGAAGCGCCATGTCCACCCATTTGTAAAGGAGACTATCTTAATCAGTTCCCCTAATGGCTGCGGAGAGCCGTAGACTGCTGGCTGCTGGAGGAGATTATACTCCAAACTTGCTGGTACTTGTGTGCGATCAGGCTAACAATGCTCTCTAAGTTTCAAACAAGCTCCTCCCCTTATTCATGACCCATTGGTTAAAGGCCAAAGTGTTTTGGTCCTTGAACTACCCTTATATTAATCTCACGTTGTCTTGTAACGTTTCACCATTTATTTAAAAAAAAAAAAAAAAGAACAAATTATGGGGACATCTAAAATCACATGTCTAAAAGTTGATGCAAAAAACGTGAATTAAAATCAAAGTACATTTATGATTTCTTCAACTGATTTCTCACACAAACCAGTTAATCATCTCACACAGTGCTCTATTTCCGTACACAAACGATGCATTTGTTTATCAGCTCGAATAGGAAGTTGGTTGGGAGGTTATGCATTTCCCATTTTTTGTTGTTGTAATTGTATATAGCATGAAAGAAATAAATATTACCAGTATATATACTTTACATTTTTGGTGATTTTTTTTGTATTATTTTCTCATTTAAAACCCTTATACAATCTAATATACATTATGAAAAGTTGTACAGCTTCTTATTAAGGTTTAAAATAAGGTCTCACTTTTATTTTTTTTAATATGTAGATATAAATATATATATTTTGTCAAAATATATGATCATATGGTCAAAGAAAACAAAAAGGAGACAAACAGACATCTCAACATAAACGTTATAAATAAGCGTCCAAGTGAAGATATTTGGGTGTACAATGGGGCCCGTTATCGTGTTCATTGCTCTAGCGTGTCTTAATTCGTAACTGGCTAGCGGCAGCCGCAGCCCTCTACTACCATTTCTTGGTAGTTTTTCAGGACCACCCTGTCAGTCTCGTCCAAGTAGAGCATTGAGATGGCACTGAGCTCAGTGGGCACGCAGCAGGCCTTGGGGATATTGCTGTTGACCGAGTTGACCAGTGTTTGTACAATAGCGTGGTTAGTGGAGTTCAGATGGTCTGCCAGAGGGAAAGGGCATTCCCCATGACAGTAGAAGGCCTGGTAGCCGGGAGGGGCCACTATCCAGTCGTTCCAGCCTACATCACTGAAGTCCACATAAAGCGCATGTCTACGGCAGTTGCGGTTGCGCTTGCGGCCTCGCTGCTTAGGGCTGCGTTTGGTCCTGCGCGTCAATGGGTGGCCTTTGCCGTCGTGGCCAAAAGTCACCAAAAGAGGGCGCAGCTGGTCCCAGTCTTCGTCTGGAGCCTGGTGCAGGGAGCGGCTGATGCGCACATGCTTGTCCTGGTGCCGTGGTGTTCGGTTCAGGTGTAGCACCTCAATGGCCAGTCCGTGATTTGGCAAGCGGTCGCGGGTCCAGCGCAGCACGGCTGGACTCACATCAAAAGTCTCCCAATTGGAGGTATTGTGGCGCACCAGCCGTGTGTCCAGGAGCCGCGTGATCAGCTGCCCAGGCCTCGGCGGCTTTAGCACCTCGTACACGTTTATCCGGTGGAGCCCGTCATCTCCAATGTCCCCCGAGCCGGCCTCTTCAATCTGCTCTCTGTACAAGCGCAGCTCAGCTGTGGACAGCAGCTCATCCTCCGGAATGCTGCTGAGGTTGAAGAGGAAGCGAAGAGGAGTACCTACGGTATATGGCCCATCCGATGGCACTTGCTCCATGTGCTCTGAGGGAAGAGACAGACAGGATACACAGGTTACTTCTTCAAGCTTTAGAGCTGTGTTTAAAATGGTTCCTATTCACGCCTTCAAAAGTTAGAGTCTTACAAGAGGGGGGACACTAATCTCCTGGAGTCTGCAGCCATAAAATGCCATTTCTGCCTGTTACAGAGGCTCCTAAGCAAATCAAGAATTCTTAACCGTTTACACATTAGCATTTATCACGGCACAGCCATGTTTGTGGAGCGGTGGGTGTTGCAGTGGGGTTTCTCACCTCTTACTATTCAATCCTCATTAGAAGCTCAAATTTTATATAACAGTGCTCTTTTTAAACTGGTAGCAGCATTAAATCTATTACCTAAAACTACCAGAGCTATTTTGTTCTGATAGTGGAATAGCCAATATGTGGCCCCCCAAAAATACCCCAAATAGTACTTTATAAGGTGATTACTGTCCTGGGAGATACCAAACTAAAGGACACAGTGCGTAGCTTATGTTTGCTAAGGTACCCATAGTTTGCATACATACTGAGGTGCACTGTGGGACAGTAAAGGCAAAAGACATTCTTCACTAAGTTTCCTAGAACACCATGTCATATATTTAATCAGGCCTAGTTTTTGGCTACAGGTCAGTCTTATATAGTGGGGGTGTACAATCCCAGCCCTGCACAAATATGGTAATTCCTCTATTTAAACACTTTAGTTTGACAGATGTGTTAAATCACATGCATTGAAACATCAAAATCACAGCACTGTGCTGTACACCCCTGCTCTATAGGCACAAGTGACCTTCTCTTCTTCTGTTCATGGGCTTTTCAACCTGATGCTTGTTATTCACTCAAAGCCCATTCATCAGATTCTGCTGGGTCTCCTCTTGTGCACGCCTGAGCGAAAACAAAACATTAACCAGCTCCAAAGCGTGTGGGGAGATTTAATAGAAGCTACATCTGCATATATGGCCAAAGATTTACTTAATAGACACAAAATATGTAAACACTGACCTTCTACAACCCCAGTACATGTTTCCCTATCTGTGGCCTAGATCACAAGAATCCACACTCATGTCCGTATCCCTTGGTGGGGCTGAGATGTGCATTACTGAGACAGGCCTGATTACTGCGCCGCGGCTGCAGTGCAAACAAAGCGGAGGGTAACTGTTCCTCAGTCTGCAGATTTCTGGCACGATCACCATTGTTGGAAAAACGAATGTTGTGTCTGCCATGTTCCTGCTCAATTTGGCCCTGTTATTTCACACCCAGGACCTAATCTCGACCAGGTGGTTCTTGTTATTGGAACAATCTGTGTTTTTGATTAGATCTGCAGTTTGTTAACTGGAGACATTTATCATTTTCATCCTGAATAATCATTAGCTGTTCACTCACACAGTCTAAGGTGGCAGAGGAAGGCTGGCTGTACCATGTTCATACTTGCGCATGAATAACTGTATTTACTGAAATACCCTTCCAACTTCAGACCTTTCCTGCCTCCAGACCTTTCCTGCATGTTATCACTCCCAGTAGTCTGGAGAATTCTGCACTTTGTAAATCGTTTAACTGGTCTTAAGGAAAACACGGGGAACTTTAGGAAATTCCCAAACATGAAGGCTAGCTGGGACAATCTTGCTTTCCTCTTTGTGTTCTCTGTGAGCCAGACAGGCCACATTAAGGCTTACTCCTCCCTTCCCAATGACAGACATCTTCTCCACACTTTCTTTTTCCTCCAGTCTCCCTCTGTGTGCCTGTCCCTATCACTATGATCTTATTTAGGAACAAATATGGCCAACAAAATAAATAAAAGACAAAATAACAGGAATGCTCTGCTTGCCATGCTGGTGCCCCTCTATCACCTTGGCACTGAGAGTTTGTTTTTCCAAGGCTCCTGGGCACTCTGTCTGCCTAAGTGCCCACATTGTTGGCAGCAGGACTTTATTTAGAAGTCTGCAGAGTAGCATTAAAGATAATTGCATGTTAAGGAAGGTCCCTCAAAAAGATCTACAGAGGCACATTGCTGCACAGTCTTAACTCGCGCTTGTGTAAGTGATAGTGTTTAGAGCATTCGCAATGGTATAAAGCAGCATTTTTCTCTTTCTTGTTTTCTCAGAGAGGGACGCTTTGCTTGCAGGGAACTGTGGTAGCACAACCGTATACCCCTGAAACAGTGACCTTATAGGAGAATCCAAAAAGCTTGCTAACTTAAATAGAACACGATTTTTTTCCAAGCAAATTAGGATGTTTTCCTTACCTTCATGATGGAATGCTCTTACAGTGTTGGCTCGGCTCGTGGACCTCTCAGGGTACTCGAAGCTGACCTCGGGATCTCCGGCCTCGTCCGCCTCGCCCGACTGCAGCCGGTAGAGGTCCAGCAGATACTGGGGCACCACCGCCGAGCGGCTGGGCCGCGGCCGCCTCTGCAGGCCGAACATGTGCAGCAGCGTGGCCTCAAAGTCCCGCAGCAGTTCATGACTCTGACCCGGGTGATGACCCAACACTTTCTTCTTTCCTTCCTCAGGTATCAAACTAGCATGGTTGCTCTCTCCCAGTACGACTTGGCATAATAAAATGACCATCAGCATTCGATTACCAGGAATCATGATGTCTCTGGTGGACAAGTGATGACAAAGATAGAGGAGGTTGGGGGGAGGCGGGAAGGGGAAAAGCAGGATAGAGAGGGGGAAAAGTTAGGAAAGAAAGAAAGAGAGAGAGCACTATGTTATAAGACATGTTAGAGAACTCCCTGCAACACCACCCCCAACAATTCCACAAACCCCGAAGCTGCCGTATACTTCCCAATGAAAACATTTTTAATGGGTAATAATTGCTCAGTCTGGCTTGTTTAAAGGCCGATGATCTGATATCCTCTATCCTTTTTATCTACAACAACATCCTCAAAGAATAAACAGCTAGTGAAAAACGCAGGGGGAAAAAAACTCTTGAATGGAATCTAGCAGAGCCATACATACCCCCCCTCCTCCTCCCTCTCTCCCCAGCAGGATGATTAGACAAATAAGACAAGAGCAGCCTCAGGGTCATAGCAAACTCTAACTCGATAAGGAGCAGGATCCCTACAAGCCTGACCCGACTAAGGCCAAACAAAGGAGCGCGTGCCGCACATTTCACAAACTTTCAGAGCAGAAGTCAAAAAGATCCTTTTCTTTTTCCCCGTGTTTGATAAGAATGACTAATCCTTATATTTGCTGCTACAGACCATCTACCTGAGCGAGCCCTCGCAAAAAACCAGGCCCAAAAATGCAGCAGTCCTGTCACATGCCATAAATTGGATAGGCGTGGTCCACTTACCGACAGAAAATAAAGCATGGGAAAACAGTCCATGTTTGTTGGGAGCCGATGCCGGACGAGTTCTTTGAGGAAATGTTACGTGGTTCTGGGAGGCTGCTTGAGAACTTTGGAGAGAGTCTTGTCCTGAAAAAAAGACAGAAACAGAAAAACTGAATTTCATATTCAACCCGTACACAACAAACAAGACAAATGAACTCAAGACTGCATTATCCCACTAAGCCTTACATTAACAGTTCCATGACCAACAGCGCAGACGGTTAATCCCCCCTTCTGCTCTCCAGCGCACCAGAGCTATCTGTGCTCATTAGACGTGCTATCAGATAGCACATGACAGTTCAGAGATGATAGCAGAGTCTAATTAGCATGAAAATAGAGGTGAGGCTTGTCAACAAAGGGATCCCACAACTGCTTCTCTTAACGGCTCCTGAAAGCAGTCCAGTCGTCATCAGTTTAACCCCTCCCTAAGAGGTCACCCAAACTGGGCAGAGAGGTGGAGCCTTCCTCATCAACACTGTCAGCGCCACTGAAATGCATCCCTCTACTTCTTCATGTGCTGTAGATGAGGTGGAAATGATTACATGACCTGTGCCTCATCCCCTTAAACTCCACAAACATATTTTATGGAATTTATTGATTAATAAAAAAAAGAATAATAACCAACACAGCACATCTCATACATATACACAAACACAAAGGCCGAAAGCGCTAAAGATGGCGCCCTGGTGACAAATGCATTTGATGGGCCAGACGCTTCCATTCATGCAATTCAGCAGACTGTTGCATGATTAATCTCTGTTGTAAGTACAGTCAGGAAGTGCACTAATAAAATGAGGAGTGTTTGGTCAAAGGAGGCCACAGCAAACAACGGCACCACTGAGAGGACGGCCCAACTCGATGGGTGAGAGCAGCAACGCGTGTATTTTGTCATCTTTTGGAACGGGTTCCACTGGAGAGGGCCCAAGCATTACAACAGAAATGATGCATATTAAGAAGAACGCTGGGTGAGCGAGTGTATGTGTGAGCGAGTTTCATGAGTACATGATTGTTAGTGTATTTTATTGCTCCATTTGGTCATTCTTCATGCAATCAAGGAAAGATTCTGGCACCAGATCATGGTGGTGACCCTTGTCTGGCCCGGCATGCTTCGTTGTTATAGCGTGCGGTTTGGACAGCATTCGCGTACGTTCGATCGCGGAGCTAAGCTTTCCAGTGATAAGTTCAACAGGAGTGTGGGGATACAATTTTGGGAGGTGACAGACTTTTTTTCAGCCTTTGTGGAGGCTGTGAGGGTCAGGCTTTTATTTCAAAGTTGAGTGGATTTAGGCCCCCTAATGCAATAAGAGCGCCAGAGGACTTTTATGAGGCAACTTGCGGCTCAGCATTGCAATCAGCACATCTATAAAGATTAATATCGTTAAAATGCTATAATGCCAGTAAACACAGCGGAAGCGTACACATATGGAGTACGTTCAGACCACCAGCCCTTATTTAAAAACCACTGTCCAAAATGTTTACAGTGCTTGAGAACGAAGACGAGCAATGCAGGCTCTTTTGCAACGAGTGCAGCTTATGGTGCAATTTGGCCTGGGCTGCTCGCTTCCTCTGGTTTGGCAGAGCGCTGTGGGCCTCACGGCGTTTGACTTCACTCTCCCTAACCCGACTTAATGAGAGCCGACTATGCACATGGCCCTTTAGATGTGTTTCCTGAGGAATTTGACAGGGAATGAGGAGGGGGGAGCAGGTTACCGCAGGAACAGACAATAGTAAGGACCCAATTTTAGCATTTTATCTCTGTCACGCTTCATTCACATCTCACCAGAACGCTTCTTAGAAGTCGCCGCTGAGAAGGCTGCATTGTGTTGTTGTCTTTGGAGCTTTAGCGTTAAGATGTATGACTTATATAATGTCTAACAGCCCCTGCAGTTAAGATCAGTTTCCAAAACCTGTATGAGAATGAAGGGAAAAGTAAAAAGACCATCTCTCTCTCTATCTCTCTCAATGTATGCTGATTATAAGCATTCAGAGCACAAATAACTTTTCACCCTATTTATATTTTATGCCTCTTTAAACAGGGTGACACCTAGTTTTGCCAGCACTCCGCTATACTCACCATTTGCTTCGAATGACCTGCTATTTAAACAGCGAAGAACAACACCGCTCCATATCCATTTTCCTGTTGTTTTTTCATGGAAAGCTGCTTGAACAACACATTTGCAGGTGTTTCTTTGAATCCTCTCATTCACTATCCCTTTCACGTGATTCTGAGCATGTACTATATCAGTGTATCAAAATAGAAGGCAGGAGGAATGTGTGGTCCGAGTCTGCTAGCTCTTGTGCTGTTTGTACAAATAAAACTTTAGGGGACTATATTTAACTTTTTTTCGTGCCCCCCATTGTCCCGCTGCACTATCACACCCCTGCGTTTCTTAAAATACAAGACGCGAAAATACACACAAAGCAAAACAGCTAGGTTTGGCAACGTCAAGCTCTCCGGAGTTGATTTATTACTGAGACGGCACTCCCCGCAGTTTGCTCTGATATGTGGAACCACTTTTAAAATGTGCTTAGTCCCTGTTTCAGTACCCCCACCCCACCCCCCCATGAGTTTACTGCGGCCGGGGCCCGGGGCCCATCTATACTGAGCTCTGAGTTCAGACAGACCAATTTTCCTAAGTGTAGAAGATACAAGCTATAGCCTATGGGCCAATACAGGATGGGATTAGGACATAAAGCTCTGTTTAGGGCCAAAATGAGACAAAGAGTAAAACTTTCAGATCACAAACAAAGAAGTGGAGGATGTAAAACTCCGGAAACCCCTTATTCTGCTGCTCCTCCAAACAATTCATTATACTGTTCCATTTGGTTTCTGCACATGACTAGTCTGTTTCTTCTCTAGGCAGTTAAGATACATGTATTACATGACTGATATTCTTTCCAAGAGTTCCTCAGCAGGGTATGTGTGGAGCAAACAAGAAAACCACATGCACTGTGAAATCAACACCACTTTAGCCAATTTAGCCTTTAAGCAGAAACAACCAGCTTCCACAGGACTCTTACTCAGAGCTCCCCGTTCTCTTGATGACCTGCACGCGCTAGCAGCACAACTGCAACCCAGAAGCCCTCCTGCCCTCCGCACAGAGGAGAGGAGAACAGCAGGAGACTCGGGAAGCGCGCGCAGGTGCGCGGCCCCTCGGCCCATCTGGAAACGGGACAAACCGCGCTGCGCTTTCCAGTCAAGCTCGCACTGCAGTGCAGACGCCAGAGGCAGAGCTTTTTCTAGCTGTTCCTCTGAGTTCTTCACTCCGTGCAGCTTCACGTACCGCTGCGCGCGCGGAACATCGAGAACTTCGAGACCATCCGACCCATCTCCATCACACCGTCCATTACCAAGTGGAGAGCACTCACCATGGGTAGAGGCGCGAGCTGTGTCCTCGGAGCGAAGGTAAAACGAGAACGGGGGTCCTCTAGAGAGCTTCAAAAGCCGCGAAGACAGAAGTCCGGTAAAAGAGGGCCGAAGCTCGCGCGGCTCGTTAGGTCCGAAGTGTCTCGAGACAGAGCGCAGACTGGTAGCTCCAGAGCAGGGCGCGCAACTCACACACTCACTCACAGACTGATCCGCTGCTCCAGCGCTGCTGCACTCTTTATGAGTCCCGCCCAGTTCAGGCTTTGCGCACTCCTCCTCCACTCCCACCCCCCTCAACACCAGTCCCCCCACCCCCCCACCCCCCAACCCACCGGCCTGTCCGGCACCTAAGATAAACCACCTCCCCCTCACGCTCCCCAGAGAACACACACCAAAAATCAGAGCGTTTTATTTTTACAACTGTTACATGCCCCTCTTCTCTCTCTCCCTCTCTCTCTCTCTCTCTCTCTCTCTCTCTCTCTCTCTCTCTCTCTCTCTCTCTCTCTCTCTCTCCCTCTCTCTCTCTCTCTCTCTCTCTCACTGAAAGAACACACTGTGGAGCGTGTCATATTTTTTGGAATATATGGTTTAGTGCACCAGCTCCCCTTTGGCCACCACATGTATCCTATTAAAATGCCTGCTTGGGTTTCCGTCGTACAGGTTGAATACACATACAGTCACATGCACGCACGCAAACACACGTATGTGTGTTTACACGTACGCACACAGCCATGCACAAGTACACACGTGTGCACTCTTATTAGCAGACGTTCCCATGTAGCGAAATACAAGTATGGCCAAAAGTGTAGGGACATCTACAGGGGCATTCATGACATCCTATTCTAAACCCATGAGCATTCATATGGAGTAGGGTTTCACTCTTCCAGGCATTCTACAAGATTTTAAAGTGTGTCTGTGGGAATTACTGCCCATTCAGAGGAGGAGCGTTTGTGAGGTCAGACACTCGTGTTAGATGAGAGGACCTGGCTCGCAGTCTCCGTTTCAGTTCATCCCAAAGTTGTTAAATGGGGTTGAGGTCAGGGCTGCTTGTGGCCAGTCAAGCTCTTCCCCCTAAGCTCTTTCACTAAACCATCCCTTTATGGACTTTGATTTGCACCAGGGCCTTCCCAAACTGTTCCCACAAAGTTGGAATCATAAGATTGTCCAAACTGTCAAGGTCTGCTGAAGCATTAGGTTTCCCGTCACTGGAACTAAGGTCTAGGTCAACCCCTGAATATCAACACCATAGCATTATCCCTCCTCCACTAAGCTTTACAGTTCAGTCAGACAGATAATATTCTCCTGGTATTTGTCAAAGCCAGACTCGTCCATCAGACTGCCAGAAAGAGAGGCACAATTCTTCAGTCAACAGAACACTTTTCCACTACTCCAGAGTCCAGTGGTGGCGCTTTACACCACTCCATCCAATGCTGGCCGTCACCTTGCATGGAGCTATGTGACCATGGCCAATCATGTCATGAAGCTCCCAGCACACAGCAGACCCCACTCTGAAATACCTGGGCATCCTAAACGCTTCCACTTTCCAGTAATATCCTTCACAGCGTATCATGGAATACCTTCTAGGGAAGTGACCTACAACAATAGGCATCCTATTACAGTACCACGATTGAATTCAGTAGGCTCTTTAGAACGTCCCATTCTTTATAAATATCTGTAAAGGCAGACTGTATGGCTACGTGCTTGACTTTATACACTTGCAGCAAAGGGACTTCATTAAACACTTGAATTCAATGGTTAAAAGGTTCGTCCCAGTACTTTTGTCCATATAGTGTATATTGAGAGCACAGAAATGAAATGTTTTCATTCAACAAATAAATAAATCTACAGCAGCTATGACATTAAAACCACCTTCTGGTATCTACACCTATTGTTCATTTTATCATCTACCATGTAGGTGCACGTTGTTGTTCTACAGTTACAGGTTGTAGTCCTTCTGCATCTCTGTATACTTGTTTAATCTTCTTTCACCCTGTTCTGTGGAGTTTTGAAATATTGTGTCCACTCACTGTCCTCTCTATCAGATCTTGTTGGTCCACCTTGTGGATGTAAAGTCAAAGATAATAGCTCACCTGTTGCTGCACAGTTTGTGTTGGTTGTCTTCTGGTCCTTCATTAGTGGTTGCAGGACACTGCTGGCTGGTTGTTTCTAGTTAGTAACAGCAGTAACTGTGACGCTCTTATCCAGAGCGACGTACAAGGTTAATCATACTACAATGTCAATGTCCAAATCCAAATGAAGGCCAGTGTATTGTTGGGAGTCTTGCCCAAAGATTCCTATGGGTGTAGCACAGCACAGTCACCCAGACCAGGGTTCAAACCCCAGTCTCACACATGTGGTGGTGGCTTCCTGGCATGTAATGGTGTTATCCGCTGAGCTACACCAACCATGGGTCATCTGGCCTGCTGTTATATGTCACTGAGAACAGTTGAGATTGTGCCTTATTCAAACAGAAGGCCAGACTGTAACACTCCTTGTCATTTCAGACTGAAAGGGCACTGGACACAATACAATCTGATTGTTTTTTCAGCATGTGCTCCATATTTGAACCGGGGAATGACTGGTACATTTTAAAACCTATATAGTACGACATCAAACATAAATAGTAAGACATCAAACTTCATTCTTCTAAAATATGGGGCATCAAGCTGGTTTAAAATCAGTTCAGAACATGCACACTGTCAGAAGATGCTGACACAGACAATGTGAATGTAGTTTTAGAAGGTGCTATATGGTCCTATGTGTTTTAAATAGAAACATAAAATATAAAAGACTGGAGTCTAGACAGGGTATATGGACTAAATGCAGCTTAAAAAACATAATTGCAATGTAATATATGTAATATGGTACAATTATGTTCGACCTCAGTGACATTAGGATAACGCATCAGTGACAATTTACCTTTTCCCAGAGAGCGGTGGACACATGCTTGTTAGAAAGAATGTAAAGATGAACCCAGGAGACCACTTCCAAAGTTCCTGCAAAGCCTGAGTAGAATGAAAAATCAGGGCGAGTCCGTTATTTATTTCAGAGTTACTGAGCTCTGCTGAGAGATGACTGAACTGTGAGCAGCCTCCTCAGTAGCTGACGTGTTCATGGGTGATATGTTTAGCACCAGTGTTCTGCTGGACGTGAGGATTGTGGGAGCAGCAGTCGAACCATGTAAATTAAGTAAAAATTAAAACAGCAGTTTTCCCCATATATCTTATTAAGACACATTCCAGATGTATACAGAATACATTACTTTTCACGCATTAAAACAGAACATGTTACTCAACAGATTCTCAGAACCATCAAACCAGCACAACCAGACACATGCCTACAACCATATGGAAAAGTCTGGACATTGTTTTGTGTAGGAAGATGAAAATAAGGTAACACTGTACATTAGGTGTTGACTAACTAGCATGAAGTAATACATTACCAATGGTTATCTAATGTTAAGTAAACCTGTAGCAGTTATTAGATGTTTGCTTAGCATGTAAACATGTAGTTGTTACATGTTTACCTAAGATTAGTTAAGCACTGTAACCGTTGTTAAGTGAACCATTACTTCATGCTAGTTAGTCAACATTTAATGGACAGTGTTACCAAGAGCGAGTTAACAGATCCACTAAAGAGAGCACACTTCTGCATATGTGTAATGCACAGTCATTGTTTATTTGCTGACTTTAACATACTGGAAAAATAGAAACATGAAATATCCCTGTAAAAAAACGTCATGGGACCTAATTTTTCCAATCTGTTAAACTCAGCAAATGCATAGGCACAGAAAATATACACCGTTCTATGAAAATGTGTGGTGAAATTAAGCTTTGTTAACTTTCATCAGCTTTCAGAAGGCACCTCACGCAAATGACTCTGGGGCTGTTTGTTATACGCCAGTCCATTCAGGTGTCCATTGACATACATAAACAACCCCATGAGGCGAAGGGTTGCCACTGATAGGCAGCCTGTTTGGTGTATATGAAACGTAATCCCTTGTAAGTTTTACAGAACGCTGCTTCATCAGCATCTAATGACACCCGTGGTCCCACCAAGCAGCTTTATCGAATCTCAGCTCCCATGAAAAGTCATCTACACTGAGGAGCAATTAAACGGGATTTGCGGCTCTCGCATTGTTGCATGACCTTTACAGTAGAAAAGGGAGATCAGTGAACGTGCCTTATCACCAGGATCCCTACGATTCTCCTTTCTGCCCACTAAAGGCCCTGTGTGTGAATGAGCCCTCACAGACACTCACTCATTAGCATATAGCTTCACTGTCTGCTTGACAGAGGGTCATAAGGTAACACACACCTTTAATTCATCGCCACCCCCTCCGAATCCACAGCAAAGAAAAAGAAGTGGTCACATGTCACAAGCAGAGGGACAGAAATCGAGTGGGTGGAGGATGGGCAAATACCATTACAGGTCTGTCATTACCTTTGTTATGGAAAGGAGATCAAGTAACTGCTCACTCAGCACTATACATCGACAGTTGTCAGCCAATAAGCAGCCTATAAGACACACGCTCGATATGTATGACAAATCTTTGTTTATAAGAATTCCCGAGCTTATCATATCGATATTTCTGAGAGTCAATGACCTGCAGGATAACAGGGAGCATTAGGACTACTGAGGACCCCACACATCTGGCCAGTCCGGGATACTGTGCTGTTGCACTCTACGGCCCGGCTCATGCAGCAGCTGTTCACTCGTAGGGTCCCAGTACAGGGTGCATTGCACTCAAGACACCCTGTCCGCACACTTGCACTGGCCATGAGCCCGGCTGTAGACGCACTGTGTACAACTATATTGTCAAATTTTCGCGGTGGCTACATTCATTAAGGGTTTTCAGTCCTACATGTAAAAAAGCGATTATGACCCTTTTTATATCATCTCCAATTTTAGTTTTATGGGAAGAAACATGGAAAATATGCACTATGACCTCAAAAACGACCCCACTGACTGACATTTTCCACTGCTTTAGTGGCTTCAGTTAACCCTGCAATCACTTACCATAAAATGTGCTGTAATATGATATTAATTATTTCTCACATCTTGCTCCCTAAACAAATGAATAATCTCTATTAAACAGATTCTTTGACATCAAAATAAACAAATAAAAGCCAGGTTTGTAAATACAGAGCGCAATAAGAATCCACATGTGTTCAATACACAACTTTTGATGCCATTAAGCGTGTAATTATATTCTGCTATTAAAATACAACTTAATGACAGTTTAACAGTGTAGTATAGACATAATAGCATAGTAATAACATAACATAAATTCAGATAAAAGGAGAATTAAATGTACAGGCATTTGTATTGAGTACTTTGAAGTACTTTCCTTTGAGTTCAGAGGAAAATGTGAGTAGGAAATGTAAATAAGTAAAAGTTTCGGTATTCAATTTAACTCTAAGATGTGCTTATCTTTAAAAATAATTCTTATCAAGCACAATCATTTATGTATTTTCCACCCCTATCAAAGACTCAGGTGCACAGAAAGTTTGCTACCTTCCAGCTGTGAGCCATACAGGTACATACAGACCCCCTAATGGCTCTATACCCCCTGTTCCTCAAGAAACAGCTGCACACCTGGGTATGCCTGACCACAGACAGTCACAGCCGGTGTTCATCTCAACAGTAGAGCGTATGGCTGTGCTTCTCAGGCATTGGTAGTCACTGCCTGCTCCTCAATCGCAGTTGGAATTGGACTGAATTATAGGCTATACATTTATATTTGGAAATAATGTCCCAATCCAAGACATCCTCTGTAATCATTTTACAGTGCATTTATTTAGTTTCACATTGGTTTCTGAAGGCATACGTACTGAATGGCTGAACTCACTGTGTATTTAGTTTGTGAAATGAGATTTACACATTTCAACAATGACCGTCGCAGGAAGTAAAACACGCAGGTTTGGAGATGTAGGTGAGAGTAATGTTAATCATGCCCAGAGGTGAGGTCTTTGCTGAGGTTGAATTTTTTTTCAGCCTGTTGTTATAGCACCAGTGTGTGTGTGTGTGTGTGTGTGTGTGTGTGTGTGTGTGTGTGTGTGTGTGTGTGTGTGTATGTGTCTGTGTGTGTGTGTGTGTGTGTGTATGTGAGTGTGTGTGTGTGTAATTGAGGTGCGCTCTGAGGCGTTGACCAGGCTTAGCCTCCTGAGATCACAGAGAGATTGCGTCCCGTGGGTGGTTGTGCTGCAGGCATTGTGTGCAAGATCCCACAGCTTGGGAGGGACGGTTTAGCTCCTCTCACAGTCATTTCAAGCCCATCTCTGCCATTTAACTGCTAAAAGCAACATCAATGCAAATGTCAATTACCAATGGAGTAGTACTATTATCAACTGGAAATGCAAGTGTTACAGACTCTCCTAGTGTTTCCTGGATGATAATAACCAATATATTATTCATGGTATACTTTAATATAGAATCATAAATGGTACTTTGTATAATCAAATGGTTTTTCATTATTATAGTAAAATCACTTGTACATGACTCTATATTGATTAAATGGTACTGTACTGCAGTAAGGTGGGGTTCTACAATTGCTAGTCAAAGAAGATTTTAGCTGGGTGTGTAGTAAAGTCTTTATACTGATAACTGAATAATCCATTTATGGGACTAAATATGTTAAATATTGTTACAGTTACTTGTTGTTACTCTTCACATGTCATTATGTAATTCCATATTATGTAATATATTATGTAATTCCCGGTCTAATAATGTTTTTAGACCGTTAGATTGTGATGAATGGACCAAAAGAAATGGTTTAAATTTGCTTGGAAATGTCTGGTTATGTTGACAATAATAGTAAACTAGGCTTTCTCCTGTAAGGTTCATTGTGGAGACATAAAGGTTTGTTCTGACAGGTTTCATGTCAGAAAAGAGTTTTTGCATAATAATAGCAGCTGATGTATTGGAGAACATATTTTGATTCTCTAATAAAACAGATGAACCACAATATACCACTACTATATCTTGTATGTGTACAAGCCCTTTCCAATTGCCTATATCATCACTTGAAAGTGATCTAAAAGGTGTTAAAACATTGCTTATGTAATTACATAACATGTAATATAGTTTAAAAAGGTACAAAGTCAAAAAACTGACCAAAATTCTGAAAGGATTATTTTCCTGTGAAACAAGAGAGTGTGCAATAAAAAGCAAAACAAAATAATTATTTTTGTAATTACTTCTCTGTGGAATTTAACTCAAAGATTGTTATGTAAGGTGTTGGGCCAATACAAGCTTCCAGAACAGCCTCAATGCACCATGGTATGGATCTAAGTGTCAGAAACTGTACAGAAGAAACAGAAATCCAGTCTTCCAAAAAATATTCCCTCAATTGGTGTTTTGATAACTGTGTTGGAGAGTGCTGCCAGCATGTTGGTCTACAGCATATGATTTTCATTGTTTACATACTTATCAAGCCATTGATGTGTGACCCCTCGTGCCCTATTTCATTCATGGCATTTAGCTGACGCTCTTATCCAGAGCGACAGTCTCCCACATGTGGTGGTGACTCCCTGACGGGTAGTGGTGTTATCCACTGAGCTACGGCAACCTGTATTTCATCCTGTAGGAAAGAAAAAAGAAAAAGAAAAAAAATAATCATAGGATAAAGATGATCAAACACAGTAACTTTCTTTTGGTTCATAGTGACTCTTCCCTCTAACTGGTACAAGTGGATCCAAATCATACCAGCAAGATGTCTCCCATGACATATCACAACCACCCAATACCCATTCACTGAAGGGGGCATTCATTCAGGTCTGTCCTGTTCTCTTGGTATACCCCAAAGATGCACTCTCCCACTAATGAAGTATCGGGTGAATAGTCATCGGAGCACATCACTGTGTTTATGGGTTTTGCAACAGCAAACTGTCATATGTGAGATCGCCTTTGTAATGACAGGGTTTAAGAACTGAGGCCCACTGTAATATTCCTCTCTGTCTAGTTGTGGACAGACTGTTCTCTGTGATACAGTCTGATCACACCTTGCGTAGACATTTTTAGTCGTCTGAGGAAGAGCTCCTCTTCTGAATTTCCTTACATTTCACTTTATTGCATGAACACAATGCGCATTGTGCTCTTTCAAAACTATTTCCATATCTATTTACTGACGTCTTTACCCTAGATCTAAAAGCAGGCGTCCCTTTAGTCACTGTTCCTACTGAAACACTAGACTGTGGATCAGGCTTAGTAATTAAAGCTGCTGCAATGTGTACCCCAATAGCTTTGCTCTTGCCTTGGTCAACTTGGTCTGCTCAGCATTTAAACATCAGTGTAGGATGTTACCTGGTTAAATGAATCACACAGGTATTTTTTTGGTGTCACATTTTAACCTCCTGAGACCCCAGCATTCTCATATGAAGACATTACATTTCTGCTTCTCTGCACCTTGATACCGGCCCCTTGGCCTCATATGAGGACACTGTTTTTTGCCAAAACAACTTCCTGTATAAAGACAACGTTTAGTAGGAGAATTTAAAATTGCACACCAAGCAAGTCCGGGTCTTAGGAGGCTAAACAGAGTTTGCCTATCATCACCAACCTGGTGCTTTGTGCTGTAATCCATAAATGTTTCCACCTTTCCCACTGGTCCCATATGACTGAACAGCCTAACTGCATGACATCTGTTCTTGGGCAAATGTAGAGGTCATCTGCAGGCGTGTGTGTAGTAGGCAAGAGGCCAGAGAGTGAGACAGAACCGATAAATCAGGCTCAGAAGTCTCTCACCTGTGAACACTTGCCCATAATCAATGACTTCAACAGCACCTCAAAGCCCACCTGAGAGAGCAGGCCTCCTGTGCAATGTCATAACACACCTTATTCTTCTCTCTGTTCTTCTCTCCCCTCGGCAAGCGCAGCAAGGCACTCGCTAGTGAAGACACGCGCCCTGCTCATTGATCAAACGGAGCTTTCACTGCGCCTTCTGGCCTTGCTTGAACATTCTTCAGGCCTGGCTTCCTCTCGGCCACCCGTAATAGCCTGAGCTGTAGTCAGAATGCCCCTAATCCCCCCCCCCAACTCAACTCACAGCCCTCAAAGCCTGTAAGTGGCAGAAGGTTTAGATGTTTAGGAGGGAGGAGAACAGGGATTGGCCAAACTATTTTAATCCTCCTGATGGAAATGGCAGGTAAACTCCAGAGCGGAGAGGTAAACGCTAAGCAAACCAAGAGGAGGTTTATTAACCTTTTCCGGGTTGTTGAGCTTTTTCCGGGTTGTTGAGCACTCAGGCTCCTGTCACGTTATCCCCATGCCAGAACAAAGAGAAGTGGCAGCTATTCCCACACGGACGTCATAGTTTAACAAACACAATTAGTTTGCTTTTAGTGGGAATGTTTCGGTCACGGCTAAGTATTTGTGTTGTCAGTCTTGTGCTTTTGTCTGTTTGTTCAGAGGGAAGATTATTATCTTTAATCTGAAATACTTGGAAGTACTCACAAGATTGGATTTACATGGCCTCAATGAATTGTAACAAACATATCTCAAACATTTTGACTAGGTGGCAATTACCAAGAAAAACAAAGCCCTTCCAAAGACGACTGCAATAATTGAACAAATAAATTCGTCAGGCCCTTTGTCCTAATATTATTTTTTTGGAATAACTCTAAGAATTATACCACAAATTAAGTTAGCGGTGGACCAAACAAGTGAAACTGTAAAACTGGCAAGTTCATTCTAAACTGTCAGACTACATTAACTCTATAATAAGACTTCTAGTCATGTACAGCAGGAATGTGATCGGTTACTATGTGGTTTCTGGATACAACAAGTATTGTAATGTGTCACTGGAAAAAAACATATCATGGAATAGAAAAACATGCCAGCATTACTTCTATACCATTTGTGTTGGTCCATTCATCAAATGTTCCCAAAATGTAAAGGGTAGCTGGCATTTACAAATGATGTAAGGCCAGGAATGCAGTCTCTCTGCATCACTATACCATCATTATCAAAAGAATAGTTGGACAAAAAGTTGCACCCAAAGGAAACAACCGACAGGAATGTAACTTGGTGGGTAGGTTTGACCTTGTGAGACATGTAAATGATTCAGGTTCCACGCTCAGACACACATGTGACATAGGCAAGGATGGGCCTTATCGCTGTAGCTGGCTGAACCAACAGCCATGATTGTGTACATTCAGTGAGCAGTGACAACCTCCTAGAGTCATCCTGTTAGCGCCAGCACTATTGGCCAACGCTTGTATGACACAGGACTCCACACAGACCATTATGACAGCTCCCCTTAACACCTCCTCAATGTTGCCAATGACTTGCAATGGTGTCATGCCATACTGGAATGACTCAGGAGGGCAGTGGGTCATCTTCAGTTTCGCTTCTGCCTTGGTGAAGACGACCAACGAATTACTGTGTGGAGGCACCGTGGTCAGCACCAAGACGAACAGTTTGCTGTTACTCCACCTCCACCCCTACCACAACATCTGCAGGAACTGTGTGAGAATATTTAGCTGTATGGGATGGATTATTGAATATTAGAACCTCTACATCTCCATCCCATGTTGCGTAAGCAAACAGGGCAGTCCAACACCATAATGAGAGACACTCTTACTGTATGTGTCGCTTAATAAATATTGTGCATATTACTCTACATTTATCATCATTTATTGTTCCTGGTAACCTTTATCCTCCTTCACAACAGCACTGCAATCTGACACTTACTGGATGCAACTAGTCTTTCCAGTGTATTAATGACTCAGAGACTTCTACTCAGCTACTCTCAGTCTTCCTTCAGCTGCCCTGCTAATGGAAATGACCATATCAAAGTCCCTCACTGGAGATAAGCATGATGCTGGTATTTCTTTGTTCTCCTTATTTACAGTTGGCAGATAGGTGGCTCAAAGGATGGATTCGTCCGGGTTCCATTTGGCTAAGTGACTGACAGGCTTCTAATGTCCCTCCATCTCCTGCTGTCACCGGTGCTAAGCAGCTCCTGGCAGATGTTATCAGAGCTGTCTGCTGAAGAGTGAGGTGGCCTGGGCCTTTTTTTAGTCCCCCCCTCTAGGTGCGGGGAGACACTCACTGCCACAACACTGTCCAGACCTTTTCATGGAGTGCAGCAATACTAGCTATACTTGTCCGCTCTCCTCACGGGAGGGGGTTACAGAGGGGATGTTTCTCGATGGATTAAAAAGCTTTTTTATCAGGGGCTGGCCTGCCACTTGAAGGCACTCCTTTAATCTGAGAGAACAGATAGACAGAGACAAGCAGCAGTCAGTAGAACTGCACAGAGCTCCAGCACTGTATCTTGGCTGCTGACTCGATGATAGCCTGTCATTCAAGCCACATGTACACTGCAGAGATCTCCAACAAAAGATAGGACTCTATTTGCAACTTGTAAGAAGCTGTTTTTGTTTATTCCCTCAGGGCAAAAAGAAGCTGGTTACGGAGATATTAGTACATCAACATGTTTACTAAGTTAAAATGAAGTATGTGTTAATGTATTAGAAATCTACTTTAATAACAGCAAGTATATTTCAAGCACATTACTGTTTTGTGTGGTAGATACAAGTAATACATAGATACACACACACACACACACACACACACACACACACACACACATATATATATATATATATACATATATATATATATATATATATATATATATATATATATATATATATATATATATATATATATATATATGTATATATACAGTATGCAACAAGTATATTTTACCTCAGTAGTAATTTAGTGTACATAATGTAACTAATTAGCCATTTTTAGTATGCAAGAAATGTACTGTAATATGTAATTACATATACATAAATCTTAGTATTGGCACAATTAAGTACAATTACTTCTGTCTGGCCACAAATATATATAAGGATAGTTATAATAGTAATAATGATATATAATTAGCATACCAAGTACATAGTTAGTGTATCAGTTAGTGAATCTGAAATAACACATATTCAGTATAGTATTAATTAGGAAGATTACTAATATAATTATTAAGATTATTAATAGAATAGAATAGAATAGAATAGAATAGAATAGAATAGAATAGTCCTTAAAATATTTTAAATGTTTGTATGATACTAAACTTCAGCGTTATTTCAAACATCCAGCAAATCTTTTTAGCTGTGCTAAGTTAGCTTTAGCACACTAAGTTTCTCTGTGAAACTATTTTGTGTGGGCGGGGCAAGAGACATCAGTTTTGTGTTTGATTAGGAAATGCTTACAAAAGCATTACCCAAGATTAGGACCGCCCAGTTAACACAGAGAGGACAGAAACATAGTGAAATACAGCGGAGGTATTCATAAAACATACTTTGTATATTGTGGTCCAAAAATTACAAGACCAAGATTAGATTTGAACGGCAGCGTGTTTGAATCAAATAACTGATCTGTGAATCAACACAAAAAGTTGCTGTAAAACATTACTACTGTTCAGCCCTCCCGCCTACGCCCACACTATGACTTTTCTAATCTCATAGTAAGGATGTCCACAGTAGAGCCAGAGAATGTAAATATTTTGTATAGAAATCTCAGATGCACCTAGCACAGCGAACACTATTCGGGGTTTGAGGGAGCCACTTTGTCCTGCTGTAAAAAGGACAACCACCCACCAGCCTATTTCACTATAGCTACCATAGCTGTTGTTATTGTAAACGCAACAAATGTCTGCCTACCTCACATTAACTGTTAAGTCTATAACAACTTGACCAACTGGCAACACATTTCCACCACTTTCATTGGCATTTCATAGTTTGTTTCTGAGGAGATGTCTTCAAGGGATGATGGCATTCAAGTGAGAGGGCCTAGACCCTTTTAACCCCCAATCTACTCCCCTGCATCATGCATGGAAAACCTGACAAATGATTTGTAAAGTATATACTGTGCATTCGGAAAACATGACTTAGAAAAAGCATACCAGAAACAAACGGAGTGGCCTTCAGAGACCCGAACAGTGAGAGGTCACACTGACCAAATACAAACAGTGCCCCCAAGAAAGGTAAGAATCTGCACAGACATTTCCTGTACAACCCTCTTTGTTTCTCGGCCCTCTCTCCTTCTCTCCCTCATTCTTTCTTTCTTTCTCAGCATATTTATTTTTACTGCGCATCCATGTCCTGAAGCCCTCTTAGCATTGCAGGCCACTGAGAGGCTCTTAAGTGGATGAGCGAGTGTTAACTGTGTCTTTTCAAACCTTGACATTTAATACTCAATATAAATCACTCCAGGGACCTGTTATTCTTTCAAGAATGTAATTACATACTTTCAAATAAAACTTGAAAGGGCCCAACAAGTTTTAAAACGCAGTGTGCGCTCTCTGGACGGCAGGAAGGAATTCCAAGCAGTCAGAATATGCTAACATCCCAATGTGGGTGAACCATGGGCCTTTGGCAGGACCGCTCAGAGATCAGCACACTGGCCAGACCCTCAGCTTCTTCTGAGAAGACAAGAAACTCGAAGGGTTTTGGAGAGGTTAAACTCACAGTGATCGAAGTGTAGCCATGAAGCCCTGGAGAGCACTCTGCTGAAACCACCACAAAACAAGTAGCAATAACATTCAGGGCAGTAATAGGCTGAAATCTTCTCAATCAAAAGCAGTGCTGAAGACAAAGGCCCAGTGCACTTTTTCCAGAATTGGTAAAATCCTTAGCAGTAAGCTACTTTACTGAGATTAGCTTATGTCTACAGCTGTTTTTGATGGTCTATGACTGTTAGAGCAAATGAAAGTTCTTCAGCAACACAACTTTATTTCATCATTTGTCAGTGGACGGATGTTGTGAAAGCAGCTCTTGGTGATTGATGGAGTGCTCTGCCAATATATTAAAACGGCAATAAAACCGCTGCATTCATTAAATTACAAGGAGCGAGGAAGATTGTTTATTAAACTTTCTGTCTACAGCACGCATGTTTATTTAATCAAATTTGTTTGTAATGTCAACACTGTACAGCAGGGCAATCTGAGATACACAAGCAAATACAAAGTACAATCTGTGATGGGAATGGCTGTTTTGGATGGATTTGAACCCAGAAGTCCTTCAGCGTTTTTTTTTTTTAACATCAACAACACCCTATAAAATCCAGCGTACATTCTTTGGCCTATGTAGAGTTTTTTCATCACCTGAACAGAGCGCCTGAAAAGCACTGGGTTAAAATGTTAATATTAGTTTACCCAATACAGTCTGCCCCATAAGTTAAACATAACGTATTTAATGTATTGACTTATTGCATGTTGTTTCAAATTACCTGTGGCTGGTTGAAGCAAACGCTCACATCAAATAGTAAGTTAACAAACAGAACAACAAGTTGTGTAGATTAATATGTAAACTTATAATTGGATTATATTTACTTTTTAAGATTAAACATCTAAGTAACTTTAGTTGCTCTTAAAGGATTTGACCATGGGTTTGAATCCCAGGCATGCCACAGCCATCCTTAACTGGGAGCCCAAAAAGAGAAAAGGCCTGATAGGGCCAAGTTACTACAGTGAGTAAGTAAAAAGTTATGTTGTAATTGGCTAAAGAAAAACAGGTATCTCCAAAATGGCAGTTTTACAGGAAAGGGCAAAATCCTAATGTAACCTTAATGAACTATACATTTTTCCCAGCAGTTTTGGGACCATTTCACACAATTTAAATGGCAGCTGCTGTGGTCAAACGATGGATAAAAGTGACACACAAAAAAACAAACTAGGATGCATCAATTGTGTAAACGCTTGTGTCCTCAAGTTGGGTTAAGTCAAAAAGTCCTTATGCCAGTCATTTTAAGTTAAGCTGATTTTTATTGTTGCTTTATGTGGTCATGTGTCACATCCAAAGGCAAAAGATTTAACCAATTAAAGTTACACCACTTCATTTGCCTTTGAAACCATATAAGCGCTACTTAGCTCATTTGCGTCCATGTGGCTGGCCCTCTATTGCTATGCTCTCACCCAGTGAGGTCACAGCTTTAGGATAAATGCTATAGTGAGTGTAGCGAGCGTACCCAGCGTCAGCCGTGCTGTTTGGTGGAGCAGTGTGTGGTCAGGCAGTTAGGTCATTCTGCGGCTGCCAGATTAAAAACCACCCGTTTAACCCCCCAGCGTTTCCAGTCTCTCTGTGGGACACGACATATTGCATGTGAAGGCCTATGGAAAAAGAGCAACAGCTAGAGCCCAAGCCTTCAGGTTCAACCTGAGAAACATAATTAAACAAGGAGGATATTTTACTCGCTTTAAAGAGAGTCCCTCTCGGCTTCTTTCCGGACGGCATGTAATTACCAGGGCAAGCGCTGCTGAAGCTCTGGGAGTGGTCAGGATGTCTTGGCAGAACTAGGGGCAACATAGCTTTCTGTGTAAGTATGGGTCTTGGCCTTTTCTTTCTTTCTTCCCTTTTTTTTTTTTTTTTTTTTTTGAAGAGACACTTACTGATACTAGCTCACACAGAAATACACACAAGACCCATATACACCACACCGCAAATGGCCAGCTGAATCCAAGACTTTCCACCTCAAACTAAACACATAAGCCTTGACTGCAACACTCCATTACAGAGCAATGCCCTCTACAAGAAGCAAAACCTGCCATCAGCTGCTGGACATGTAAACACCATCCTTACCTTGGAGAGAGAGCAAAGCCTATTTAGTAGATATAATGGGCTTTTGAAGGGGTTAGGGCAGGGGGTTTCATGAGAATTCCCATTTGTAGCAGGCCTGCATCCTATGATCTTTTTCTGGATGGCTGACTGAAAAGTTAATTTCTAGCTGGGCTTGTAATTGTAGGTCATTTTGCCTATGAGTGCAATTTCAGTTTTGATAAACGAGTTCCTTTTGCTGAGCAGTGTTTATTTTCCATGCTTTGATTTGTGTGCTCCACTCAGAGGAGGGGTGCAGTGCTACACGCCCGTGTGGCCAGTCTACGTCCAGTTTCTCGGGCTGCCGCTGCATTAGCCACACAGTCCTGACCTTCGGCTGCACTCCAGTAGAACCTCATGCAGAACCTGCCTCTCCCACAGGCGTGATGTGTAATACTGAAGTCATGCCGGCCTGACTTAAAGCCTAAATGGATGGCCAGGTGAAAGACACTGGTTATACACATGGCTTTAGGACATCAGGAGAAGGATCCCTTTCACCTACACCAACACTATTGGCAGGAATGGGATTTTTTTTCAAAGCACATCCGTAGGATACAGTTGACATTATTAAGTGGAATTATTAAGTGGCATTAAACACTGTGAGGGGTTGCTTTTGGGAAAACTCCAAACATCTTAAATAACAGCCAAATTACAACCGTCCGTGAGCAGGACTTTGGCTGTAATTGTTAAACAAATAAAACAAACTCGGTGGCAACAAGTCTTGCTAATTCAGCCCACACTGGTGCCCTCCTGCACTCAACCCAGGCCCGAGGGCCAAAATGACATGACACAAATTTTCCGCTGTCAATAAAGCAAATAAATAAATAAATAAAAAGGGGTGATCCTGAAATGAGTCACATGCATTAGGAGCTGTGTGTTAAGAGTAAGAGCCTAAAGAGGGCTGCAGCTGTAGATCACGCAGTGTTTTACAATGGCAGGACCACCGAGTCCTGGAAAGTGAGGTGGGTTGGAAGGGGGGGGCACAGGGAGGAGGGCAGCGCTGGGAACATTCCTAATGGCGGATACAAATTAAACCAACATTAACAACCGCAAAGTCCCGCTCAAGGGGAGACCTGTTCCTCATGCCAAACTTTTGCTGACTTTCAATCTCACTATGTATAAAAGATACTCCGCCCCACCACTGTTTCCACTTAACGATGGTAGCCAAATCTGCCTGTCCTTAGGCATTTGGAAAAATCTCAAGGGCAAAGATTTAAAGGGGGAATCTGTTTGACATGTTACTCTTAAACAATCGAAAAGGCATGGGGTTGTAAATCGTATCGTAAACAGATGAATAATTTCCAATTAGGGACAAACAAATCTGGCTTTTCTCTGGCATTGGCAAAAATCCTATTAAGCCATCTCATTCACTTACACCGAATTTAAAAGGTTGGATTGGAACCTGAGGACTGCCCTGTATCCTGGTCTGTATCCTGAACATTCAGAGCAGTGAATACTCCTGTAATAAGTTTGGGCTAGTTTGAAGAAGACGTAGGTGAGGCACAGAAATGGTCAAATGAACATCCATTCTACCTTTATCCTTTAGAAGTTTAGAACTTTAGACTGTTATGATATGACAGTGGAAGTCAGCTGCCTAGGTGCTGACCCTTCGCAGAGAGGCACTGAGACTCTACAGTCAGAGACGTCTAAATATCCACATAAAGTTTAGTTTCAGCCCTTCAGTCTGCAACCGCAATGTACTCAGTGTGGTTCATTCTCGTCATCAACGTCTTCCCGCGCGGCAGTGAGGTCAGCAGGTGAGCGAATGAAATCATGCATGAGTAAAAGCATCCGCAGGCTCAGCCTTCCCGCTCAGCTTTTTTGCCACCACAAATGACCTGCTTTACAAGCGGGTGTAAGATATAAAGGATGAACTTGATTTTCTGGAAGCTGTAATGAAGCAGTTAATCCCCCCACCTCAGCTCCCCCAACAGTTCTGCAGTAAGCAACACCTCCCTGCTCTCCTGCCGTTTCCTCCCTGGAGCGGGGGGCAAAAAAAAGGGAAGCACCAGCCAGACATGGGGGCCTAGCGGTTGCTATGCCGACAGATCAAACATGGCAGTGGTTGGCGCTGGGTTAGGTGCCAAATGTGTTGCATTACTCCATCGGTTTTGCCCCCGGTGCCTCGCTTCATCTGCAGGGAAGAGGAGGTGAGAAGAGGAGGAATAAAGGGAGGGGGTGATCTCTGGACCTTCACCGAGGTCTCTAACCACACGCTGGTTTTAGCCAGCTCACCGCCGTTCCCCACAGTGAGTCTCCCAGCAGGGCTTCAACTGTTAGCAGCCTGTAAAAAAGGCTTTTTATTGCGCCGTATCTGTTATTTATTTATCACCCTGAGTAAGAGAATCACAAGCAGTTGGCCCATGCAGCCGGCCTTTGCCAGGTCCAACCACAAGATGATTTGCCGCCTGTTCCTGGCCCATTCGTCAGAGAGAGGCTGCTAATTAGCACTGGCTCAGTCATTGGTGGGAAGAGAGCCAAGCAGACACCTGGGTATTGACTGAGCAAAGCTGCTCCCCCCATCCAAAGCCCCACCAATCTCCACAGACTGCAGAAAACATGATTAAAGCTCCAGCCTCTTGGGGTTGTTGATGATAGAACAACAAACATTTACACAGGCACCCTCGTTTTAGCAGCAGAGAGCAGCGAGAGAGTTGACGTCAGAGGGAAGCAAAGTACTGTCATGTTTACGTGGCTATTTTCATCTTGATTTTGAGTTAAAATCCCACAGTGTTTTGCCCTTGAAGCAAAGACACCTCCATCAGTTCGCCCCATAGCCTTTGTTATTATTGCTCGCATCTGCTGGAAACCAAATAATGGCGGGTGGTCACATTTCATCAAGCTGCAGGAATCAGGTTTTGTAATTCGAACCATGCACCATCTTTGAAAATGTGACATCATTGCTTTTAGACTCACTTTCTGTATATTTGCCAGGGGTGAAAGGAGACATCTGGGCAGGGTGGGTGGGTGTGGAGGTTGTGCTGGGGGGGCCGGGGCATAGTTAAACTCAGTTTTATTTACATGGCTGTGTTTTGTTTGGGTTCGAGCATCATTTTTCAAGCTGTTTTTTCGCATGACAGAGCCATTTCACAGTAATTGCCGGGCTTAAACGGGAACACTGAGGGATGATCTGCAAAATCTGATGGAATGTCGGGTTCACCAAGAGACGTGCGGATAATTTAGAGTTGTGCTCGCTCCTGCTAATATGTCAAGCCCTTCAGCTATTCCAAACTTGGCCCCAGGCACGACACGGCCCCCATCTTGTCACTAAAACCACCGGCATTACCACATCCTAACTGCGGCCCTTCCTGGAGGCCAAGCGCTCACCTCTCAAAGCCGGGCTGGTCTGGTCCAGAGCAGGCCACCGAGGGCTAGTGCTATCTCACAGCTGTTAGCTGAGGACGCCGTGGTCTCGCCGCATAAATTTCACTGATATCACCTCCATCAGAGGCCCATAAAGCTGATTTATTATAAATACAGCTCTCCTGTGTTTACTGCACGCATTCTTGCGCCTGCAACATCTTTCGAAGTGAGCACTTGCAGGTGCTCAGTGTCTGTCTTAGCGGGGCAGACTGCAGAAGAGAGACTTGCAGGCAAGTAAGGAAAGGAAAAGGAGAGGGGAAGAGAAAGAGATGGAAGTTAAAAGATGTGAAGAGGAGAGAGATAAAGAAGCAAGGATGAAAGAGAAAGAGAGAGAGAGAGAGAGAGAGAGATAAATGAAAGCAATGGGGTAAGAAAACATGGCAGCCATCACCCCGGTGATTAAGCTGAGGCAGAGGTGATAAGGATAATGTGCTAAGTGTTAAGTTACTCGGATCACCCCGTGTTGAGGTCCCACAGAATAAATCTGAGGAAGCCGACGGGGGGCTACACTTGACTTACGTTGCTACAAGCAAGTGATATAAACAGTCAGCCCTGCAGCAGTTCAAGGATACGGCACTGCTACTTAGATAAGTGAGAGCAAAGGGAGAAGACAAGCGTCCACGTTACAAAACAACAGCATTTTCAAAGAAACACTGTAGATTACGACTCTGTTATTGAGCAATACAGTAATTACTGTACCCTAATTATTCAGTCCAGCCAAGAGAAAGCAGCAAAGCCCTGACTGTCCCCGTTTCAGCTGCATCTCTTTTGGCAGAAAAAGCGAAACCAAAGTATGAGCCCGACCTCACTGGGCTTGCTTCACAAAAAGGCAATAAAGGACGCCCGACCACATAGTCACATATCAAAAGAGTGTCAATTCATTTCGACTTGCTATCATTTCTTTTGCGGATAACGATGCCACAGACATACTGAGAGTGGAGGGAAAAAAAGAGCCCTTGGAATGGTGTTGGAAACCCAAAGCAGTTTAGCAATAACAAAGGGGAGAACAGAAAAAAGGGGAAGTGCAGACATTCCAGAAATGCAAGAGAGCTGGTTAGTGTGTGGATACAGCAAGGGTTTAACCAAACCCCACAACAGACCAGAACTGATGATGCTTGTGGGGGAGAGAGAGAGAGAGAGAGAGAGAGAGAGAGAGAGAGAGAGAGAGAGAGAGAGAGAGAGATTAAATATACATGGTCTGTTATCATTTTATATTTTACACGTTCTTATTGTTGTTACTCTGCTGTAAATATTATTAATTTTTGGTTCTATATTTGCTAGTTTTAGTTTTAGTATATTTACTATATTTAGTTTTACAGTGTGTATTCAGAAATGAATTTTATGCTTTGGCAACATTGTGCTAAACACAGTCATGCCAGTAACGCTTCCTGAATTAAGGGAGAGAGACAGAGCGAGAGAGAGAGAGAGAGAGAGAGAGAGAGAGAGAGAGAGAGAGAGACAGAGAGAGAGAGAGAGAGAGAGACAGAGAGAGAGACAGAGAGAGAGAGAGAGAGAGAGAGAGAGAGACAGAGAGAGAGAGAGAGACAGAGAGAGAGAGAGAGAGAGAGAGAGAGAGAGAGAGAGACAGAGAGAGAGAGAGAGAGAGACAGAGAGAAACAGACAGAGTGAGAGAGACAGAGAGAGACAGAGAGAGAGAGAGAGACAGAGAGAGAGAGAGAGAGACAGAGGTCTCAGGTATATGAGGCACGTACAGATAAGACAGCAGAAGAATAAGAGAAATCCTGAAATTGTATGAATATTCCATTTTAGTTTAGCGTCTCTTAAACACTGTGCAGACTCTTCACATTCAATCTAAAGAGATTTTTTCATAGCCAATTTGCCCTCACCATACCCTCTGTGGAAAGATTTAGCCATGATGAGGTATTAATTCTAAGGCATTGCAGCCCTAAAATAAATAATGTGGGAAGACTCTAAGTTTGGTTTGTTCTCATAAAAAGATCTTTAACGGCACCCGAGTGTAATCTAGATCCTCTTCCCTCAGTCACTCTGCGTCCAGACTTCTCTCCACACACTGTAGCCATTAAACCAGCCCGGATTTGTGTTGGTTAAGACGAATGATCTGTGATTCATCTCACTCATAGCCTGCACTAAATTAGTCCGCTGCATGCTTGTGGGGTGCTCTTGCAGGGTGCAGTGGGGCACTCTTGCAGGGTGCAGGGTAGTGCTGCCTAGTGCACAAGCTCAAGTGTTTTAAGCACATAGACAATAATAATAATAATAAACACAAATAAATAATAAGAAAAAGAGGAGCACAATTTTCTCCAGCCAAATGTTTAATGTCTGGAGAGGCTATGAGGCCTGTGTAGTTAACATGTAGCAGAAACCTGTAAGCATGTAAAGTAACTCGGTTGCAAGGAAGGGACTCAAGTAATGGAATTAATAATGGGCAGGTATCATAAGGCAAACTTCACACTTGAACTATGTATGTTGGAGGAATCTAGAGACTTCTCTGAAGGAAATGTGTAATCGCATGCAATTTGCCCAAGAGGATCTTGTAATGTTGTTGTGCTTTGGAGCCCTTCCCTGAGTGGACAAATGATGATCAGAAGTATTCAAAGTGAAATCTAGACAAGTGAAATGCTTTCTATAGATGTAGGTGAAACATCTACTGTTGTCATCATAAGCTCACTGGACAAAACATTATTCATCTGTGACTGAAATGCACCTAATTGCCTCTGCAAGCACAAATAACAGCTGTGATCTAATTTAGCATGTACTGGACAATTTTCTGGAAGTAGACCACATCAGTGTTCAGCCAGTCTCACATCAATGAATTGTGCAGTTGGGCCGGATTTGGTGGATGCCTTCCCTGGCACAATTCCGAGTAGACTTTCCTGTAAACTGGGATTGTTGCCACTTCCAGTAGACCAGTATCACCATACACTTCCATACACCTGCAAATTCAGCTACTTCCTTCACACTGTGGTCTTTGGTACGCCCAAATGCAGTCACTCCTTCTTCCCAATTAACATCTGCTTTGCACCTATTTTCCACATATCGAACGAGATGAGATTCATTCAGATAGCTCAATCATCATTGTAAAATGCCATCTGTAGGAGTCTAAAATAACTACCACCTTAAACATGCATGGTAACTTTATCTTAATAAGTAGAATCCATAATTTCACATCTAAGACATCAAGCAGGACTGTCTTTATGAACCAGAAAAAAACTTTTTAACCCTAACCCTAACCCTAGTTTTAAATCTATAGTACACCAAGGTGCCTAACTGGTGGCTATAAGCTTCCTTACTTGTTAGCTAAATTAACCTCATAGCCTGCAGAGTTGCAGAATTAGCCAACTCTGGACACAAAGAATAATATTTTGTAAATATAAGTTATATTCACTGACTGGTTCAGTGACTAAGTCAAGGACAACTGTAGGAATGTAAACTGGACGTTCCCAGTTTGATACCAGGTCACTGGATAGCTCTTTTTTTTTTTACCATGGTCTGGGTCAGTCCACGGGATCTCTAGGGGATGGGATGACTGGAGGCCCTAACGGAGACTCCAGGGGAACGGGTATCCCTCATCACTGTTCCACACCCAGCCTGCTGGAGTGCAAAACAATTAGGTAGTGTGTGAACAAGGCCTTGTTTATTGACTTACTGTGGAGACTTTATTAACCCAGGCTGCGTTGAATGGAAGACACCTGCTGTTCACACTTAGGCCGTCATTGCGAGCGGAGCTGGAGACGGGAGGGCTCTTACGATGCCCACTAAAGCCTGCTGTTCCTTTGTCCAAGCCAACCTCAGCCTGCAATAGAATGGTTTGGCCTGCGTAGCAACACGGCCTTTATTCTCCAGCATTGTGGGATAGACAGTCGCATTCACTCGTCAACGATGCAATTACACTAGCTGTCACCAACTTCTGTTAAAACTACACCGTCCATGTGAAATTGGCACTTCTTAACTGTGATTTGCTGGGGAAGGCCCTAATTGCTCTTCTTACGTTCTCCAACCAGATCCAGAACTGCCATGCACATAAACCAAATGCAGTACAGAGATGTACAGTATAGGTAGAGCTGTTTGGTAGTTTGATATGTTCTTTAAACATTTAAAAACATTTTTAGAATGTAATTTGCCTGCAAGTGCTTTTTTTCATGCAACATGGATTGCCTTTCAGATTTTAACCACTGGACAGCAAACTGAATGATTTCCTTTGAGAAAATACTGATAAAGATAAATCATAGAGTTGAATATAACATTTCACTGTTATGCAGATGATGTTTACAACTGCACTTACCTCTGAACTTTGGAAATCATTACTCTCTAGGTAGACTCAATGAGTGTTTCATGGCTATTAAGAATTAGGCAACCAACAGCTTTTTTAAACCGAATGAAAGCAAATAGAGGTCATGTTGTTTAGTCCCTCCACATTATCCGTGAGCTTGAACTTGCTTTTCTGAAAAACATACATTGGGGTCATTCTCAATTGAGAATTAAAATGTGATAAACTGATAAATGCATTGGTCAAGGGCAGTTTCTTCCAGTTTAGAACCAACACTGTCTTTGGTAGCGTAGACGTGGTGGCCTCTGTCAGTGGTGCTGGTGGATGACTTATGGAGGGCATCACTTCTCACTAAATGTGCACAATTGTTGCTGTTGGGTCAGTCAGGTACAGTGATAATTGCAATTTGAGCAGGGTTGCCCAAACCTTGCATAAGACTGTATGTCCAAAAGCTTGTAGAGATCTGCTAATTCAGTGTTCCTTCTGAAATCAAGGGCACTGATAGAATGTTTACTTTTGTTGCGTTCAGTTCAGCTTATCTTCATTTCATTATACCATAAGAGCATTAGTGAGGTCAGGTACTGATGTCGGATGATTAACACTAAATCACTCTAACTCATCCCAAAGGTATCGGACACAGGACCATCATTTCAGAGAACACGGTCCCACTGCTTCAGAGTCCAGTGCTGGGGGCCCATCTACCATCTACCTTTCTCTAGCTGATGCTTGGTATTGAACATGGGGATCTTGGGCTCATGTGCGGCTGCTCCATTGCTTCCCATTCTATTGTGAATGCTCTTCTATGAAGATCAGGCAAGCTGTGTGTGTGTAGGTGAATGGTTGTATATATAGAAAGAGAATAAGATAGAGACGCAAAAAGAGCTGGACAACAGCATGGCCAGGGTAGGGAGGGATTTGAGATGCATCCCAGTGAGTGAGACTTCCTCTAAAGTGCATGGTGTCAATAGCTGACTTTCAGCACGACAGATAAAAACACAACAGCCTGGTTTTTATCAGTCTTGCAGGGACTAAAGGCTGCAGATAGAAGCTATTACACCGACAAGCAGGAGGCGTGTGGAGATGCGTGGGCTTATCTGTGGCTGCCGGTAAACTCTCTCCCTCTCTTTCTCCCTCTCTGTGCATGCATGTGTGTAGCTTCTTTGCATGCAACAATGTTTCTCCATGTCTGTGTGTATTTATTTGGACATGAACAGGAAATTGGGTAATTGGAAACCAAGAAAAGACTTAGCCAAACGTTCACAAATATACTTGCTTTGGACATCTACCCCTTAACCTGGTTTAAAATGAGTTCAGCTGCCTCAATGTAAACGATGTTGTCCCCTTTGGCAAACATTTTGTTTTCACTCAATAAAAATAAAGTACTATTCGGTATCAGCTTGTTCTTCCGCACTCACAGTCTAGTGACATACAATTCATTGACGTGTTCCTGGAATGTCTAGG
The DNA here is from genome assembly GCA_024036415.1 of Prochilodus magdalenae. Taxonomy (NCBI): domain Eukaryota; kingdom Metazoa; phylum Chordata; class Actinopteri; order Characiformes; family Prochilodontidae; genus Prochilodus; species Prochilodus magdalenae. The sequence continues at coordinate 832,892 of JAMWET010000103.1, read as the reverse complement.
TTCTGAAAGAACGTTTAGTTTCCTGATTTGTTTCTTTGTATAGATCTAAAAGGAAAGAACAGTTACTGCACATTGATAGCTGTGTTTTGTTACTTACTTAATCATGTAATAAATCAAAGGTGTGAAAATGGTATTATCAGATGAATAAAGTAGTGGTCAATGGTCCTTATTCACTAAGGTGGGAGGATCCACATGGTGTTGGACAAGTTACATTTGCCATGCACACTTGTTTAGTGTTTTTTTAATAGGGGACACATGAACAAAGGTCTGTTCCTAGAGTTCTGTAGGTCTCTGGCTGTTAACTCTGGGTTCTTTCTTTTTCAGGATTGCCCATTGTGCTGGAGGAATCTTAACAGGCTACCCACCCCCGGGGTAGCAACAGTCCTGAATTTGATTTTGTAAACTGATGTACACACAATGCTTTTTAGCAATGCCTTAGTAGCCTTTTTTCAGCTTTGTGCCTCTCTATAACAAAGAGTCAGCATCAAGGCATGGTCCACATTTACCATTCTTCAGAAGAACAGATTTGTCATAATTAAATCTGCAAAGTGCATGAGAAAGACACACTTCCAGTTTAATTTAAACACATTTTGCTAGTTAGCACTTGGAAAAGTCATTTACACAGATGTCCACTTCCTACTTCTAGCCTGTACTGTGAATGTGGCTTAAGCTTAATAAATGACATGGACAAAACAACTGATTGTATGTTATTAAGTTTGATTGTGCTTGTCTATAATTATGACATAAACAACAATCAAACCAGATTTTATTAGTAATTAATGCAGAAATTCAGATTATTATAAAGGCCTCCCTTACTCTTACCTGGACTGTAGGTAAGAACAGCATCTTTGCACACTCAGGAGCACAAACATAAAACAGTTTTGCCATTCAGGAACACAACGTGTATCTGAGATGGACTTTTCTCAGCAATGTAGCGTATTGGAAGCAACATAAAGAGATTGGGAATGATGTGTAGCTGTCAAGAAGACCTTACGAGAAAAGAAAATACAACAAAGAAGCTGCTGGTGTTAAAACGGTGGACTGACCATCCCAGAGGCCAGATCTCACTGAATGCAGTCACTGAGAAACAGAAACTGCAACCAACTTCTAACACTGAACTTTGGAGGTTTGGAAAAATGTCCAGGGAAGATGTCCTTGACTAACTTAAAGAAAGTCTTCCCAAAAGAATGGAAGCTGTAATAAAGGAAATGGGTGGACACAATAAATACTAAGTTAGCTGTGGAGGCTTCTGTGCAATTTTCTCTTGAATGCATGCCACTGAAAGGAATGAATATCTTGTAACTAAGGGCTGTTTTGATTGGTCAGTAGCCACAGTACTAACATCTGCTACTGTTAGCTACTCAGTTACAAGTAACAGTAAATGTAAAAAAAGAATGAAGGTACAGTACAGAATGGCGTGGGCCTGGATGTGCCACCAGGAGCAGGTCAAATAGGCACTCTGTCTCTCCCTGTGTTCGGCTCTCCACTCTCCTCCTACACATACAGTAATTGTGGCGAAACTCCACAAAAAAAGCTGTTCAAGTAAAAAGCCAGGCTGAGATGGTGTGGCACTGTGGTATTATTATCGGAACCTTCACCGCTTTCTCCTCTCTGATTTGTTTAATCTAAAAAGAGAGAGAGGGAGAAAAGAGTTTCTGCGGTGCCTGTCAAGAGAAAGGCCTTTGAGAATGAACTGGACTAGGCCAGGGGACAGGCAACAGGCCAGATTCCAGAGCTAACGTATAATCAGCCTAGGACGTGTATAATTATATCTGAGACGTGAAAGAACAGAAGGGAGTGAGAGGGGAGGAAGCAAGGGATGAGGTACACAGTAGCAGAGGAGCCTGAGCTGCTTAATATTTGTTTTCAGCTCCAAATATGAAGAATGTTCACGATGGTTAAAGTCCTCTTGGTACAGGATGTCTCCACTCTTTACGTTTATTAAATCACAGCAAGTTTTTTTGTCATGCAGGTCAGAAACTCAGTGTTTCTGCTGATGAACCAACAGGGCTCTTTGATATGCAAACAGAAAATATGTAGGTAATTGATAAGTTTTATTTTATACTGTAGTATATAAGTCCATATATCCAGACTCCACTTGCATTAGATGAAACCCAAAGTTAATGCATACAAAATGCAAATGTTTGGGTTCCCTTTGGTAAAACGCTTTACACATCTGCAACAGGTAAAACATTTCAATACACAATTACACTAAATTTAAAATGTGGTCTGTGGAGAAGCTGTGGCACATACTGTACAGTCAAGTCACATTATTATAACCACTTGCCTCTTTCGACAGCAAATGTCATGTTTTTGTGGCGTTCTATGTTCCCACTCATCCAAGTAGAAGGTGCTCTCAACCGATTTGGGGATGAATTCATCCTTGGAGATCCAAGATTCCCCAGACTTCAACCCAATTGAGTATCTGTGGGACCACCTCAATTGCTGTGTTCAATCTATGGATCCTTCCCTAGGCCCCCTCCAGCAACTGTGGGATACACTGCAGTCAGCATGGCTCTAGATACCGGTGACAACCTATCAGAACCTTATTGAGTCACTCCCAGCTGTTGTCCACACTGCACATGCCAGTTACTTTGAATATTAGTAATTATGGATGTTAGTAGTCATAATAATGTGAATCAACTGTGTACGTTTTTAAATATATGTTTTTGTCAAGTATTTTAAATTTGAATCTCAAGTGTCCAGGATGCATTATCGTATTTTCACAAAGCATGTCATTCGAGCAGGGCTGGCCAAAACTTTGTGCACTACTGTAACTTATTTCTACTTCCTTTACATAAACACGTGCACTTTCCCATAGAAACACCCACACTCACATACACACACCTTGCATGCATGCCTCTGTCCTCCCACACACAAACGCACTGAAAGCTCTCAGTGGTTAAGAGGCCACCACGCCGGCCTTTAATCCGGCACTCCTGCCTGCTGCCTGTTAGCAGACTGTGCTGCGTTTTACTGCTGCTGACTAACTAACTGGTCCTGTGGTCACCAGCGACTCCAGTAGCCTTCCCTAAAGAGAAATTGATTACAGCTCCTGCTTGGGAAACCAAACTACTCCCAGGATCTCTTATCTGTAATTGGAAATGAACACGATTGCGTTGTGAATGGCTACGCACCAGTAGTCGACCGCAAACCGTCAATACCTGTTTTTGTTCTCGTCACCTGCCAGAATTTAAAACTGGCCTCTGCTTCTCACCTGACATACTCCCTCTAATTTTCCTACTCTTTACAACTCAGCTTTAGAGGGGGAAGGGCTGCAAGAGCTGAACTGATGTCACATAATTTAGGCCAAAAGCTCCTGTCGTGAGAGAACTTATCTCCAAAACAGCAACTATAAAAAGTCTTACTTTTAATGTATGTTAATGTAACAAGATTTTATCATCAAAAGAATAATTGCACACAGAAGGAACTATTGGATTAATAGGCTATTGGGAAGGAAGATAAAGTTTACCAGGAGCAATAAATGTTGGTTAATTTAGACTGATATGGGTAATATTTTTTTAATCTACACATACAGAAGTAGTGGCTAATGCCATTTGCCAGAAGGAATGGAGCTATAGAAGTTCCTAATGGTGTCCTGTGATATCACTGCTCACTGAATTTCTACAATCGTGGCTGTTGTGTCAGTCAGGTACAGAAATAAGGCATGTCCTTGCATTCGTCATGTACATGGCTGAGCGTGAAACCTAAATCATTTGCATGTCTCCCCAATGTCAAACCTCCCCACCACATTTCATTGCTGTCTGTTCCTTCCTTCTGGGTGCAACTATTTGGGCCACAGTTCTTAACAAGGAGTGTACTTCACTATACACTATACACTATACACAATACACTATACACAATATACTACAATATACACTATACACTATACACTATACACGATACACTACAATATACACTATACACTATACACGATACACTACAATATACACTATACACGATACACTACAATATACACTATACACTATACACGATACACTACAATATACACTATACACGATACACTACAATATACACTATACACGATACACTACAATATACATTATACACGATACACGATACACTACAATATACACTATACACGATACACTACAATATACACTATACACGATACACGATACACGATACACTACAATATACATTATTCACTATACACTATGCACTAAACACTATACAATATACACTATACACTATACACTATAAACGATACACTACAATATACACTATACACTATACATGATACACTACAATATACACTATACACTGTACAATATACGCTAGTCACTATACACTATAAACGATACACTACAATATACACTATACACTATACACGATACACTACAATATACACTATACACTATACACGATACACTACAATATACACTATTCACTATACACTATAAACGATACACTACAATATACACTATACACTATACAATATACACTATTCACTATACACTATACAATATACACTATTCACTATACACTATAAACGATACACTACAATATACACTGTACACTATACACGATACACTAAAATATACACTATACACTATACAATATACGCTATTCACTATACACTATAAACGATACACTACAATATACACTATACACGATACACTACAATATACACTATACACGATACACTACAATATACACTATTCACTATACACTATAAACGATACACTACAATATACACTATACACGATACACTACACTATACACTATACACTATACACTATACACAATATACCTTATACAATATACACTATACACTATACACAATACGCAACAATATACAATATACACTATACACTATATTACTTGTGCTGCTAATGTCACATATGCACTGCATTGAAATTGCAATTTCTTCATACGTTCTTCCTTTGCATGTAATTGCATAAGCACATGCTGCCTGTGTCACCTGACTGCGTGTCTTTGACCGAATATGAGGACTGCAGCATCTGATCTAAAGAAGAAAGAGCCCCCACCTCGTCTACACAGGCCAAACTCAATTCTCATTCAGAAACAGCTCTGTAAATTTTACATTTTGTTCATGAAGATTGTAATTCAGGGCAGCTGGTTTTGGACAGTGTCTATTGGCTGGTTTCTCAGATTTCTAACAGCATCGGTGTGCCATCATTTCAATCAGCTGTGTCTTGTTTAAAGCCAAGAATAGTGATGTGCCTTTTAAGATCCTTTACTGGCTATTGCTTTATTTAAAAGGACTAGGTGACTTTTCACTGGTTTTATTCAGAAAATCCCATAATGCTGGCATTGGCTGACTTCTAATTTGCCAACAACAGAAGCGCTGCTGCTAGCTTTAATTGCAACAGAATGTTTGGTTTCCAACTTCTTGATCTAGAAATGCTCTTTTCTAATTTTGTAATGCACTCTTGCACAAATTTACTGAGATCTTACTTATCTCCTCTTTTGTCTTGGGTTTGAGAAATGAGTCATAAGGTACTCTTTCAACCAAACTAAACTGGGGGAGTTTTCACGGTTACAAATATGTTTTGGGTACATAAGGCATCCCAGACATAGCTACAGTTGCTACTCTATGAAGGACCAACTGGGTAAATAAACCTGAGGCAGACCAGTGCTGAATCTCGAGTTAGTTAAAAATACCAAAGGCAGAAGCTCGCCAGCGAAACGATGTCTGTTTTTCCCATAAGGACAGCATAACATCATAATAGGTCTATTCTCCCCACAAGAACTATAATGGTAAATTTCACCTTTTATTTATAAAGATTGTAATTCAAGGCAGCTGTTGTTCAACGTACATCAGTATCATGTCATGTTTAAAGGAAAGAATAGTGATGTGTGTTTTAAACTGTCTAATACTTTATTTAAAAGTACTAATTGATTTTTCCTTGGTTTTAAAGAGTAACTGAAATAAAGAGCGGTGTATGAATACCACTGGTATTTGGGGGATCCCATAATTGCTGGGTATTTAGCATTGGCCGGCTTCATCTCTAGTTAATAATACCGAAGGCAGAAGCTCACCAGCTAAACAATGACTTTTCCCTGAGTTGGTGTTTGAATGTTTCTTGTTCCTTAACAGACAGCATGACATCGTAGTAAGTTTATTTTCAGGGACCCACTCCCCAACTCAGAATTCTGTATTTAGGACATTCAGGGGATCCAAGAGGTTCCAAGACCACCCTGACAACCCTATTTGCATCTTAGTAAAGAGTAAAGAGATTACTAACCCAGGGGGTAATTAGCAAAGTAATCCCATTACAGATTGAAAAGAATTGAGTAGTCATTTGTAACGGATTATGTTATTTTAGAGTAACTACATAAACACAGCTGGTAAACAATAAAAAACAATGCATACAAACTGTGTGCTAAGTAGATAATTAAATGTGACACTTCAGTTCTGCTGGTACATTGTTTCCTGTTTCAACTTGTTCCCAAACCTCAAAAGAAGACATATAGTGTGCAATACACACAGTGTTTTATGAGAATGGCTTGATATTAGACTACAGATGGGTAATATCAAAATACATTATATATATCACAATGTTATGCTGTCTGTGTACTGAAACCTTGTTCTTTAAGTGCTGAAAATATGATGAATTGAAATCATATTGTGACATTATTTATCATAACAGTCATACTGTCTACCCATATGCTATATTCTTGGCATACTGCCAAGCCTTACTATGCTGCATTTGAAAAGAATTACATAACAATCCAGGTAGCCACCTTAAATCTGCACAAGACAGGCTCTTTCTCCACACTAGGCTGACATCAGAGGGTGATGGATCACATGTAGAGATTGTGAACTGTGTGTGTGTGTGTGTGTGTGTGTGTGTATGTGCGTCTGTGTGTGTAATTTGTGTGTGTGCGTGTGTAGGCCACAGACGGGGTCGGCGGCAGGAACGTTAATCACACCTCTGCTGTCAACAACAAAGAGGCAGCCTCCTCCAGCAGCAGAGCCATTAAAACATTCTCAGCTAAGGTGTCAAAGGAAAATGCACCAAAAACTGATGATGCAATTTATGAAAGAAGGGGCGGAGAGAGGAGCAGCACTCCGAGCTAAAGCACACTAATTACATAGCAGGGTCATGGGCCAGTACCATGTCACCTCACAGCTTTCAGCAAAAGACTAGAAATGTCATCCAATCCACATGCAGGTACACAGTGGGATGAAACATTGTTCACCCAGGACAGCATACCAGACAGGAGCAGTGTTTACTGGATCCCACTGTAAACTGACCAAGACATACATGACTATATATAGGTTCATCAAACAAGAGTGTACAGTACCACACACTAAATCATAACACAATACACACAGGCCAACAATACAACTCACAGGATGAGTCTCTCAGTGTATAATGTAAAATGTGTAAGAATGTAAATATTCTAAAGGAGTAAAGACCTGAGAATATAATATACTGTGAGCAATAGCTAGACAGTTTCAGATAGCAGTGTAATCATAGCATCCTCATAATAAACAATACTGTGCAAAAAACCTGTCCACTCAGGCTTTACTTTCATTTCCTGTCAAAATGCCCATTAAATTATTCAGCAGCGAAAACAAACAAACAAAATTACAGACATTAACACAAAAGCCTCAACATCTCAGTCTCACACAGGGTGTCAGCGTTCACTGTACCTAGTCTGCCTTTATGGATTCTGGAATCTGTTGTTTGAAGTTGGTTACATTTTCTGCTTCCCACGATTCTAATATTCATATTTAATGAAGTCAAGACAAAGTAAAGTCAAGACTCAGGGGTGGAGCTAGAGCTGGGCATCTAATGGGGACAGTGACAGAAGTCTTACAGGGTCGTTTGAAGGCAAACTTCTTTCTCTTTTTCTCTCAGACAGACAGACAGACAGACAGACAGATAGATAGATAGATAGATAGATAGATAGATAGATAGATAGATAGATAGATAGATAGATAGATAGATAGATAGACAGACAGACAGACAGACAGACAGACAGACAGATAGATAGATAGATAGATAGATAGATAGAGAGATAGATAGATAGATAGATAGATAGATAGATAGATAGATAGATAGATAGATAGATAGATAGATAGACAGACAGACAGACAGACAGAGACAGACAGACAGACAGACAGACAGATAGATAGATAGATAGATAGATAGATAGATAGATAGATAGATAGATAGATAGATAGATAGATAGATAGATAGATAGATAGATAGGTTGATAGATAGATAGATAGATAGATAGATAGATAGATAGATAGATAGATAGATAGATAGATAGATAGATAGATAGATAGATAGATAGATAGACCTCTGATTTTTGCATTATATTGTGTTACACCAGCAGCCTAATTTAGGAGTCCCCAAAAACCCTACGAAATGTCAAATACTAGTTCTCTTCCTGGGGGATCAGATGTTTTGAATCTTCAAGTGAAACACTTGTAGCTCATTGACACAAGCAGATAAATTTAGTCTAAAACAAAGATTCTATCACTGCAATCGCCTCCACATTTCCTTAGTAAAGTGAGAAAATTAGATGTTTAGTGGTAATTTTAGTGCAGTTTTGTTGAATTTTTCCCTTTTTTGCCATCGCACAATATCAGAACAGGGAAATGAATGCCATCTATGCACATTATTCCTGCTCCACATGAGGCTTTGAATTTGCAGCAAATTCCTCAAAAAGTAAACAATAAACTGAATGCTTAGAACATCCTTTGTTTGCAAAGTGGAAATACATAAAAATAAGAATAATTAAAAACAGAAACTTGAACCTTGGGGAAAGAAATGGTTGAATCAGAGGATCCTAGTACTCATGCAAATATTTACTGTGCTTTATTACCCAGAATAATATTACTAATAAATATATTACATAAAATAATAACAATCAAGTTAAAACCAAGAGATATGCACAGACAGAATCACACAGCAATGGTATTACACTTAAATGTAAATCTGTTGTTTTTAACCAATGCAAGTTAACCTCCTGAGACCCCGGCGTCCTCATATGAGGACATTACATTTCTGCTACTCTGCACCATGATACTTTTTAAAACGTTGACCCTTTGGCCTCATATGAGGACGCTGTTTTTTGTCAAAACAACTTCCTGTACAGACAACGTTTAGTTTCTATACTTGTTAGGTCCTACTAATCACAAGTAGCTAGGAGAAATTAAAATTGCACTCCAAGCAAGTCCGGGTATCAGGAGGTTACTGCTCTTTTTATTTTCACCATGGTAGCTAGCATCTAAGTATCTAAGCATCAAGCTACCAGGATTAGTTCAGCGCTATGTGGAAGTTTTACTTTGGCTCTAGTCTAAATATGTCCTTTTTCAGCTCCTAATAAGCATGTTTCTAACATTCTTTGTTAGGTAATGTAATTTTTGGGTAATGCTTTATTTATAGGCTTGAACTTGAAGTCTGTCTTTTATTATTGTTGTGTTAGTCTGATAGTGAAGTTAACTCTCTGCTTCCTGTCCAGCGTACTAGAACATGTTCTGAAGAGTATATGGTATATAAAAGTGAGTCAGTTATTAGGAAACAGTTTATCATCTGGTAGTATTTTAGAGACACAGATTTCTCCAACAACTGGTCTTCTTCAAAGAGCCATGGTGAAGCCACATTCACATGAAGCTTTTCACTATTTACGCCTGTAGTGTTGGAGTTCTTGCCATAATTTCTTCTGCACTCAGCTATACAGACAGCCGTAATCTGTATACTGTCCCAGAATGCCTCAGAGACATTTAATGGGACAAGACAATAGCTTAAAAAGTAAGCACCATGTCTTTGACGTCTTTGCTAAAAGCGGTAACGGATGACACATCCTTTCCCTTACTGGATAGTTCAGCCATAACCTCAAAACACAGTGGTCATGAAAAAAATAAGGTGCATAAAGAATGTTAATCACTATGTAATAAATATGTAATTACATAATTGAATTTGCGTAGTTGCTCAAAACTCTCAATATTACAGCTATCATTCAAACATGTTAAATCTTGCAGCACACTGACCAATCCAGGAACAAGCGTGGCGTTTATGAAGGGGCAGATGGAAGCTGGTTTGGTTTAGTGGAGAGCTGTAATAATAGCAGGCTGCTGCATTGCTGCTGGGAGACTGGGCAGTATCACTGAGTTCATTTACCCTCAGCGGCTGCTCAAGCCAGCGAGATGTTCTCCCGCCCTCTTCTTTCTGCTTGTGTTTGGCCCGTACAAATGTGTTGTTTCAAGCTTCAGTGACAGAAACTCAAGACTTTCACGAAGTGACCAGACCATGACCTTTTCCTGGGTTGTGTTTCGAAGGAAGGAACACATTTAGATGTTTTCCTGCAAAAGAAAACATTGTAGGGACTCAAGGTTCTCTTGTACCGTTCCCTAATGTCCACACAGCAAAAGATCACAAGTGCATTCCTCAGCCTTTTAGACTTTATTCCTGACCTACAATCCTGAGGCCTACAACCTCTAACTTCTGCCTTTATCTCTCTCAGACGAGCCTTTTTTTCCATGCACTCTCCGAAGCTAATATCAAGGTCCCGTTTAAAGTAAAAACCATAGATAATTTATCTCACTCTCCACTGTGATTCCATTTCTAAAAGCCATGTCTCTCCCTTCTCTCTTTTCACTGCTCTTTGAATCCGATGCCAAGAATTAAAAGGCACGTCTTCTTCAGACACAGTTACACAAAGCAGCTGGACAGTTACTTTGCCTCTTTAACAAATATGTCCCGATTTACATCTCTATTCATAATCACAGACCGCAGGTCCTCCCACTTTTCCCTTAAGCTAAACAGATCCCTCTAACGGCTTATTGGTGCAGTGTTTCACGGTGCTTTACTGGCATGGAATGAATAAGAGAGGAAGCTGATAGGCTGTAGTAAGCCCGGGGCAGGAAGTGACATAAAGGGAACGACTCCATGCAGCAGTTGTTTTGAATCTGGTAAATTCTTCTCAGGAACAAAAAAAAAAAAAAAAAATGAGAGAGCGAGGGAGGGGGAAAAATGTAATTTGATTAAGGTAATTGCCCACAGCAGCATTTGCAATTCTAAACAAGTTTCATCCAACCCCCAGCCTCAGATGTAAACACTGCATGCCCTTCGACCTGTGGAGTAAACATCTGGTAAGAGATAAGTTTTCACCCTCACTGGCAGAGTGGCTGACATGACATTCATAAACACAATTTGATCTTAAAAGCAACATCCGGTAAATGACCTCCCCACCCCCTTACACTCCCCCCGACAACCCCTCACTCTCTCTCTTTCTTCAGCAAGCACAGCACAACACTACAGAAACATGCACAACTTCACATTCATCAGCAATCACGGAAGGATTCTACCTTGTATTAGCATGTATGCTGCGTTGTTCTTAGTGAGTTCACACATTTAACACGGGTACATGGAGAAAGCTATCACATCAGACTATTTCTCCTCCAGTTTTTCCCCATAACCCCCCACTAGCTAAGAGGTCCACCCATTGCACAATCCTAACCAAACTGCCAGGGTAAAGGCCATTCAAGTTACACCAAATGCCACCACTTGTGTTTGAATAACACAACATGCTTGTATGAGAACAATAATGCTAAAAGTCCTGTTACTTCTGTGAACAGATGCCCATGTTAACCAGCATCATCCTGCCCACCCAGAGAAAGCAAGGCCAATCATGCTCTCTGACTCTGTAATGGATAGCTGCAGAGTCACCAGGGATCAAATTTATGACCTCCCAACAACAGTGCTAATGCTGAGGTAGTTCCAAAGCTTGACTAATGTGAAATATAATTATTACAGTATTATTACATAATTATTACATCATCATCTAATCATCCCTGTCCCAGTAGTGCCACAACCTTTGCATGTGAAAGGTTTAAAAAACATGCTGTGATACAGTATAATATCCAGCATGTTACAGCGTGATATGAACATGTCCAATGAAACAGTGTTATGTTATGTAACATGGATAGATGCTGTACATGCCGTGCAGGATGGTGCCAAGCACTAATAAATCACAGTGAAGGGGCTGCGAGTTTCACAATGAAGTAAAAGGTATCCACAAGAAAAATGTTTTGTCATAACTGAAGGAAACAGAGTTACTGAGCATGGAGTATACAGAACTCACTAACAGCAAGCCTCCTTATGGAGCCTGCAATAGTAATTTAAAAGTCAGAGGTATGGGAATGAAGTCAGCAGGAGTTTCACACATGCAAACTCAAAAGGAAGGTATGTTCAGGTCTGAAAGGTAAAATAAACATCATATTAATAAAGAGATATACATCTATGGTATTTAGCTGATGCTCTTTCCAGGCTAATCAAATGACAATGTAAGCAGTGTTAAGAGCCTTGCCCAAGCACAGTATAGGCACCCAGACCAAAAATCAAACCCCAGTCTCCTAGATCGCCAGGTAATGGTGTTATCCATTGATATGATGATAATAGTGGATCATTCAGTCACATCTTCAGGAGGTGTTTTGTCTGGGTTCTCTTTGAATTCTCTTTCAGCATGTTTGTCAGACACATTTATTTGCAAGGGTGTGAAGCACAACCAAGACTACTGTTTCCGTCAGAGAGGACCCCATATTTTTAACATGCTGCTCTAGCATGCCAGCTTGTAGAAACAACCAGCAGATTTTTGGGGGCTAAACACCAGAATACTGGGTGCTACTGACTGACCAAATCATTCTCTGTGGCTTAATTGCGTTTGTCTTTGAGTTTGATTTGATTGGATTACATTACTCATCTTAGGCTAAAACACAATGCATGCCTTAATGCTAGGAATAAGTGGATTAATATTACAATATTAGATTATCCAATTCTGATGTTACCTTTGGGGAATGCGTGCTAACATAATAACATCAGTATTAAATGTGTCCTTTTGGCTTTCTACATCATATAGAAATGTATTATATATGTCCCGTATCATTTCCTGTAGTAGGAAAAGTTTTATACACAGTGCTGAGACCAATCCAGTCAAGACTGCCACTAATCACAAGCTATTCATTTTTATTCAAACAAATTACAGAACATATTTTATAAGGGAATCAAACATTATCCTCAATAACTAAATATAACTTCAGCTGTTTCAGTATTTAGTGTTTCCAGTCTTTACTTTTATTCATTATTTTTGGGAATCTTAGGAATTTTTCATATAACCCTACAGGGATATTTTTCCACACCTCTAAAGATCAATTTTTTCTCAGAGCTTCTTGACAGCTGCAGATACTTTCGGACCCACAGTGACTTTTCTTCTTGCAGTGGAGGGATGGACAGATATTGCAGAAACACCTGTGGATTGTCTCTGATGCAAGAGTGTGGCCTGATTTTCTCCTCTCTCACAGATGAAGGCTTTACGTACTGTCTAATTACAGAACGTTTCAATGGTCTATCAGCTTCTGCAAGTTGGTCATTTCTGTACACAGGTGGACTATCTAATACTGAATCCCCTGAAAAAGCAGTCACTGTTCCTGATGGATGCTTTGACTGGAAATGAAACGTGGCCTCTGACTGTTGCACAGACTGTATATATACAATCTGTGTGTCACATTTCAGGCATGTAGACATTTAAACATGTAGACATCACAGTTCAACTACACAGTTAAACTATACAGGCCTGGTCCACCAGGAAGTCCATCCCCCCTGCTGATCCTCTTACGTAGGCTGCCCATGCAGCACACAAACTGACACAGACCCCCTGATGGGAAGACGACCCAGGAGGAACGCATCCGGAGCCCTGCCTCATAAAACCCACCGAGTGATGGAGACAGAGAGAAGGAGAAGTGAAGAAGGCGGAGCAAGGAAGGAAGACGGTAATTAAGATGCACAAGTTCGTAGGCGGCTCCAGCTGACTCTTATCATGTCAGAGAGGAAGTAAACACAGAGCCATTCAAACAGGCCAGAGAGGTGATCGAGGCATGGTGAGCGGGCAGACGAAAAGAGAGAGAGAGAGAAAGAGAGGCAGGGGATGGGCTGCAGAGGGAGGGCCTCACTGACCGGACCACCGCTGAGAAAAGGGGCAGGCTGTCAAGACAGACGACTTCCTATTTCACTCTGATTATCCCCCTGAGGCTCTCCAAAACCCCTATAAAAACCTCCTCATTAAGAAGAGTCGCTTTATAGGATCTTAATGAGTCTAGGCCACAAAAATAAGAGAGAGAGAGAGAGAGAGAGAGAGAGAGAGAGAGAGAGAGAGAGAGAGAGAGAGAGAGAAGGAGAGGGAAAGAGATGGAGAGAGATGGAGAGAGATGGAGAGAAAGAGAGAGAGAGAGAGAGAGAGAGAGAGAGAGAGTGATTGTTCTAGCATGTGTTCTTGTTTACTGAAATGTGCTCCATCTACCTGTGTACGCTGTGTTCCAGAGTTTGGGGAATTGGGTGTAAACTTTCCTCAGACACTTCAATTAGTAAAAGTAGGAATGCATGACCTTCAGGCTCTCCAGAGAAATTCGTTTGAGCCATTGTCTTATGATGCCTTACCCTCTTTACCTTTTACCCTCCTTGTAATAATCATAAAATTAATAATAATAATAATAATAATAAAATGCTAAGTAGTAATTGAGTAGTAATTGAGAGTATATTGTGGTGAAGTTATTTGTTCAAGTTAGACGCTTCTAGATGGTATATTCACATGAATTTAGCCTTATTATAAGGTCATATTGACATCATGTCATATTAGAGTTTTTTATCATCACGTAAATGATTTCCATGAAACTAGCTGTTCCTGACAAGAAGCATTTAAACATAGGGTGCCTGTAATGCTAAAATCGTTAAACTTCAGCTTTATAATTTTTCTAAGAATCTTAAGCCTTATTATTTGGTAACTACTATGTAGCTAATATCTAAGTTAAGTAGTTATGAAAATAAGGACTTAAGGCCCACTTGGAAGTTTGGGTCCTTGGAAGTTTAAGGGGGCTGAAACTAAAGCTGTTGTTATGGACGGATGTTGGAGCCAACACTACAAATCCCATAATTCTAAATGCTATAAATAGAGGGACCAAAACTATTAGCACTTTAAGGTATTATTTTCCTACTGCTGACTCTTTCAAGAGAGTACCGTGTTCTATTTATCACTTTATTTCCTCCACTGTTTTCTTTATTTTTTGATCATTACATGCTAATACCTTTGGCTGTTAAACCATGAATTTACGTTTTTATAAAATATCTATTAAATAACAGTAATATAATAACTATATCATATATACTGTAAATATATCATTCTAAATATGTGAATGCTAACATGTGATTAACAACACACATATCTACTATGACCTTTTTTTAAAGCTGCTGATTCTCTTATGAGAGTACGGTGTTCTATTCCTCATTTTCCTTCCCTATTTTCCTAATTTATATTGTCCATCATATGCTACCACCTTTACCTCCAGCTGTTTAAAGGGAACTTATCCAATTGGCAAGTCTGACGGCTGCAGATCCCAAATCAAATAACAATCACAGAGCCTATGAAGAGTTTTACATTTGCTTCCTTCTTTATTTAGGCCCTACTTATTCTTTACACTCCAATCTGCTTTTACTTTTCTACTCTTTCTCATCACAAGGATAGTGCTAGACTGAGTAGTTTTTTGACTCCAGTCTATCAAGTGCCTCAGGCAATGCAGTAGAGATGAGGACTCAGACATAAATGTTGATATATCATGTCTGCATGATGCAAGTGATGCAGTTTTCCATTTCCTTTAGTGTGTTATGGAGGTTTTTGGGCATGTAAATGAGCTGCAATACTTTAAAGCCAAAAGCCACAGGCCAGGGGGAGAAAGTCTCAGCCACAGAAACTACTTTTCTTATCTGAACCAAACACCTCTGCTTTTCTCTGATACATGGTGATGTCATCTCGTCACACAATCCTTATTGCCCGCCTACACAGTATAAACACTGAGACGTCCTGGTCCTACCCACTGCCAACCATTATAGGGACAGCCACATTGGTGTGGGGTGAAACCAGTCAGAACAGAGTGGTTGAGGTGGCCAGTTAGAGAACACTGGAAGGGGGGGCTTAAAGACACTAGTGCTCTAAAAGTGCCTTTGAGACAGGCAGCGAATAATAAAATAGTGTTTTGTAAATACGGAAGCATGTAAACCTATTGCAGTAGACAAAAAATTCGAAACACTGCGTAATTGGTCTGCTTTAAGATTGCACAGCTTTGATCTCAAAATCTTATTCATTTCCATATCTTCAGACAAGAAAGCCAAAGCCAAAGGTCCTGAACAAAATCAAGGGAACTACAGCTGACTCAAAAACACAACAGAAGTGATTCTTACTTGATCTTTACAACAAGCAAACTAAATATACAAACATTTCATTAAAAGCATCAGCAGAAGGCAAATGCTACTTGAAATTTATTAGCTGTGTGAATTTTATTACTAAAGTTTTTCCCTTGCAACAAATGAGCATCATCCAACGAAAACAGACCTTCACCCTATTTACAGCATGAAGAAATATGGAGCATGTAGTGCTAATTCAATCATCACTCTTTTATGATAAGTTTTATTGAGAGCACTTTCACAGGGATCAGGTGGACTCATTAAGAAGCAGCAGCTATTTTCTCACCTGCAGTAATAGGCCCATCCTGGTTTGGCCCAGATCTGGAGTCCATGCCAAAGCTGGGGATTATAGCAGGAGAGGGGCTTAAGGCAGCTGCTATGAGCCCAGAAACGAAATCATGAAGTGCCCCTTGTTTTCCAGCCAACAGAGGCCTGGCCAACAATGCACTGTATCAAGTCCTGCTGATTACAATCACTGGAGCTTAAAACAGTGTCTTCACAATAGGCTTCATTTAGACAGAGAGCAATAGAGACAGAGCAGGTCAGTATCTTTCAGTCAGTGGAGAATGTGTGAAAGTATATAAACTCCTAAAGCTGTGGGTTAAGAACTTAACTGCATTGTTGGCTCCAACTGTCCAGTCGTGGAGCAAGAACTGGGCTTGGTTGGCAGGCTGCAGGCCGAAGGGCCACAGGGATGCTGAGTGGAGAATGCCTGGAATGTCCAGCCCTGTTTACAGCCTGGGTTGCTTCACACCTGCAGGTCAGGGGGCTATCACCAGCACCCCCACCCCTTTCCCCTCTACAGCTAAACTCCCCAGCCCCCCTCATTACACCAGGGTCAAGCTCAGAGGTGACCTAATTAAAAGCTCATTACATCACAGACAATCTCCATTAGCATGCCAGGTCGGGCTGTTAATCCATTAGAGCTTCAGAGGCTCCTGGACCCAACCTCGCATTCCAGCCGCACTGCATTCACCACCTCAATTCTAACATAAACACACACACACACACACACACACACACACACACACACACACATGCTGTCTCAGTAACAGATTTACACACACATACATTACCAACACCCCCACATCACCCATCACCTGCCTGACAACTCAAAGAGTCCTTCACTGCACACATGCGCCATGCATGCATGCACACCCATTACCTGCTAGCCGCTACTCAGGTCAGTTGCCCTAGCTAATCAGAAGGGCTGTGAGAGGTTCTACATGGAGCTTAGTCTCTCAGGGCCAGATATGATCTTGGTAAGAGAACATCCAGGGTACAACTATGGGACATATTGGGCTACATGTGTGCAGCAAATGTGCAGCCAGGTGGATCACATGTGTAACATAAGTTAGCTTAATTCATAGCATGCTGCAGACATTCCTAGAGAACAAGAGAATAATAACAAATAATTTAATAAATAATAATAATAAAAATAATAACTTTATGCTGCACTGAGCTTTGTAGCCTCAACTGAAGCCTGAAGCTGAACCATGTAGAAGACACCTTCAGGCACCTTAGACTTTAAGTCAGCAACTGCCCTTAACGCAGAGATAACAAATCTTGTTTACAGACAAAACGTAAAGGAACAAAAATGTTTTCTGTTAGCAGACAGTTTTCATTTTAGGCTGTTCGAGTACATGTGATAGGTACTGTCCACACTAGCCAACACATGATCAGAATTTTACACATTTGTTTGGATATTAAATCATAACTTCTAGTGAGATTCACCAAACCTGACTGCTAAATTAATTGATCACAACCTGAAGAATGTTAGTTAACTGAGAAAAAGTTATCAGACACTGTATGAAGTGCAGCTATGCTACATACACTTACACAAGTTCATGTTTTCTTTTTTTACGTGTCATTCTCAGTGTAGTAACACTACAGGGCCAGTCCACACATAATATGCATCAATACCTGTAAGACAGACTTTTCTGTCAAACTTGGTGGGTAGGTTTCACATTGTGAGACATGCTAATGATTCAGGTTTCATGCTAAGCCCTGCATGTGATGTAAACATGGGCTGGCATTATCGCTGTACCCGACTAACTAGATAAGACTGTCCTGTTGTGTGTGCTGTAGAATCCCTTGCATGTGAAGTATGCCTTGGAGAAGAGTTCAAAAGCAATTCGACAGTTGGAGGAATTCAAGAGGATTCATACTGTTGGACTCCAGGAAGGGATGGTCATATCAAAGTACTGTGCACCATACTGTTCATGCTGATATTCCCATAGCACGCTGTTGCCCCGGCAGTGGATAGAAGAAGTCAAACCGATACACTCTACTGTATGTATATATATACATATATACATATATACATAAATACAGTAGAGTGTGCCTGTTTGTTTCTCTGTGCATATGAACATAAACCCCTGAATCCTGAATCTTGTTAGCTTGGTGCTGTCTGGGAAAAAAACACTCTATGAAAAATGTGCAGCTGGTGCAGGTTGCTAATTATATGACAGTGATAAATGAGTATCCTGTGTTGTTCGTTTAATATTTCAAAACCGAAAACAACTCTAACAACAGCTAACAAGAGCCAGTACATATCTGACAAACTACTCACTGACCTCATCTGACTGCCTGATTGTGTTCAGGTGGCCCAGTATATCAGGGTCTTTATGTACTGTACTAGGGACATTAGAAGAGCATGGATTAGTGGAATCAGGTGGCACGCCCTTATTAGCAGCTGAGTTTGAGGTTCTCCCCAGACATGTATTCAAGAACACGTCTGGCCCCACAAGACTACATAAGGCTAAAAAGGGGCACAAAATGTCCTACCTTCCACCCTGTCTTTCACTCGTACAACAAAAAACAGACTAACCCTAACGCACTCGGCCACCATGAGCGCCTGCATTCAGTCACGAGTGTAAAACTACCATCTGTGTTGCTATACTAAATCCGGCGCGTCATACGGTTTTGCGTTTGAGTAATGTCAGTGGACGGCAAATCTAAAACACACTGATCAAACAGGTTACGGTTTTCTGACATAAACCATCTCATGGTGCTCTAACTCCAAACCATCATAACTCTCCATATGCAGGAATGCACCGCTGCAAATGTTAGGGGTTAGGGTTCACTAACGCAGGTGCTGCAGAGGAGAGGAAGAATGACAAGCAGTGAAATATCGACCGTATTCAATCCAGCTGGAAAACTGTTACATTTTCAAACCACACACAAACACACACACAGCGGTTTGCCTATTGGCAGTCGGAGACGGACAGAAGCAAGGATGTTAGCTAACCGTAAAGCCAGCGAGAAGCTTCCCTCCTCTCTTCCTAGCATGAAAGGGAGCATTCAAATGAAATGTATTTCCTATCAGGGGAGCCAACACACAAATCTTCGGCGTCAACGAGGTTTGGGCCAGTCCCACGCGTTGGGCTCCTTTTGAAGACTTACGGAGAGAAACGGCGTCAGGTGCCTCTGGGTTTTATATGAGCAGGCCCCTGTAAAAACTTTACCTGCGTGTGTTTGGACGGCTGCATTTGGTGTGAGGCAAACTCAAACCATGTTTGTTCTTCTATTTCTAACTACACCTGCAAAAGATGCCATTTGGATCCAAAACAAATTCTTTTCCCACAGAGAGCGCTGCGGGAGAAAAAAACACCAAGATGAAAGTCATATATCTTACTGCACTTTCTCTGGCATGAGCTGCATAAAATTACAACCTTAAATACTTGGGGTGTGTGTTTTTTGTTTTTTTCTGCAAGCTGCTCTGAATTAAAGGTACTCTTCAAGGAGAAAGGGAAAGGCTAAAGAGAAAGAAATGCGAAAAATCTTCACAACTAGGAGACAGCCCTTCTCTCTCTATTCCCGAGCGCACAGCGGGCGGCCCCTGTCCCAGGCCTGTCCTGCCGAGAACGCTGAGGTTTTGTTAAAGTGGAGAGCCGTGCACCTGTGCGTTGAATGCGTGTGTATTTATCTCCTGGCTGGGGACTTGGCCATACAGATCCACTCTGCCATCTCTTTGAACCTGTTTCCCCTGGTGGCTCCCCGGCCATACAGCGCTCAATGCTTTGTAAGTGACTCCATTGTTGGGGGTAGATTGACTAGAAAAGGGGGTCGGCCCAAAGAAGAAAAGGCATGATAAAACAAAAAGAGAAAGAGGTACAGAGGTAGAGAGAGACTGGGAAAAAAACTTTGAGGTCTGAGGAGGCCAGGAATGGATCAAAGTGCCTTGTGGTGACCTGCAACCTTTATCCATCAGAGTGGCCTGACTTCCCTGAGCCCATCTCTTGAGGCCTGTGCAAGCAGCTGCCGTATCCAGCTACAGGAACCCATCAGCCTCAGGGAATGCTCCGTTGCCACCAATACCTCCAAATGCCCGTGACCCTCCAGCCTTATGCTTTCTGTCCCAACTCCAAGGGTTAAAATGGAAAAAGGTGGAGCAGCTGCAGCTGATTACACATTGGGATGTGAAAGCAACTTAAACACAGGCGATATCCACTCATCCTCAAAAAAATAATTGCACCCAGAAGGAAGTGTTGGATTGCAATACTATTGGGAAAGAAAATAAAGGTTACCAGGGACAGTAAATGATGAGAAATTTAGACTGACATGAGCAATATCAATAGAGCTACACATGCAGATGTACAGTCTCACATCTGCCATGTCTCCTAACGCAACATACAAACATCTCGGCATGGAGTTGTAGAGATTTGCATTGGTCCTGTGAAAATCCATCCCAGACATCGTCCATATTTTCATGCAGTTCCTGCAGATTTTTCAGTAGGGATGGAAGTGGAGTGACACCAGGCCTTCTGGACATGTGATGGGTGACAACAAATCGCTCATGTCGGGGCTTCTCCACCAATATACATTACATTTCTCATTATGACATAAATAACATCAAGGTTATTATGATAATATTAATGGCCTACCCAAAAATGTGATTTTATTGCATCTTACCACATTTTACTTTTTAAGTAAAATGTGGTAAGATGGTTGGTGTAGCTCAGTGGATAACATCACTAGCCACCAAGTAGCCACCACCCCATGTGGGAGACTGGGGTTCGAATCCCAGTATGGGTGACTATGCTGTGCTACACCAATAAGAGTCCTTGGGCAAGACTCCTAACACGACACTGGCCCACCTGTAATGTGGTTAACCTTGTAAGTCGCTCTGGATAAGAGCGTCAGCTAAATGCCAGAAATGTAAGCCAAGTTTTCCACCAGTACAATAAGATCTTTTCAGCCAAAATGTCCGAAAAGTCATAATATGTAAAGACAAAAGCCTTCTAATGAAAGGTATTAGATGTATTGTCTATATCTAAGATATTCACTTGGCTAGCGTGTGCAGGCAATACAAATTACAGAAGCATTCATGCAAGCTTTAACAAAATGTTGTTTATTTTGCATTAGCAAGAACAATTTGTCTTGCTTTTGTATATAAGGTCTCAGGACCCTGAGTCCATAATTCCCCTTTTTTCTTGCCCTGTTTTTGGATTGCCCCAGTATACGCCAATGTCCTGAATTTCCACTGCTGGGGTCATTCACCTGGAGCAAAAGAAGAGCCAGCAATAAAGCGGCAAGAGACTACAAGTGTGCGTTCCAAGGAACCTTGATATGACCTTGTGTTGTCGGAGCAATCTGTAGACATAATTAGGCCATAAATGTTATAATGACATGTTTTGTAAAACAGTAATAGGGCTGGGACTCTGCACTGATATAATAATATCTACCAATACATAATACCTAATGTGAGTTTGATGACAAATTACTGGACCGGCTATTCGATAAATGGTTCCATTTGTTGATCGGAGTATAAATAGACGTATATCCTTTCATCAAGACTAATGCACAATATGCAATAAGAGTATTTTGTCTAAATCTAAATCAAACAAAATTAAATTTTGCTCCACAGGCTGAAGCGATGTTTATCGTACTCTGGGTCCCTGCTTTAGATTAAAAAAAAACTCAGCAGCTGTTTTGGGGCCTGGAAAAACTTGGGGCCTAGTCAAATACGCACTTTCAATGCATGGAAATGGTATATGCATATACAGTATTATACGCTAATAGTGGCATTACCTTCTCAAGCACAGTCGTGTGGCTTCAAAGGCTAGCTGTCCCATTTCAGCGTATTTATTTGGTGCCTAATGATGTTGCATTCCTTTATTGATTGAGATCCCAGGGGTCTATGAAAAAGTAGCATTGAAAAATGAAAGGTATGATCATTTAAAAGTTGGGTAAAGAGGACAGGAGCCTCCTTTTCACTAAGAAAGGGAAAAACACAGTTGTCAGAGAATAAAACCATTTTGTTGGAGGGGTTACGATCTGATTGGGAAATAATGGATGCACCACAAGCCTCTGGTTGCTGATGAATGAACAATAAATTGTGTTTAATAAACGACACTTGCTTTGAAGCCCTCACCAGGGTATAATGAATGGGCCGGAATCTAAGTACTGTTTGGGGGAGAGCAGGAGAGGTGGGATATATGTGGAGGAGAAGGAGGGAGTTGAGGAGGAGGAGGAGGAGGACCAGGGATGGGGGTTTTAAGTATGTTGGGAACGAAAGCACACAAATTGTCCAGCTTTCATTAGTGTGGTGAGTGAAGACTCTGCAGAGGGCTTGATTCCCAAGACTCTCAGATAACAAGTGGCTTCTCACACTGGGGCTTTCTGTTTCCTCCTAATAAAACCAAAAAGAAAAAGAGAAGGAGAGAAAGAGAGAGGGAGATGGAGAGGGTGACTGGCCACGGGGAGAAAAAGGGGAAAGGGACCCCCACAGCCAACTGTTATCTGCCTAACACTCAGTCATTGTGGAGGTATTTTGGTTTATTTTCTCTAAGCCCAATGAATGGCTGCCGACAAGGCATTTCTGATGGCTTTGATAAGGGCTCCCTCCCTCTACCAATGCCCCCTTCCTTTAAGTTAACCTTGCCTCCGAGAGCCATTAGTGAAAGACATAAAACCGAGGGGCAGCGGAGAAGTCCTCGCTAATGCATGCAGGGGTTAACTGGCACTTCCTCTAAAGCAAACACAGCGAGAAGAAACAGGCCACTCTGAAACGCAGAGGAATACTCACACACCAGCTCTAAACACAGAGCTTGACGGCTCGACTTAAACCCTTTCATCTGTGCACTGTAGCAGGCTCTCCCCCCTAAACGCTTATTTTTGACGAATGTTTTAGGGAGCTAGCAAACAGCCGCAGCACCGATGGTATATGGGGCCCTACAGGCATTTAATAAGGAGTTTTTGCCTGAGGCCACCTGACAATTTAGCTTCATATGACGCAGCAAAAGGTTTCACAAGAGCGTTTATTTTGAGTCTTCAAAGGGGTTTAAGCAACGTTGGGCAGGTGCACTGCCTAAACAGGGCTGGATTCCCAAGGCCCTGCCTCCTCTGGTCCTGGAGAATAACTGTTTAACGCCACATAAAAGCAGGAGTGAGGGCAGTACAAGTCCCCAAACCCTTACTGCCTCATTTTCCCCAGCCGCAGTGCAGCCTTCCTCTGTAAAAGTCCCTGCCTGCCTCTAACTGAGCCTGGCAGAGTCAAAGGCCAGATCACACAAAACAGTATAGGTGTAGACCTGATGCAGTAATGCATTTTAAAATCACACATTTCTAATAGTATTAGATTATCTATGTATGATTCAGGATTACAGTACTGTGCACAAGTAAAACAGTCATTAAGTACATTCAGTGTCGAGTGATGCTGGGATCTGGATTCGCAGGGTGGAGGGGAGTTGTAAGTCTTGAGAACACCAGCAGTTTCTATGTTTGATTTATGAATGCTTTTTTTAAAATCTATTTTCTTTTTTGATAGCTACACATCTTTTCAGATCCTCAGTTGTCTTCTCACAGTGGAAGGATGGACAGAAACACCTGCTGATATTTCCAGACCTGAAGTTAGAGCTGCGGTTGTTTTTCTCCTATGTAAAGCTATACTGTTTATCTGATGGTGACAGTTTTGGTGGTCTACATTTTTTCAAGTCTAGCTTCGGAAAATCCATTGATCCCCTTTAGACTTCCTCTTTATGTAAGCGGGTAATCTTATATCTAATCTCCTCATAGCTTAGCTCGTACTTAATGACCATTTTGGATGGAAATTAAATAAATGGCTTTTGCTCGGCACTGTATGATGTAGAAATTCACTGAATACAGAAACTTGACTAAAGAAGCTATTTACATAGTAGTGAAATACAGACAACCAAACCAATGCACCAAGCTTACTTTCAGTTTTACACTTGAAAGGAGTCTGAGAATTTGATTTGGGTCGTATAATGTGCGTATGCTTCCCTGAAAATGACACTAATTCATTCCAGTCAATATTGCTTCCAAAATCAATGCAGTCGGATTGCCATTTTAGACTGATGCCCCACTGAAGCATGTTTACACCCGCTGCTGAACAGACTTCTCGCTCAAGCTGCTTCTCATTTGGACTCCATTAGAGAGCACTCAAACACATACCACCAAACTCAGCGCACTCACAGGGCCTGCCTGTCCACCTCAGATAGCCTGCGCGCAGGGAGATGGAGCTGAGTGCTGCAGCTGTTGGGGGGGAAATGCTGGAGGAGCGATAAACTGTGACCTTTCCCCAATTCCGCTGCATGTCTAATGGCTGGCCTTGCCGGCCCTGTGTGAGGTGTCTGCGTCTGGAGCGGGGATATTTTTATCTGCTGCGCAGTGCCCAGCGTCCGGCCGGCCGGTGTGGAGCGTTAGAGCTGGCCGGCTGGCACGCAGCACTGGCAGTGCTCAGGTTCCTGATAGCTCTTGGGGCTCTTTGATGTGCTTGGCCCCCACCCTCAGCCTCCCCTTCTCAGGAAATTGCATTCTGTCCGCTGCCACAGCAGATAAATGAGGCAGGAGAGGGGCTGCACACTGTCACCAGCCGACCCGGCCTGTCGAACAGCACGGCCTGCAGTGTGTTAGCCGCATGCGGCTTCATCCGCTGGCGTTGCATAGCAAGTTTAGACCCACACAAATACACTCACATGCATACCCAAACCCACATGTGCACACTACACAACACATAAGCCATGAGTGGGCAATGCCTGCTTGTATTCATCAACAATTGCAAAAAAAAATATTTTAGTAGAAAACTGACTTAAGCCTTATGGATAAGATGGAAGTAACCATGCTGCATAAAATATCTTTATGGGACGTATTGACGCCATCATTGAGAGATCAACCAGCCACTATGTTTGAACTCCTCTGTACTCCTTTATCCCTAGAATCGATATTGCCATGTGAGGATCAACTCTCATTTTTTAGAAATATCAGGCATTAATATTTTACCCATCAGCTTCTGATCTGTACTGCGTTCCCATGTCATTCTGTATCTCAGAGAGGTATGGGGCTGATAGCGGCATGTAGCCACACAAATGTTAGTGAAGTGACAGCATAACTGACAACAAAGGATGATTATCAGAGGAGAGCTTCATCAGTGTAAATGGATTATTTAAGATGGATAAGGGAGACGCCCTTTGTATTTTTTATATATACATCTGGAATTAGTCAGGAATTCAAAAACAAGATGTATGGCATCCATGACTCCTACAAAAAACATCTGATTTACTCCAATGCTGTGGAACATCCGGTTTACTGTCATTCAAATATGTGAACACAGCATTAGACTAACACAAGAACACCAAACTAAAGGAACCCCCTGAAGTCCCGATTACTTATAGAGTAGTCTATTATGCAGTGTTCATTTACACTTATTTCCATAAAGATCATTGGTCTTTATAGAAAAGGAGAGAAGTAATTGGATGGCTATAAAACATTTCAGCAGTTACTGATGTCATTTTTAGTTGGAGTTACTTTTAAATGTTCAGTTACATCTACTTAGCTGCAGTGGTGGATAGTGGCAAAGTAAATGTAATTAGTTACTGTACTTAAATAGTTTACTTTACTTACTTTACTGAAGTATTTCCATACTGGGGACTTTTTATTTTAACTGTACTACATTTCAAACATACATGTGATGCATCATGTCAAAATGAAAGATGTGTGAAGTAAGCCCACCACTCAGGGTACAGTGGCCACTTTGTTTTGAGTTTGTTTTGACCTGGTGGACAGAGCTTGGTTCTACCTAATGGAAACTGTTCTCCTTAAGCCTTTTGTGTTTATGATCATTTGAAAAAACGTCATGGTCAGACTAATTAATGACCATCTATTAAAAGATTGGTGGACTGAGAGTGACAATAGACACCTAAAACAAGTTCATTAAGAGTCTTGTTCCAGAAATTGTTCATGCTACTTTTACATTTCCATAAGGTAAATACTTTAGTACTTTTACTACTACTTTTACTGGTACTTTACTAGTACTGAGGCCTAAAGGAAGGAACATCAACTTACTGGAGGAATATTTTATCCTCAGTATCCCTACTTTAACTTAAGTACATGGTTTGTGCATTTTGTCCACCACTGCTTAACTGTGAAGGAGGTGAGGAAAATAACCAGTTCCATTAATTAAAAATATCTGCATCTAAGTTTGACAGAGATAAAATACATGTAGTATAACTAACCCTAAACCACACAGTTCTGATTTCTTTTATTGTGGTTTAAAGTGTGTTTATAAACTCAGAGTTAATACTAACTGGATGTGTGTAGGCTTGTTTTTGGTATTTATGTCTTCTGTTAACTTCATGATGCTCATGACGCATGAAAAGGCGTTAGCAAACTTTCTAACAACAATGAAAATAAAGAAATATGATGTGGTCAGTTGTCAATGATTCTTCGACTTCTGCCTTCGCTGACCTAGGAAAGCAAAGCTGTTGATTCAAGAATTATTCCTAGTGGTGACTGAAAAGAGTAAGGCCACCAGCATCCCCCTGTTCCATTCCAGACACCCCTCCACCCCCCCACAAGCCTCACTGGGCCTCTGATTGACAGGCCATGAAGATACACTGACATGTTCCTCATTTCCTTCAAGTGCTATGCCCCCCTTTCCCACTCCCAACACCCCTGAAAAAACACACTTGAGCCTGAGTGTTGCAGAGCAGGAAGTGTCCCGGGGAGAGAAAGTTTGGTTTCGGGTCAGCGTGCTCCACTGGGAGAGAAGGTGCGTTGGGGGAGGTGGCAGCTGGGAATTTGGGACTTGGAGTGGAGAGAGAGAGAGAGAGAGAGAGAGAGAGAGAGAGAGAGAGAGAGAGAGAGAGAGCTGAGCTGAAGGAACGCTGGAGGAGGTTTTGGGGAATGGCCGTGGCGGGGTGGGTGCTGCTGCCGTTCGGTCCTGAGAGGAAACATTAGCAAAGCGAGGAGGAAAAGCTGCCAAATTAACTTCTCACCCTTTCAATCACACCCAGGAGAGTTCCTGTCCCACTTCACTTCTGCCGATGTGGGTCCGATTTTTTTTCCCCTCATTTGGTCCCACACCACGTAAAGACCCTGCACCCTCACACTGACCCCAAGGAGCCCAGACGGCCTCCCCAGCGGCCAGGAAACTTAGACACAGTTTACAAACAGCTAGCTTGCACAAGACATCCACCTCGAGAGAAAAACTTTATATTTGTCTCAAAAAGTAAAAAAAGCTAAATGAAATCCAGCCTATCAGCATTCCCAAAGGTTCAGTTCCAATCAAGGTTACAGAATTCCTATATGATACATATGAGACACATATGATATTACATATGATTCTAGACGACAAGGTGAAAATGACAACAGATGATCAGTCTCAGCTGCTCTTTCCACTGTCCTCCATGTATTGCAGCACCATATCACGCTGAGCAAAACAGACTGGCCATGTTAATGCATCTGAAGCCCCGTCCTTCACCAGGCCCACTGCATTTGTTGGTATTTGCCCTTTGTTGACTCTCCCTTTCTATGTGTAAAATATTAAAGGGTCACTAACTCCTTCTCAGGTTGCCTTGCTTGAAAATAGATGATGAGAGTCATTCTCCAAGACAAATGTAACTTTTCTGAACGTTCTAAATCTGTTTAGGCACATTTAATAGTGTCAATTATTGTGGGGCCAGACAAGGGACTCGGGGCTTTCTTTAGCCAGGACCCTTAATAACATTCGCTTCAATGAGAAGCAGATGCTGACCCGCTTGGTCCCTTTGAAAAAAGACATTTGAGTAGCTCTGCTTCTAATTTATGAGCCTCCTTCCACATCTGGAATTCTTTATAATTAAAACGTAAACCCCAAAGTTCTACTTCCACCTGTCAAATGTTGAGAAGATGAACACAGTAATGGGCTTCTCCAGCCTGGTGGAGAGTCGGAGATTTTTTTTCCTCCTCTTTCTCTTTTCCGAGTTGAAGGGGCGTGGCCTGGCTGATGTGGTTTGTTTTGATTGTTTTTCTTTTTAACCGCTTCTGATTCAAGACTGTTGATCTTGACATGCTGACAAGATCGAGGATGTCTCCGATTCCATGCCCTTTCCGTCGGCAGCATGTTGCTGCTGTGTGATCCAGTGTGCCACTTTGAACCTAAATGTTCCTAACTGTTCTTGATGGGCCCTGTTAGTTATGTTGCAAACGTTTTCAGGGGAGAATTAAATCCTGTTTTATGGTTCAGAAAGTAAATGCCCCGTGGAAAGGAAGTCTTTTCTTCTTTCCCCCCGCTTTGAAAGCGTATTGTCTCAGAAGTTCGTTCAGTGGTGTGAGAAAAACCGACTGAGCCAAAAGTATAAAGGAACTCATGACTCATAACACGATGGAAACATCCGAAAACAGACTTCAGATTTAAAGGTCCCACACCGGAATATCCGGAAACATCACGCTTAAGCTTAAACGATTTGCTAACCCCTTTATTAGCTAATACGAAGGAAGGGGATGGATTTGCTATGGCCAGTGGATAACGTAATTGCTCATAATAGGGTTTGTTCTCTCAACGGATCGCTAAAGACCTACAGGAGTTGGACTTTCTGCCTGCGTATGCCTGTGTGTGAAAGGCTTTTGAATACAAGCCCCCTTCATTAAATCGAATTAAGATCCAGCACCCAGCAGATTAATTTTCTTTGTCTCTCTCTCTCTCCCTCTCTCGCTTTTTTCTCCCTCTCTCTTTCTTCTTCTTCCTCGGACATGGGACAAAAGCAGCTGTGAGAGATTGTGGGGCTTGCAGAGAGCAGCTCGTGCAGTTAATCCTGCTGTGAGCATGGCCATGTGGACAGCATTCCTGCCATTTTCTCCTCTATTACCAGATCACTGTAATTAAGTCTTCAGCATTAACTAGGCAGTCCAGTCTGGACAAGAGAGAGTGCTAATCTACAGCAGCTTCCTGTGGCTACTGGGGCTGGTGGGCCCTCAGCAGGCCGATCCTTACCCTCAGTGCTGAATAGAACCTGGAGCTGGTCGAATTTCTCACACTTACTAGAGAGAGGAAATGGGGCTGGTTGGCACAGTCTTCACTCTGTGCTGTATAGCCCAGACATAGTGTACCTCAGGATAATCCAACTAGCAGCAAAGCTGAACATCCTAGCTCTATAACAGACATGTTCCACGTCTGTAAATATTTCCTAATACACTGCCTGGTCCAAAACATAAGTCACACACCTTGATTTTTGGTGGACCACTGTTAGTTTTGATTATGGCAAGGTGATCATTGTTTTGACAATTTTATCCATATTAAGGTCAGGATTCTATGGGGACTAATTTGTGTGCGAAATGATTCCCTACGCTCCTCAAACCACTCTCACAGTCTGCTGACTCCTGGCATTGCTGTTCTGGAATATCCCTGTGCCACTGGGGGAAAATCTGTAGATGGAGTAACCTGTCATGGGCAGTCGTATACAGGAGGTTAGGGAACCAGGAGGAAAGGTTAGCCAGGGTGGTTTCACTTCACAGATGGGTTTAATGTGGGTCTTCCTCAGAGGGAGAGGGTTCTAAGTGATCTGATTCTATTGTAATTCTGTTCAACTGACTGCATCTTATTGTCACATTAATGCTGTTGAGGCCAAACCTGACCAACTGAAGCAACCTCAGGTTACAACACTACCTCCAGAGGTTTGTGCAGTGGGCACAAACCTTCCTACCCTGATGTGCCCATCACTGTGGAATAGGCTCAGGCTGGATTCATCAGACCTTATGACCTTTTTCTAATGTTCCAGAGCCCAATTTCTCCCTAGCCAATTAAAATCCGTTTTACTTATTAGCCTTTCTGATAAGCGGTTGTCTTTTGACGACACAGCTATTTAGTTCCAGTCCTGTGAGTTCCGGTCACATTGTGCATGTGGTAATGCTGTTATTTTCACTATTAAACATATCTATGAGGTCTATCTTCAGTCTTGGTTAAGTAAAAACTTTCCAACCACATTTCCTCCATGATGATGTTTAACCACTCCCCTTACAGGTTTTATTAAAGTGTAAGGCCGTTCCTAACCCAATGCAGTCATATTAGATTCTCCCTGATTGTTTTTTTTGCTTGACACAGGACAATAATTTGACCTTTCTGAAACACAGTAACACGGGATACGTTATTGTTTAAGAACGCAGAAGCTGGACTGAACTGGAGAAGTTTCTAGATGTACACCCCACAGGTATTTATATCATCCTTGTGCAATGTCATCTGCAGAGGTTTGAAGTTACAACCATATTAAATGTGCAAGTTGACCATTTCTTTATCTAGAGAGCTTAATAAAATATAGCTTTGTGTACTAACTGAAGTTACTGTATGTTAACTCAGGAACACTGTTTGTTTTCCACCCTTTTTAACAGACTGTAAGTTTCAGGGCTCTTGGTGGATGAAGGTCAAGCAGATGATCTGTTTTATGTTACATGTTGCATAGTAAGAGTGTCTAAAAGTCTACACACCAGTCAATCACAAATAACAACATCAACAACATACAGTACCTCTAGAAACACATGCCTGGAAATGCTTCTTCTGTCCAAACGACACATGTAATTATAAAGCTGACCACCTCAGCTGGTCATCCAGAATTGTGGACAACGTGAACTTCACCAAGACTAGCATGAAGTGTAAAAAGTAAATCAAGGGTGGAAAACAATTACAAAACTATACGACAGTACTGGCTGGGCTGAATGACAATAAGCCAGACTTGAACTTTTTATATATTCATCATAAATGCAGACTGAATGAGTCTGCACTCTGCAATATTTCCAGTACCGTTCTCCACAAATCGTCTGAAGTGCTATTCAGAGACATTTCATCCGCAGACTTGGGAGACATCATTTCCTGTGAGTCTAAAATCCCATCATCTTTAAGATGAACGGTCAGGCCCCGGCTATGAACCTTTTCGTATTCGCTTTGGCAAATGATCTGACTGCCTTCCAGCTTTCTTTAGTGTTCGAAAATGAGGTGTGTGAGGTCTCCACATTTTGTAATGGTCTAAAATCAAACAGAGTGTGTGACGGGAAAAATGTGGAAAACAAATGTCTGAGAAGTGGACCATGCAAAATATCTGGTGTTTGTCATTACCTGTGAAACTGTGACTGAACTGAAATGGACACAATGCAGATCCACCGATCTAACC
Organism: Prochilodus magdalenae; assembly: GCA_024036415.1. Classification (NCBI taxonomy): domain Eukaryota; kingdom Metazoa; phylum Chordata; class Actinopteri; order Characiformes; family Prochilodontidae; genus Prochilodus; species Prochilodus magdalenae. The sequence continues at coordinate 801,274 of JAMWET010000103.1, read as the reverse complement.
ACTAAAGGAGCTACAGAACCAGCTGTTACGTTTAGGTGTGTCAGAGTTTAAGTAAGGGTCAGCGCCATTTAAACCACAGTGAGATGAATGTCACTGTGAAGAGTTGTCAGAATTATATTTAAGTATTATTCAATGTGTTCGATTTTCAGTTATTACTTAACAGAATGAACATTTACACTGAGCTGGATTCAAGGAAATGAAATAGAAGGCTCTTTGGGAGTATATACACTGATGAGCAGAGATTCTGCTCAGACTTCGAATCATCCCTATACTGTATGACTAAATGAAAATGTTTCTGTGGAATCTGACCAGACACCACCGCATTTTTAAAAAAACAATACTGAGTCTTCCGGTTCAGCTCAGTGCACCTGTATGGGATAAAGACCGGCCTGAATATCTGTTGCCTGAAATGTTAGTCAAACAGACCCACAGTGGACGTTAAGCTGTTGAGCTGTGCTGAATGATGATAAGTGGAAGAAGACAGATCAGGGCTGCCCGAAGTGAGGCCTGTGGGCTACAGTTGGGCTGCTGGGACGTTTGATTTGGCCAGGCAGAAGGTTGTCCTGACTCCCTCACCAAGGAGACAACAAACTTTTTTTATATTGTAATTTTTTTTTCAGTCTGTACTTTCCCGAAACAGAGTCTAATGTTATAATATAAAAACAATCTATGACCAATCACTCTATACAGCGTTCACAGACTATAGAAGATTTAGGGGCCATTGGAGTGAAGGGACCACCTGAACTTTTCAGAGAATATAAAGACAATAAGACTAAAAAGTCAGCTTTATAACTGTCCAAAGAAAACTGTATATTGCCTAAGTAGTATCTTTACAGAAGAAGGGAAAAATCTCATTTACGTTTGAATGGAAGGTCATTTATTTATTTATTATGATTTTTTGTTGTATTTCTATTGGTTCATTTATCAGTAAACTTTTACACATTGTAAAAGACAGCTGTCTTGTTCACAAGAAACAAGACAATTAAAAAATGAGATAGAAATTGAGATCACAACAGCGCAACCCTTTGGCCCTTCAAGACAGAAAATCCCTGAGACACGAACCAGTCACCAGAGACAGATACAAAACACAACCACTGAAAGCCAGTAGGTTATTTTGATCAGGGGGCATAAAATATACATGCCCAAAGCTTCTGCTGTGAATAACCAAATCTCACTAAATGACTGATGCATTTTTTCAAAGTGCTTCTCCTTCCATGTAAACTCATCAGTCCTAATCTTGGGTCACGTGTGCATTCTTACCAATCACAGCACTGATATGTGTTGTCCCGCCCAAACAGCTTTAATCAAACAGTGTCCCCCATGTGTTTCTCTTTATATTGGTTTCAGAGAAACAGGGAAAACTAATCACCAAGTCAACGCTTGCGTAGCAAACATAACTGAGCTGTATGTCATCCCTTTCTTCATTTAACCCTACTTTCCTTAAGATGTCGCCATATAAAAGCTAAATAACCCCTAAACAGATTTCCTAGAGACATTTTAAATGACGTTAGTTTTGTTTTTGAAGTCTTGACATCTTCAAACTACAATACTAAATTCAGTATTTAACGGACTCAAATGAAAGGTGGGAATAATCTGAAACAGTTTGAACATTCTTAAATGTTATTTTTCCAAGTTATCTTGTTCCTAAAAGAGGTTTTGCTTATTATCAACAGCAAAATACAGACATGGTAAAGTTAATTTATCTAGCAGTGCTCGCATATAACGGCAATGCAGCATAAAAAGAGAATACAACATATGAAGAACATGAAACAGTGTAGACAGAGGTGCTTAAGACCAGGTATTTGTTTGTTGCCTCTTTGGAATAATCAAACTTCATAAATATATAACGCGTGATGTAGAAGAGCAGAGAGAAAGAGAAATATGAGAGAAAGAGTATGTACAGTGGGTGGGATAGATATAGCAAGAAAGAGAAAGGGAAAGAGAAAGAGAAAGAGAAAGAAAAAGAGAAAGAGAAAGAGAAAGAGAAAGAGAAAGAGGAGAAAGACAGAGCCTCTCATACGGAAGGGCTAAGGAGGGAGGCAGGCCCCCTTTGTGGATCATTGGCAGATAATAGACTCATTAGCTGAACGTAGTTTAAAAGGCTCTCGCTCTCTAAACAAACAGAGCGGGTACTGAGGAGATGGACTTAAGGGCCCAACATGGTGGGAGAGATAATGAGCCCCCACCTCCTGCAGGCCACTCTGTTTAGAGGCCTACCAACGGGCAGCCTTTTCTAACCCAACTATTATTCCACCCCCATCAAGGCCAACACGGAGGACCGCCCAACTGGCAGCTCATTTCAACCTCAACCCTCTCACTACACTTCTCATCTCTCCTGACAGCCGTGTACAGCTCAGAGTAGGCGCTGGACTGAATATTACCTAACAGGGAACAGGCGGCCATTTTGTAGGAATACAGAACACCTGCAGTCCACCCTCTGGAAGGAACTTAAAAGCTTTAAATGGTTAGTCCAAGTCAGATATTGCTGAGGCACATTTACAGAGGATTGGGAAATAACATCCAGCCGCACTGCTTGAGGCCACGATGGAGAAAGCCTTGAAATGTGGAGTTAGCTCAGAGCCACTCAAGCAGTTGAGTAAAAATCAGTGTCATGCTCTTCTCTGCTATCATATAGCAACATGTGCAGTTGAAGTCCTTGACCATGAACAGCGATCATGTAAGTAGGAACAGACAGAAAATTCCTTTTTAATCAGCACGAGTTACCACAGGGCCCAACCATACAACAATCGAGACTGCCACAAGATTTACTGTGAGAAGGACGAGGGAGCTACTCCCATTACAGAATGTTTTCCTTTGTTTGCCTTTATTAATGCCAATATATTACTTTAAAAAGCAGGGGTGCATTACAACCAGAGCTGTACCCGGGGATAATAAATGGAAGCATTGTGAGGGCCCGAACGTTTTTGTTCATCTCCAGCTGCTTCCCTGCTCATCACGCAGCGAGCTAACATGAAACACACTCACGCTACAGCCTCATTTCAGAGACATCTGTCATCCATTAAGGACACCGGCCTCGGCCTCTGAAGGATGGGGTCCGATCTTTTAAGTCCTCCAGAGTGTGTGTGTGTATATACGTTGTGGTTGGTAGGGAGAGGGGGCTGTTTGGGGGTTGGGGGGGGTGCGCCTTAAACCAGACATAGTTCCTGTAGGAGGCGAATGCCAGTGCTGAAGTTCTGCAGGACACAGCTAAGGAGGAATTCAGCCAGAGAGCACCTAGGCCACTGGGGAACAACATTCCATGGTCAACTCTCAGTGCCGTCTTTTACCCCAGAGAACCGTTCATGCCTTCTTACCCCACTGATATGTGCAGAGACCCTGAGGTTCAGACAGAGTATGTTAGGGGTTGAACTGCAGTCACATAGGGAAATTAAGACCATCCTATACAAAAACAATTATTAACACACATGTCACTGAGGCAAAAGGAGGGACATACCAGATACTGTATGATTCTTAAATTCATGTTCAAGTTTCAGGGATTCATTCCTTTGTAATGAAAACTTTGGATCCAAAATGAATCTAGCGTTCTTGAATGCACCAGTCTGATGTACTGGATCAGGCACTGGCCACACCTGCCAGATATATATTCAATATGTAGCAATAATATTGTCCAATATGTAGCTTTGATATACATTTTATTCATTCATTCATTCATTCATTCATTCATTCATTCATTCGTTCATTCATTTGTTTATTCATTTATTTATCTTTATTTATATTACTTTAATGACAGATAGCCTCATGTTACCCTACATGTAATATCATAATCAGTAGACCTTTCCTCAGTTCTATGCTCCAGGACAAGCTAATGGATGGTGTATCATAATGCATGATGTGTACTCTTCATTAAAAGAATAGTTGCACCCAGAAGGAAGTGTTGGATTTAAAATGCTATTGGTAAGGATGATAAAGGTTACCAGAAACTATAAATGATGACTGATATGGACATTATTTATTGAGCTACACATACAGAAGTAGTGTTTTTCAGTATGGGGTGGGGCTGCCATGTTCGCTAACACAACATGCCAGATGTCTTAGCATGGAGTTGTAGAGGTTCATAATGGTGTTCTGTGATAATCCATCCTATGCAGCTTGAATTTCCTCACACAGTTCCTGCAGATTTTGCAGGAGGGGTGGAACTGGTGTGACACCAGGTCTTCTAGACAGGTAATGCATGACAACAAACAGTTCATCTTGGTGCTGAGCATGGATTTGTTGGTCGTCTCCACCAGCACAAAAGTGGGACTTACACTGGCATTAACAGGATGACTAATGAAGGACATCACTGCTTACTGGATGTCTGCAATCGTGGCTGTTGGGTCAGTCATGTACAGCAATAGGCCGTCCAAGTGTGAAAGGTCAAACCTACCCATCAGTTTCATTCCTATCTTTTTGATGATGAGTGTATATAAAAATAAGGGCCATGTTAATCTAGCCAATACAAAGACTGTGAAAATGCTCATTGACCTCATTTTTAAAAAAATCATTAACAAGACTGACATTTTATTGATAAAGACAGCATAACAAAACAAGCTAATATAAACCAGATATAGTCCTTTCAGTAAAACTCAGACCTTGTTTACAGCTCATGTAACTAATACCTGCATTCTATCCTAATAAGAGTTTAGCCACATGCATTTACTCTTGGTAGTCAAATGCATCTCTGGTTAGTCAGAAAGAATTCGGATTGCTGGGTGGGGACGTAATATGCAAATCCACTCGTTAACCTGAGAACCAATTACCAATTGTTTATCCATTCAGGTTCTGTTGTCTGCACAGTAGTGTCTGGCCATTGTGTTCTGAAACATTTTGTTCTGTCTGGTCTCCAACCATGTGCAACCCTCATGATTATCTGGAGTACTGGGAGGGGTTTTGGTTGTTTAGTGTGTCTAGAGAGACTAATGCGTTTACACTACTAATACATGTGACTCAAATGCGTCTCAAACCGCCTCCCAATTTGTATCTGTTTAAGTGTGTATTGGTTGCACTTGCACATGCATTTTTGTGTGACCTGGCCTTATATAGACATAATCCTGATACTTAAAATGCATGGAGTGACAACGTGTAAACGAGGTCTTAAAGAAGGTAAAGCCTTTCTCCTAATATTTTTAAAGGAGCTCGTAAGTCTGTGAACTGCCTTGCACAAACACTTTGTTTATCCAAAGAAGAAGTGCCAGATAGGCTCTACAATGTGAGTACTGTTGCTTAATCCCCTGTGTTATTGGCCTACAGTTTGTTCTTGACAACTAAAATGCTGTTCTTTTTCATCAACTATAACCATTTGCCAACATAGTCAGTAAAACTGAAGGGTTTAAGAGAATTTAAGAGTTTAAGAGACAAAAAAATGTTAATATGATTTAACAAAAAATATGCAACATTTTAAAGTCACTTTTTTGCCAGAAGAATAAAACTACGTCTAAATTAAATGACGAACATTGTGTTTGAGGCCGGGTCAGCAAGTGCAACCCTTCAGCTGTGATTGCAATGCAGAAAAAATCTGTCGTGACAAATGTCAAAATAAAATGGTTCCAGCACATGCATGATGGTTTTTGGCCAAGCTTCTGCATGCAGACAGTAAGTGAGACTGTGGTGGTACAACACACAGGATGATCTGGGCGAGTGAACCGCTGGAAAGAAAAAAAGCTATCACTGCCAGCAGCCTGAAACCCTGTAAGCTAAAGGGATAATGGTAGTCCAACTTTAGCCTGAGAAGCTAATCAGTAGGTGGTGCTTTGGCTAAGGCATGACCAGCCAGTCATATCTAAAACACCATGTACCAGCTCTGCTGAAGTTTAAACCACTCATAAAACACGATAACAGAAACGACCAGGCTGAGCTCATAGGATATCTCTTTTTCAGCGTCTGATGGAGACCGATTTCAGGTCTGAGAATGCAAGCATTACAGCTGCCAAAGAATAAGCTGGACGGCTGATACACAGAGTATAAGATCCAAGTGCACTGTGCTGATGTCCTTACCCAAACACTCTCTCTCTCTCTCTCTCGCTCTCTCTCCTCTCTCTCTCTCTCCTCTCTATCTCTCTCTCTCTCTCTCTCTCCTCTCTATCTCTCTCGCTCTCTCTCTCTCTCTCTCCTCTCTATCTCTCTCTCTCTCTTTCTCTCTCCTCTCTATCTCTCTCTCCCTCTCTCTCTCTCTCCTCTCTATCTCTCTCGCTCTCTCTCTCTCTCCTCTCTATCTCTCTCTCTCTCTCTCTCTCCCTCTCCATCTCTCTCTCTTTCTCTCTCTTTCTCTCTCTTTCTCTATCTCTTCCTCTCTCCCTCTCTCTCTCTCTCTCTCTCTCTCTCTCACGCTCTCTCTCTCTCTCTCTCTCTCCTCTCTATCTCTATCTCTCTCTCTCTCACGCTCTCTCTCTCTCTCTCCTCTCTATCTCTATCTCTCTCTCTCTCTCTCTCTCTCTTTTTCTCTCTCTCTCTCTCTCTCCTCTCTATCTCTCTCTCTCCCTCTCTCTCTCTCTCTCTATCTATTTATCTCTCTTTCCTCATAACACACATGCATACATACATATACAATGGGCATGTAGACAAGACACTTCATTAATCTCTTTGACACTTAAGCCGCTCCACAGTCGGTTGTAGCAACACGTTTACTTTTATGTCAGGTGAAAGTGACTAACACTGAGACTAAGCACCCCGAAATCCAAAATGTTCATCATCACCCACAAGTACTAATTTACACAGCTTGTAATTTTCATACCGTCTTCTTTGCTTCTGACCTCTCCAACCACTGCACCTCATTCTTGTCTCGTAAAATGGCATTCCCAGTATGTTAGAACACATCCTTCCTCTCCGGCTCACTTTTGACGGGCAGTAGTGCTCACGTCAAAACTCACATCCACGTTACTAAACACGTTCTGCTTCAAAAGTCTTCTTTCAATAAAGCTGCACTGGATTCACCTCCGAGGCGAGGTCTCAAAGAGATAACAACCAGCCTGCCCTTTTTAAAGGGGTTGCTCATCAGTGAATGAAAGTGTTCACAGAAACCTGATTAGAATCTGGATTCATATCAGATTCTGAGATACAAGTAGGCAATAACTTCTCTCTTGGTTCCCGCTCAATTCTGCACCCGCAAAGCTGCTTCTTTTAAAAGTCAAATGTCATGGACACAATTACAGCCATGCTTATTAGGTAAAACAGCAGAACTGGAATATTACGTAAAAGATGTCTCATCCAAATTCACACTGTCGGCTTTTAGTCTGCAGCGCAAAGTATTTATAGAGTTATTAAATATTGACATAGAAGTGTTTACAGTACTTAATAATGTTCTGGGAATGACTCAGCATATCCTTCCCTTAATGTGGCCTGCTTTAGGTCACCAAATGGATGCAATACCCCCCTCCCCCACCCACGACACATACACACTGATATTGCACTCAGGCTCCGGTGAGGTGGGATATCAGACATGTGAATTGTAGTAGAGATGGGGGGGCTTGGCTGAATCACAATGGGCAGGCAGCCCTGGAGGAGGTCATTAAGGCCAGGCACAGGCAACACACTGCAGGAGTCAACAGCCCAATGACCCACCTGGCACCTGGGGCCCAGACGGCCGGGAGGAAATGGAGCCATTGGGTGGGAGACAGTCCAAAGGTTTGCTGCTGGGGACCGGTGCCCCCTTCACCCATCACCCCTGTCTGCTGTAGTAAGCACGTCTAGGCCATCAGCATGCTATGACATCCACACCGGATACATACTCCCCCCTCCAACTTTCACCCCGTGCCTGGCTTTAAAGCTACAACAGTATACAGCCATGCATTCTACTGGACAATTTTTTTTTATTGCATGATTCCTGTTTTTTTGGTGAGTTTAACACCTGTAATCATTGTGGTAAATTTTATGTATTATGTTTTATTTTATTTTATATTTTAATATGTTAAAAATGCCTGTTGTTATTTATGTTACACAAAAGTAATGGCCCAAAATGACCTGGAAACCATTGGCTTACAGTACTGGCTACACTGGCGTCCATTAAAAGAAAGTATGTTTTTCCTTCTTTTGCAAAGTTAGCATTTTTTAGGTTTTTGTTCAATCAGCAGCAAAATACAAATTGTGTATTAAAATTAGCATGAATTCTTTCACGTTCTGGGGTCAGTATTATTTATAAAGTGATTTTTTAAATGAATGTCACTTACGTTCTACAGGTTCTAGTTTGCATTTCTGACATTTCTAGATGTTTCTGTTTGTTCCGAAGTGTAAAATTAAACCAAGGATCCCCAAAATGGCAGCTTTTCAGGAGAGGGCCAAAACGAATTCAGTTTTAATGTAAGTTAATGGAGCCAGACAGTTTTGGATTATTTCTGTTGCTTCATTAATCATGACATGTTCACACAATGTAAACAGCAGCTCATGCGATCAAATGGTGCAAAAAGGGGAAAATTGACAAAACTGGAGAAACATGTTTTTCATTGGGGGCGACATTTTGTTGTTTTTAATAAATCATATAATAAATCAAAAACTCTGCTTACACTGAATGTGGAATGTATTAAAGGTTCAGAATCGTGAGAAAACTCAGTCTAATATTACAGTCTGCTTTTGTTATCAGCGGCAGTAACTGGCCCTCTTAAGAGTTGCACTTGACATTATTACTGAGCTAATGGCTAGCTAATGAGCTAATGGTCTCTGGCCATAGTCTCCTTTCAGAGTGTAGATTTTCTCCTCAGGGCAGAATAAGAACGTTGGAACGTCCACGCTAGAGCACTACCGCGCTCAGGCAGGGCGGAGAGGACTGTTCGGTTTGTCACAGCAATTGGGTCTTATTTCTGTTGGGGCCCTGTACTGTCGTGCCGAGATCGATGAGAGGGATTTCCACTCCATCTCCCAGCATCCCTGCCGGTGCAGTAATGGCCATGCGGAGACATCAAGCACATTCCAAGGCCTGGCCCAATTACGGGCAGATGAGGGGCAGATCTCTTTGTTTAAGAACAAAGCCAGGAGTGACACAACTGGTCTTTAAATGGAGCTCGCAGCCATGGAGGTAGAGGACTCAGCAGGAGGGGGAGGTGACCAGCTGGTTATAAATATCTATTTGGTCAGTTACTGGAAGGAAAATTTGCAGGTTCTTCATGGTAGAGTAATCCAGGTGGTGGGCCATTGCAACACACTCCAGAGAGAACGAGAGAGAGAGAGAGAGAGAGAGAAGAAGAAAAACAACACAACCTGTTTAAGGTAGACTTTGCCAGGAGGAAAGAATCTGACACGTTTTCATATGAAAGCCATGTGTCAGCTTCAAATGAACGGGCAGAGCGTGAGAGCCCGTTGTCTGTTTATCATGGAAAAGTATGTTATTCATCTTCCTCAAATTGCTTTGTTTTTATGTGCCATCACTTCAGTTAACTGCTACTGCTCCTGGCCCTCTCGCCATCTCATCCTGGACTACTTGACCTGATCTCTTCCAGGGTTTGTTTCTCTTAGATTATATCATGTATGTTTTCTTTTATGCATCACATTCTCATCACCTTCTCCCTTCATCACTCGAGGAAGCCAAATACAAAGACCAATGAATGTCAAATGGAAACAACATACAGTAACTACTACACTGATTTGGAACAGCTTTTTCACGATAATTTCACATTAATACTTCAGCTTCTGACCATTACTGGGTTGCATTGCTCGAATGTGCTGGTGAGGGATAGCTGTTAGAGCAGCTAGTTTATGAAAAGTGAGGGAAGTGATTTTTGTCAAGAGCAGTACAAAGCTACAGTAACATGAAGATGTTTGCCGCCATCTAGTGGCAGTAAGACAGTACATCTTCGTGGGTGCCAGAAAATCAGGTACTCATTTAAAGTACATCGAGCCAGACGAGCTAAACTTCAGACCTACTCTGGATATATCTGGGATGTACATAACCAGTTGGGCAACAGTTCTAACAGAGTCATTTCTGAACTTTTGGGGCCCCAAATAATATTCTATCTTGGGCCCTTCACCTACTCCAGGACAACAGTTAATACATCATACATATGGAAAAAGTGTAATAAATGCAAAGACAGTCACAATAAAACAGTAATAAACAGTAATTGCTGTAATGCTGAAATATGATAGCTATTATTAGCAATATCATGACTATGATATTGAAAAACTATGTAATTGCAGGTTCCCTTGTGGCTCGGTGGCCCTAAGCTACTGCTATACAGTAAGAAATGGCTCTAACTTTAATTTAACACCTCTACTCTCTGTGGTGATGCACAATACCTCAAATTTTATACATGATTTGATAACAGACCATTCTAGGGCTAATATCCCAAAAGTGGTATTAAGACTAAAAGTGCTCCTGTGCATGTAAAAAAGAGAGATCTTAGTGATTTCTACAGTCAGAATCGACCAGTTCTAGTGCCAGTATAAAACAGTAACAGAAATATTCGCTCATAATTGTTGGTTTATTGGTAATCAGACGAGCTGTGAGAAAGCCATTGAAAATAACGATGAATATTAGACTACCCAGGATAATGCTTTCAATCATATTCTCTCTCTGCTTTGATTTACCACTGCTCTGTCCACATGTTTTACAGCTTTAGAGTAAAAATGTCATTCCTATTTATGATATCCTAACTGCCAATGAAATACCATCTTTATTATACCATCTGCTGAGGTTGCTGGTAGTTACCTGAAGGAATGTCAGCTGGCTGAAGTACTTTTTGGCATATGCGTTTGGAAGGACGCATGGACGGATGGATGGGTGGAAGGATGGATGGATGAATGGATGGATGGATGGATGGATCATTCTCAGCACTGCAGTGACACTGATGTGGTGGGGGTCTGTTAGAATCAGAATCAGAATCTCTTTATTTCACCAAGTATGTTACACATACAAGGAATCTGTCTTGGTGAGAGCAACACGTATGACAAGTAACAAAAACAAGTAACAAAAAACACGGGTCGGGGATAAATTAAAAAAGTAAAAAGTACTAAAGGTAATAAAGAGCTGAAGAAGCTGAGAGATGTGAACAGATTTAGTTGAAAAATATTATATATAGAAAGTTACAGATGACCTGAATATTTACAGAAAGAGAACATCTGTACAGGTGTGCAAATAGTCATAGTGCAAATAGGCAGAGTGCAAATAGCTGTTCAGTCCGGTTTGGTACAGTTCAGTTGTATGAGGTTTACAGTGGGAGGTGTCCACTGTGGTTGAGGAGTGCTACAGCTCTGGGGAAAAAGCTGTTAGCATGATGTGTTGTGCTGGTTTTGATGGACCGCAGTCTTCTACCAGAGGGGAGTGTCTGGAAGAGGAGGTGTCCAGGATGTGAGGGGTCAGATGTAATTTTGCCAGCACGCCTCCTCACCCTGCTGGTGTAGATCTGCTGAAGTGATGGCAGGTTACATCCAATGATCCTCTCTGCTGTCCTGATGATGCGCTGGAGTTTGGTTCTTTCTTGTGAGGTGGAGGAACCAAACCAGATAGTTATGGAGGCTGTGAGAATGGACTTGATGATCGCTGTGTAGAACTGGATCATCAGGGTCTGATGATGTGTGTGTTTTGTTGGTGTGAGTGGATCAGACACAGCAGTGCTGCTGGAGTTTTTTAGATAACTTGCTGCTCCACCTTGTAAAGTCAGAGACGATAGCTCATCTGCTACCGCAGAGTTTGTTTTGGTCAAACTCTAGTCATCAATGAGTGGTCACAAGACGCTACCCACAGTATGCTGTTAGCTGAATAGTTTTGGTTGGTGGTTGTTTAAAAACTCACAACACACTCACACACCACCACCTCAGTGTCCTAGCAGTGATGAGAATGATCCACCACATACATAATACCTGCTCTGTGGTCCTGTGGTGGTCCTGACCATTGGATAGCTGCTCTGTGGTCCTGTGGTGGTCCTGACCATTGGATACCTGCTCTGTGGTCCTGTGGGGGTCCTGACCATTGGAAAAAGGCGATAGGGGCTTACAAAGTATGCCGAGAAACAGATGGACTGCAGTCTGTAATTGCAGAACTACAAGATGCACCCATGTGGTAAGTAGCGCTGATGGATGAAGAGTGCAGATACACTCAGGTGGTCATAATGTTATGCCTGTGTATATTTAATATACACTTTGATCATTCGTTTTTGAAGGCTGTGTACTGAATAAAGCAGCAGAACTCACAAATGTTCTAGAATCATTAGAAGATCGTCTAAACTAATTGAGAATGTTTATGTGATGTTTGATCACCCATCATAAAGTGATGCTTAATGAGTCATCAGCGTGTGGTTTCTGGGCTGAAAACCTGCTTTACCTATAGTGACCAAATGTGACCTTGAAATGTTGGTTCTCTTTTTTACTTAGAAAATTAGAAAAAGGATAATACCACTTTTTCATTTCTGATATACATATCCTGATAATGAAGCCTCAAGTATCAGCTAATACAACTAGAAAGCTTAAGAATTATTATTATTACACTTTTTCCATATGTATGATATAAGCATTGGGCTATTTTTAATTTTAGATTTTGCTTAAAATAAGCATCTAAAAGTGGGTTTCTATGTATAACACTTACACACTTTTCTCCACAGTAAGAAATACATAGCTTACAACATCAGAAAGTTTCATTCTAATTTCTGACTTGTAATATCCATTACAATACCCACTTTTGGAAAACATAATTTGTGCCTAGAAATTACAAATGCACATTTCACAACTTGTGGCCGCAGGTTTGAAAAAAAAATGGTCAATTGTAGCCACTAAATTTGGAAAACATACATAAAATATCTCCATCATATATCTCCAGCAATACAACAAACTAACACACTACTGGGTGCTTACACTCCACACACAAAGCATAAGGTGCATACAGCATCGCTGTGACACATTAATCAGATATTTATCAAGAAGTTAAGACTACTGTAGCTTATTGCCAACAACATAGGCCTGAACGAACCAGCAATTACCAAAGAAGACCGAGTTGCTGCTGGTTTATAGACAACAAAGGAACCACCCGAGTTGGAAATGTGTTGGGGTGTCATATTACATTACAGTCAGATGGTACACCCGCAGAGGCAACGGAGCACAAAGAGATCAGGATTACGAGTCTACAGCCAAGAAAGGGCTTTCGACAGTGCATGGATAAGATTGCACGGCTGGTATCAAGTCATGCTGTGGTTCACCCGGGATGACATTGCAAAAGGTGTCATTCTGTAGGCTCGGTTGCAGCTTCATGCATATTCATCATTCAGCCCCAGTTCTCCAGCAGTGGGCCTAAACAATATAAGAGAAATGCAGAATCAAATTAAGAAAGGGATATTGGTTAGGATGCCAACAAGTTTTCTGTTACATTGGTCTTTATCTGTCATTAAGTGTGCTTATGTAATAAGGTAACCCTTTTATGCTATCAGAGGTATGAATGTACTGCCTGTGCTGATCATAAGAAATGATAGGTGAAGGATAGACATAAAGAGACAGATTTAAAGAAACTAGAAATCAGAAAATTGCAAGCGAATTCGGTATCCAGAATAAGGGTTTTCAGTACAAATATATGAATTCATAAATTAGTGTACAAACATCAAAGATTAGTGCAACAATAAAAACGGTATACAAATGACACCATGGCTTCCCCTAATGATATATAACAATAGGCCATTAAATACAAGTGTCAGGGTAAATCAGAGACTGAAACTGAAGAATCTCCATCTTAAACACACATGAGAGAGCGGAGTTCCTGCTTTGAAGGACTGCCGACAGCAATGAGGTGGTGACCTGGTTTCGAGCAATACAGGGGACTGCAGTGAAGTACTTCCACGCACTGACTGGTGTCAGGTAATTACAACCAGAATCTCTCAGCTAGATTGTCCTGCTTGTGTCAACAGGAGTATCAGGCATTCAAACGTCACTGGTCTGGTACATATTCACCATGTAACTCCAGTGAAAGTGCAATGAACAGAATGATCTTTTTTTTTTTAAATAATAAATATGAGACTGGAAAAGCTTCATTTTCTCAAAACTGAGTGTATATGATATTAAACTCTAAAGTTTATGACACCTAATTAACAAACATATGACATTTCAAGGACCATTCAAGTATTTTAAGGCACAGAGGTTTACTTTTCAGTGCCTTCGCTTAAGTAACATTATATTATTGATGATATTCCCACACCCCATTAAGCCTTGAGCCAAATATGTGCAAAACTTCCTGGTATGCTGCAACATTTTTGTTTGTAGTGATTTACTAAATCTGTTTACGGGTGGCAGGGGGGGTGTTATTTAGAGGTGGACATAAACCATGTAAACCATAAACCAAGTAGAGATACCCAAGGCAAAATATTCCTCCAGTAAAAGTAGAAGTTCCTCCCTTTACACCTCCACTTGCAGAAAAGTACTTTATTAAAGTATTTACCTTCAAATGTATTTCAGTATGGAGAGTGAAAGTAGGATGTTTTATTATGGCTCTAATGTCCTATTATCATATCAGGAACAAGACTCTTAATCAACTCACTGTAGGTGTAAAGTCTCTAGTGTCTCTCAGTTCATCAGTCTTTAATAGAAGGTCATTAATTAGTCTGACACTGGCGTCTATTCATATGATCATACACACAAAACACTGAAGGAGAACAGTTTCCAATAGCTACAACCAAGCTCTGTCCAACAGCTCAAAACAAGCTCAAAACACAGTGACCACTGTACCCTGATTGGCTTGCTTCACTCTTCTTTTGGTCATAATGTAGTGCAGTAGACAGTTAGATATTTTGAGATGTGGTGGTGTTAAAATAAAAAGCCCCCCAGAATGGAAACTCTTCATTAAAGCACACATACAAGCACAACTACTTACAGTGCAGTAACCAATCACATTTACTAAGTTACCGTTCATCACTGCTTCTAGTAAAGACAGTAGACAAACATGTTTACTTAAGATAATCCTTTATTAATCCCACAGTGGGGAAATTTGCATTGTTACAGCAGCACAGATGAAAGAACAGAAGTGTCAGGAAAATATACAAGTAATAAATAAGATCTATATACAAAAAGTACAGAAAAAGATAAATAAAATACTATAAATTCAAATCCAGAAGACAGCAGTTTTATTGCACATAGTAGAAATGAAATAGACTACTGAGTCTTATTGCACATAGTAGAAATAGAACCAAGATAACAAGCCAGGCCAAAGCTAAAGAGTCCACATCGTCATTATTGGGTGACCAGTGCAGAGGTAGGAGAGGCTCACACAGAAGAAGCTCACGGGACTTGAAAGGTCATGTAGTCACGTCCCTGCTGTTTCATGCTGGTTTCCCTCACAGAGGAGCTTGTTCATTAAATCAGCAGAGTGTAGCCGGCATCATAGACTGGAGAAAGATACGTAAATATGTTTTCTGAACAAATGAATGAATTAACAGATTAATACTGTTAGAGTATCTGTGCACACTTGAGGACCAATAACTCGTCCCAGGATCTGAGAAATTGCTTTCACTCCTGTTTTTTGTTTTGGCAGTCATAGTAGGTAGAACTACAAGGGGGAAAGCCATGGCCTTCCAGAGCAGTTTGTGTTCAAAACGTTCTGTCTCCAGCCACTCATTTAGCTTCGTCCATCTGTGTTGACAAACATTTACCAATCATGCAGCCCCAGAACTTATTAATGAGATTAGGCCTAAACTACTCAACAAGCTAGCCACTGATGCTACACAATTGGACCTGATCATGTTGTACCTTTGAGAGTACATTTACATAGTTGGTACCTTGTAAAACAAAAATGTACCCTTTTTCCATATGAGGCTCTGCACCTTAACAGCTCACTCTCATAACGACATAGATCACAACTGTGTGTGAAAGCAGGAAAACTGATGTTCTAAGTGTAGATAAGTGAACACACCTTTTATAGGGACTCTATTTAAATGTTTTTGGTGTTTACTGAATTTAATATAACATAAAAAATACAACATATAATAAAGAAAGTCCCATAACTTTATGCACAGGTCATATTGTATGCCTTAGCTTTTCTTAAATTTAGTAAATAAACAGTAAAGGTGCAGAAGTGTGCTTCTCTTAGGAGGCATGTACTTAATTTCTCCTAGAAAACCATCACATTTCATCTGACCAGGTGCAGCAAAATCTTTACATCCGGCATTTATAGCAGACTAGAACAATGAGAAAAATGATAACTAGAACTGCAGTTGTTTAAATGAAGACTAATAACTGAGTAATATGTACTGGGTTCAAAGGTTACCCATGAAAATGTGGCCATATGAAGTTTGGCTTATTCACTGCCACATTGTCACTACTCTCCACAGACTCTATTTTACAAGAATATAATATTTTCTTGCTTAATGAGACTGATATGCTGACACAGTGAAGCACAGCACTGATGGGCACCCATTAAAAATGAAAGACATTTCATCGGATACAGGCAACCCTAGACCTCAACGTATACCTTACAAATAGTATGTCTTATTAATGAGACGAGTTGTATTTGAGTTTTCAAAAGAATTGCTATTAAGTACAAGCTGCTAAAGCATGTTTCATTCACTAGACGATGCTGTAGGTTTTTGTCTAATGCAGTGTTTCAGTAGTTCACAGTAAGTTAATTTAATCAATAAGAAAACTACTGGAAGCAGGTGATAAACATCTACAGACATCTGTTTAAGCCTATCGTAACAGTAAAACGGCTGATATGTCTGTTTTCAGGTTATGCTGTAGCATTATCTAGTTTTGTAAAGCCAAGTTATGTTGACAGATGTAACGTATTACATTACTGGAGATGTGAATGCCTGCTAATGACCTTGCATTGCAGATTAGCACATGACACCATAATGGGGTGGATAAAGAAGGCCAGCATGTCTGCACCCACATCCCAACTGGAACAATACACGCTCAATAATTAACGCAGGAGACTATTTGACTTGCCTTTGTTTTGACCAAATAAAAGGTCAGATATAGTAATTCAAATGTGAGCACTGCCTTTGCATTAAAACAAGCCCAGCAAGTACTGTTATGCAGATTCACGTAATCATGCAGACACACTGTCAAGACTGTTTAAGTGCTTTCCGTGTATTTGGCTACCAGTTCTGACAGTTTAGCTGTGCATGATGCGATCTTGCTGCACATTTTGCTTCACAAGTCAAGAACTATCTAGCAGCCTTCCAACACACAGTGTATGCTAGCAGAAGTGAGACACTGAAAGCTGAATAATCTTTCAAACCCACTCCAAGCCAATGATGTTTTCAGAGGTACAAAAAGGTTTTCATTGCAGAAAAGAAAAGAAAATCATACATGTGTTGCATTTGTTTAGGTACCTGGTCATTGGTAGCCCAACGTGATGTCTCTCAATAGGACCTAGTTCTAGTTACCAGTGTCTCATGTTCAGCTCTCATACACTATTCATTAATGTATCGCATCTCTCTCTTCCCCAACTCCGACCTAGAACCAAACCAAACTCTTTTTGAGTTACGCTACTTTTGCGGCCTTTCTCTTTCTGTCGAACGAACGTCTAATTTTGACTATGTAGAACAGCTTGTTTGGGGACATCTTAAACATCAGAGCTTCTTCTACCAGCAGATGATCTGAAGAGCAGAAGGTCTGGCTTGTCGTATGGTATGTACTCTTTGTTTAAAGCTGTACGGGACTGTTTTACATGTGTGGTCCGTGTCGCATTGCGATGCAGCTACCTAGTAGTTCCTAACCTAATGACAAGTGCTTTTAACTTGTTAGAAAAAGGTCATTGTTGAGGTTAGATACAGACAATAATGCATGTTCCTTATAGACTCTTATAGACTCTTATAGTTCCTTATAGACTGTTTCAGTATCAAACCGGTTATAGAACTGAGGGAACTCAGTTATAGAAGTAGGAAAGTGATCACTTGTTTCTATTACTGATTTGATATTAAACCATGTGACTTTTAGTGAAGCAGACTAGTTGATTTGACTGTACATAATACATATGGTTCATGGTTTGGGTTTGTGTTTAGATCTTTGGTGGACAAACACAATGTTTCATAGTGTATAGATAACCCAAATGATTCTCTCTCTCTCTCTCTCTCTCTCTCTCTCTCTCTCTCTCTCTCTCTCTCTCTCTCTCTCTGTGGATTAGATATGCTTGTGGATTTCTCTGTAATTATACACTTCTGAGGCAAAGACACTATTATCTTGTTTATGTAGGTGAGTACACAAATGACTAAATGCTCCATACTCCATACACTAGTACTAATACAATCTTAATGACTGAATAACTAGTTTAAATGGACATTTAATTGGACAGTAATGGTTTTACATTAAGACATTTTATTCACTACACAATCATCCTTTTCTTCTCTATCATCTTTTCTGCGCAAAACGCATAAAACTAAATGCGCCTTTCATTATTTTGAGTGTTTTATTTTTTACAAAGCTTCTGAAATGTATACCCTCTTTACTGATGGATAAAGGTCATCCATTTTAATTATTTAGGTTCCATTTGAGGCTGAATCATCACCTGAGATGGTTAAGTGGAAAAGCAGGTGTGGATTAAATATAGGATGACTGCTTGACCAACATTTAGTCAGTTTAAAACGCTCACTGACTTCTAGTGAGAGGTCTTTACTAGAATGGTTTCTCTCAGGTTGGGGAAGTTTTGTTGTCAAAATGGTTAAATTTGGATAGGCCAAAAATGAAAATAATGAATCCCTTGTGTAAATGAGGAGAATTCCGCCATTTTTATGATAATTTCAGCATAAATCAACAAGTGAGATGTAAACAACGAAATTAAGTGTACTTTAGCATGAAATGATGCATTGTTGAAAATATACCAACTCAGATTTCGTCAAAGTGGTGGTAGCAGACATAATGCCTACGGCATAAATGAAGTCATTTTAATTGCTGGTCAAAGCGACCAATTCACCTACATCTGTTTTCTTACTTTTATATGTTCATGATGGTAAATTTGAATATCATTGAATCCTTCATTTCATCTTGCATTTCTAAAAGTCTGTTTTAAAACAAACCTTCTCAAAGCTGTCTCCGACATCAGTAAACAGTACTGACACAGCAAACCAGTATCATACATTTAACAATTCAAGCTGACCAAAACTTAAAAATCAGTAGCATTCCCTTTCAACTTGTTAAAACATTCAGGACGGTGCCTTAAATCAGAGACAGGTGATTTGGGGTTTCTCTGGTTGTATCTGGTAACACCGAGCTCATCCAGTACATTCTGTGTGATCCTCAGAGGAAAAAAACAGATCTTTGTCAAGTATGAAGCGTGGAAAGTCTCGTGCCTCCAAGGATGATGGGAAAGGCCAAGGTGAGAGCTATTATGTTCCATCCACTTTGTATACTCAATGGTGTTAAACCTTACTATATGTTTCTACCAAAAATAAATAAAAAATGTACAGAAAAATAAAATGTATTCCAAATTCTAAGATGAGCCAGCCATCCTGGAGACGGAGGACTTGGACAGAGGCTTTGGTAGAGGACAAGACCCTGACACAATCTCGCTAGCCTCTGTTACTGCTGTAACAACCAATGTCTCCAACAAGAGGTGAGTCTATATAATACAAAGTACAGAAGTGAAGTAAAAACAGTAGCAAAGGATACAAGTGTACAAACATTGTATTAAAATTAAAATAATTACATTATTTATTTCAAAAATATTTCAGATCAAAGCCTGACATCAAGATTGAGCCTAGTGCTGGAAGGCCAATGGATTTCCAAGTATGTGCAAAATACATTATTTCCCATAAATACAAATCTTGTAAAATCAGGGCTGTGCTAAATGACATCAATGATAGCTGATCCACTCAAAGAAATATCTTTAATGCATGCACAAATGTGACACTGAATGTTTTTTGGGAACTGAACTGAATTTCATCAGATGAATTAGATGGATTACTGTGATGGGACTGGCTTAAACCTAAAGTCATGCATGTAAATCCATAATTCTGACTCACATTGACTAATACTTTGTAGATAAGTGTGACTGTGATAGAGGCCAGACAGCTTGTGGGTCAGAATATGGATCCAGTGGTCTGTGTGGAAATTGGTGATGAAAAGAAATACACTTCAATGAAGGAGTCAACCAACTGCCCTTACTACAATGAGGTAATATTGCTCTCATATATTTTCATCAGTATAGCTATAAGAACAATCTAACCCAGTACCTCTAATTAACCAAACACATTCAGCATAAACAGTGTAAGAACCTCTTGGCTTTCTTTGGAAAATGTATTGCAGTCATTTCATTTAAATTTCATGGCCACACTTCTTCCCCAGTACTTTGTCTTCGACTTCCACGTCCCACCTGATGTCATTTTTGACAAAATCCTGAAGTTGTCAGTAAGTTCATTTTCAAAATCATTAAAGATGCTGTTTAATAACCCTGATATAGGAAAGTGACTATCCTTTGCTGTAACATCTCAGGTTATCCACTCTAAAAATCTTCTGCGAAGTGGAACAATGGTTGGAACCTTCAAGATGGATGTGGGAACAGTTTATTCACAACCAGGTAACAAGAAGATAACTGTCTGCTTAATATGCATCATTTACTGCGTAATAAGTGTGAAACCAGGATCACCTTACCAGCGAGGGAAGAGGGCCGAGTGGAAAAGAGAGCTATTAAAAAGGCCTCTCCTTTACAGATCACCAGTTCTACCACAAATGGGCCGCCTTGTGTGATCCTGATGACATCACCGCAGGGTGTAAGGGCTATGTCAAATGTGACATTGCTGTGGTGGCGAAGGGTGACAACATCAAAACTCCACTCAAAGCCAACGATACTGACGAGGATGACATTGAGGGGTAAAAACAAGGAATACTTCAACTGTCAACAGAAATTTTATGAGAAACTGAATTTTGCTCAGTCTCTACGGTTCAAACGCTTGTGCAACAGAAGTGCCTCTATTTGGACTGTTTTAGGAATCTCCTTTTGCCAGAGGGGGTTCCAGCCGAGCGTCAGTGGGCACGATTCTATGTGAAAATCTACAGAGCTGAAGGCTTACCCAAGATGAACACCAGCATTATGGCCAACGTGAAAAAGGCCTTTATAGGAGAGAATAAAGATCTGGTTGATCCTTACGTTCAGGTGCTGTTTGCTGGTCAAAAGGTGAGCTTTTTATGACGGTGGTGGTAAGATTCATAAAGCCAGCCATTCAGTGGAGCATGAAGTTCAATGAACTTCTCTTTTATGTGTTGTAGGGCAAAACATCAATCCAGAAGAGCTGCTACGAACCAATTTGGAATGAGCAGATCATTTTCACTGAACAATTTCCACCTCTGTGCAAGCGCATGAAGATCCAAATCCGTGACTCAGACAAAGTAAACGATGTGGCCATTGGAACACATTTCATAGACTTACGAAAGATCTCCAATGACGGAGATAAAGGTGAGTCTACAGCTCCTGATAATGTGTGTATATTTGGGTAAAACAAAAGACCCCCTGTTCAGAGAATTGTTAAAATAACATTTAGGTTTGGAATTGGAAATGTTTTGGAATTCCGTCAGTAAAAGTGTGCATTCACGCTTTACATACTGGAAGTGAACTAGATATTCATCTTCTGAAATTCATTAATATTATCTCATGCTGAATCCCAGGCTTTCTCCCAACCCTTGGACCGGCTTGGGTCAACATGTATGGCTCAACACGGAGCTATACCCTGATGGACGAGTACCAGGACCTGAATGAGGGACTTGGAGAGGGGGTCTCATTTCGGGCCCGGCTGTTGATCAGTATGGCTGTAGAGATTCTGGATACATCCTCTCCAGAGGTAATGTGCTCTACTGAGGTGCAAGTAGAGGGTGTGCCCAATATTTCTGAGGTAAGTGATCCGCTGGGCACTGGGCAATTACTGTGAATAATTATTATATTTTATTTAGTACATATCCCGCATTATTCATTTAGTACTACTACATGTAGAGGTCCTTTGTTCCAAGGTAATCATCTTCACAGTAGGACAGAGGGTTAGGTTTCCTTAGTGTTAAAACTGAATATGATCTCACAACATTAATGGAAGAGTGTTTTAACCGGTATATAAACTTACCTGTTATATGTATTATGAATTATGTGTTTGTGTATCAGTGTGTGACTTTATGTGCTTTGAATCTGTAATAATGTAAAATTATGTTAATAGAAATATAATAGGAAATTATTTGCTATACTTTTTTTTTTTTTATAGTATTATTACAATAACATTACGCTACTTTAAAAACATTTTACTATCCTTTATAATGTGTTTAAATTTCACAATGAGCCAACAGAAACAAAAAAAAATAATTTTTTTAATTGCTTGGAAAAAAATCTGGCTCAACTTTTAAAAGTTAAGAAGCCTTTTTGTTCATTCTGCAAAGGAATAATTTCCTGGTTTCTAGTGTTATACAGTATATCTGGTATGTTATTAAAATCCTGAAGTGCTTTGTTTTTGTTCCTCTAATCCTAGAATGCCACTGGGAAGATTGAGGAATTTTTCTTGTTTGGAGCATTCCTGGAAGCGACAATGATTGACAGGAAAATTGGTGATAAGCCAATCAGCTTTGAAGTTACGATAGGTAAAGAATAAACTTTGTAAAAAATTATGTAGACAATTTAAAAAAAGTAGATGCTTACATGAAGGGTCCTCTCTATATACTAGGAAATTATGGAAGTGAGGTTGATGAGACCCCTACCAAACCTAAATCCAAGAAGTCAAAGAAAGGTGATGGTGATGAGGAGGAGTCTGAACTCATCCAAGGCTCAAGTGATGAAGAAGTTACAGATGATGGAGAGCTAATGTCAGTCTCCACCACTCCACCAATGAAACCAGTCATCACTGACAGGTCTGAGAAGAGATATAGAAATACTGAGCATACTGAAGTTACAATGTGATTACAAACGTGTTGCTCTTTATTGGAAATTATTTTCTTATTCTTCCACAGGAACTACTTTCACCTCCCATATTTTGAGAGGAAGCCTTGTATCTATATCAAGAGTTGGTGGCAGGACCAGAGAAGGAGACTATACAATGCTAACATAATAGACAACATTGCAGATAAGTTGGTAAGTTGTATTTTTCTTTTATTTTCCATAGAAGAACCGCTTTTGGTTGTCCACACAACCCTTAAATGAGTTCAGAACCTCAAACGTATTCTTAGGGAACCAACAATGGATATTCAATGGCATCTCCCAAATAACCCTTTTATAAAAGTGTATAAACCTCCTTCAGTTCTTAGATATGATGAAACTGATTCTGAAACTTTCTTTTGGCTTAAAGGAAGAGGGACTGAACGATGTTCAGGAGATCTTTAAAACAGAGAAAGCTTTCCCTGAGCGCAGACTCAGAGGAGTCCTAGAGGAACTGAGCAATGGTTGCAGGTTTGAATCTATATTTATTTTGTTTTATCTGTAGGTCTGAGATCACAACAAACACTGGACCAAAATTATTGCCTCTATATTATACGATATTTGGTACTAAAAAAGTAAAATAACTTCTTAAACTCTTTCAGCAACTTCCTGTCACTGGCAAACAAGGACCAAAACCAGGCAGGGAGAACAAAGTTGGACCGGGAAAGGGTGAAGTCATGCTTGCGAGAGCTGGTATGGTTCTCACAGGGGCTCTCAGGGGAACTCAGAATTTCATACTGTAGTCTTTATTGTTTGAGATCTTTACTCCATCTTTGGGTTTCTTAGGAAAACATGGGCCAGCAAGCAAAAACAATGAGAACTCAGGTGAAGAAAAAAACAGTGAAGGATAAATTCAAACAGGCACAAATCTTCCTCCAGAAACTGAGATTCTTGGCTGATGAGGTAACGTAAAATATACAACTGCTAATTAAAAATGTATTTAATAAAATAAACTGCTAATACAAATGTATTGCACCACAGCCTCAACACAGCATCCCAGACATTTACATATGGATGATCAGCAATGGCAAGCGCATTGCATATGCTAGAGTGCCCTCCAAAGACATCCTTTATTCCAATGTGGAGGATGAGACTGGGAAAGACTGTGCAAAAGTTAAGACCCTTTTCTTCAAGGTAAGATCAAATTCAGTAAAGTACTGCCTTGGCATATTATTTTTTTGCATCACTGTGAGACAACTTATTACAACTTATTTATATCTAGCTTCCAGGTAAAAAAGGTTTTGGGCCTGCAGGCTGGACAGTGCAAGCAAAGACAGAGTTGTATCTCTGGCTGGGTTTGAACAGGCAGCGAAAGGACTTCTTAAATGGACTACCAAATGGATTTGAGGAGAACAAGGCAGTGAAGGGGCCTGGCATGCAGTCATCACCACCAATCAGCCTGATCTACACCAGTAAGAGAAAACAATAGCTACATGGTCAGTTTTATAGCAAATCCAATACAAATCAACTGTCATTTAAGATATGTGATCTCAAATTGCTTGGAACAGTGAAGCAGATCTTCCAGCTGAGGGTGCACATGTATCAGGCAAGGAGCCTGTTTGCGGCAGATAGTACAGGTCTGTCAGACCCCTTTGCCAGAGTCTTCTTTTCATCTCACAGCCAGGTCACAGAGGTAAGAGTCTCCTAACCATAATGACATTTCTTGGTTCTTTCAGACGTACTGGAGGGAATTAAATGATTCAATTTAATCATGTGATTCCTTCCTCTCAGATCCTGAATGAGACCCTGTGCCCCACATGGGATCAGCTTCTAGTATTCGACAATGTTGAGTTGTATGGTGAGGCCAGTGAACTAAGAGATGACCCTCCGATTATTGTCATTGAGATCTATGACCAGGACACTGTGGTAATGAATCCATGTTGCATTAGCTTATGTAAAGATGCTTTTGGGTCACATTTCCAAGGCTGATAGCACTAATGTTGCTATATTCGTAGGGCAAAGCTGACTTCATGGGCAGGACGTTTGCAAAGCCAATAACTAAAATGTCAGATGAGCATTATGGGCCGCCGCGCTTTCCTCCTCAGCTAGAGTACTACCAAGTCTACCGTGGGAACTGCACTGCTGGTGAAATGCTTGCTGCTTTCGAACTGCTTCAGGTAGAGTAGGGATTTTAACATTGTACTAATATACCCTAAGGTGAATGAAGGCCAAAACGAGATCTTTCAATAAATCTTTCAGATTGGACCAGGTGGAAAAGCTGACTTGCCCCCTATTGATGGACCAACTGATATGGACCGTGGTCCAATCCTGCCCGTTCCAATCGGTATTAGACCAGTCCTGAGTAAATACCGCATTGAGGTGAGAGGCTTGAGAAGCCACTGTATGAAAATGGAAGTGTACTGTCTATGTTTTTCACATTTTAACAAATGAACCGGCCATTGCAGGTTTTATTCTGGGGCCTAAGAGACCTGAAGCGGGTGAACCTTGCCCAGGTTGACCGACCACGTGTGGACATAGAATGTGCTGGGAAGGGGATACAGTCAGCTCTCATTCAGAACTACAAGAAAAATCCCAATTTTAGCACTCTGGTCAAGTGGTTTGAAGTGGTAGGTGTCAACTGATGACTTCTTGCAACACAGAATTAAAATCTCTAAAGTGACACTCAACAATAACAACCCCTACTGGCAGGAGAACAATAAATAATATTCCTTTTTTCCACTAGGACCTGCCAGAAAACGAGCTTCTCCATCCTCCTCTTAACATTCGAGTGGTGGACTGCAGAGCTTTTGGCCGCTACACTCTTGTTGGCTCCCACGCAGTCACCTCATTGCGCAAGTTCATCTACAGACCTACTGACAAGAGCACCAACAACTGGTCTACTATGGGTTCGTACCTTTTAGGCCAAATCAGTATATGGTTGTGATGATCTAGTAAAATAAATGCCTATACAGCCGCGTGCAAGTTTTCCATTGCAGAGAAGTACCAGTGCGTTTTCACATTCAAATGGTTCTTTGGGTGTTCATGGTTCTATATATAACCCTGCATTTACGTAAAACCCTTAATTTCTGCACTGGGACAACCCTAAAATTACTGGCTTGATTTCAAACACACTTATTATCTTTAGCAGATATAAAACTGATTCCTGGTTGGCAAAAAAAATAAAAAATGAAACAATTAAAAACAAATGTAAACATTCTGACATTTTATATTTAATCTACAGAGGAAATTGTGATCCACACAGAACCAGAGCCTGCTGTAAAGAAGATGGAGACAGTAGTCAAACTGGACTGTGTATGTAGCTTTTGATTCCTTCAACAACACATACGTTGACAGGAAACAGGAGCCCCTTCATTTCATAAGCATGTAATAAATTTGTGTCTGTTTATTCCAACAGGCCTCGGACGCTGTTGTTAAGGTTGATATGGTAAGTATATGTTACTGTATGGCACATTTAGGCACCTGGTAAGTGTTGTAGGACTTTAATCTACATCACTTTTCATCTTATTCTGTGATGATAAACAATGCAGAACTTTAAAAGGACATTATTAGATCATGCCAATGACACTCCAACAGTCTAAATGTAAAACCAGCATGAACTGTCCATATAACTGAAATAACGCTGAGACTGAAAGTGTTCTGTCTGTATTAAACTGGTTTCTGATGAATTTGTTGGACTAAAAATAAAATAATGTTTAAAAATGTCAACTGAATGATCAGGGACTTACTGTATTCTCGTCTTTCATTATAGCCTGATGATGAGAAGGACGGTAAGGGCAGGAAGAAGAGAAAGAAGGGTGGGGAGGAGGTGGAGGAGGAAGAGCTTGATGAGAGCATGCTGGATTGGTGGTCCAAGTACTTCGCTTCCATCGAAACCCTCATGGAAGTAAGAGCCCTACACAAATTCCATTCTTTAATTAAACAGGCTAACAGAGCGATCTGGTTCCTATTACACACTATATAACCAAAAATAAATGGTTTAGAGTATTTGTGTTCAAAGCCAGATCTGTGTTTCATCATCTGTAGATCTTAAAAGCCCAAGAAGCTGAGAAAGCTGAAGCAGAGGAGAAAGAAGACATGGACACAGAGGGGGCAGGTAAAGGCACTGATATCCCTTATGCCTTCATGCAGTGAGGAATTTAATTAGGATACAAATCTACACTGGAGTGTAAGATCATATCAACACTTAAGTATAGCGATATTATGTTTTGTGTTACAGTATTGTTTCTTAATAACCACAGTTTAAATGTTGAATTAGCAGTTTGCATGCAGGTTGGTGACAGACAGTGGTTTATTTAGTGTTGTCTTCATAAACCCGACAACAAGACAGCAGTGCTGCATCTTCAGTCATTAGAATCTTCCAATGCAACATGAACATGTAGTGTAAGGGCACACTGCTAACTTTAGCATTAATCAAGCTAGACATACAGTTGTGTGGTTTTATGCCCCGACAGTTTTCATAAAATTATATTTGAATTTAATCAACATATCTCAACATATTGAATCATAACCTGTATCTTGGTTGGAGAATATATGTCATAATTATCAGCTAAAAATATGTTTTAAAAAAGTTGTGACCCTCAAAATGAAACAGATCAAAACAGATCTCACTAACAAACAAAGCATCTTCAGTCAAAGCTGGTTGTGTGTACATACGTTTTTGCTGTTTGTGAATGTTTTTGAATTTTATCTTGCGTGCTTATAAGCTATATGTGTTATATCAGCCATGTTACTCACAAACATCTGTTTCAGTACATCTTGATCTATCCACTCTCCAAACCCCTCGTCCCCCCAGCCTCTGTAGAACTCATTTTAAACAGACATGAATCTCAAACTGCCTTTATGTAAATGGCTCTTCTAAAGTCAGGTATGAAACTCATGTGGCATGGAAACACAGTACATGCCAGCCATGAAAGTTGACCACATGCAATGATGACTTCGATTGCAAATATATTAATTTAAACTCAATGTAAAATACTTTATAAATCTAAACTAACCTTCAACATTCTAAAACTTCACAGAGTATTTAATACTTAATGAATTCAATTCTTAATCAATTCTGTAATAATTTACTGATAATATTTTTATAAAATGATTATAAATTAATAACTGATACTAAATATGACATATGACTCATGACATATGTATGTGCTATGCAATAGTTTGGGCACCCCAGTCAACACATTTCTGCACAATTAATGTACTGTAATGTAAAATATCATATTAAATGGGAAACTCCACATCATTAAATCGTTAGGATGTAAACAAAGTAGTTCAGACTGGTTTGCTGTGATATGCTCGGTTTTAGAGAAACATGTAGATTTGAATTGTTAACAGTGGTGGTATTAAGAAACAGGCTTCAGGGTTTAATGCCTTAAAATGCCCCTTCCCAGAAAGTTCTAACATGAAAATATAGGCCTAATGTCTAACACATTGTCTAGTTTTGACCCTTTTCTTTAATCCATTTATTTGAATCCACTCACGGCAGAGGGACACATGATAATAAACAAAAAAACAAAAAGGTCATCAACATTCAATATCAATACCCTGAAGTCAGATGTAGGTTCACTGATGGCTTTGGGCAGTAAATAAAATTGCTCTATTGGTGTTGTAGACAAGGCAACCCCTGGTTTATATTACCACCTCTATAAAGTAATCTCTACAGAGTCTTTACAATGAA
Source organism: Prochilodus magdalenae (assembly GCA_024036415.1). Classification (NCBI taxonomy): domain Eukaryota; kingdom Metazoa; phylum Chordata; class Actinopteri; order Characiformes; family Prochilodontidae; genus Prochilodus; species Prochilodus magdalenae. Next base: position 772,865 of record JAMWET010000103.1, on the reverse strand, counting down.
TTACTTCACATCAAACCATTCTGAATGAATCTGTTTACATCTCAGGGACTGGATTATTCAGAAATTCTTGAAAGATAGTGGAACTCCTTGTTAAGTGTAAAAATCCAAAAGGGGGTGCAAACTTTTGCAAAATATATGGAGCCCACAGTTTAATGGGCTCCCAATGCAAAGCGAATATTTTGTCTCGCCTCTTTGAGAGAAGGTGCTATAGGTTATGGCAACTTTCATGAAGAATTCATGTCTTGAGTGTGTTGTGTGCACCCGCCTTTCCTTCGCTTCCTCTTCTAACCTACTAGCAGATATCAAACCTGATGATTCTAATATGAAAGGGGCCAAGAAGAAAAAAGGAAAAGGCAAGGGGAACAAAGCTGGGCCAGGGGAGGGACCACCAGAGAAGAAAAGACCCAAAATTGATGAGCTGAAGGTAAAAATTCAGCACTTGCTGTTTATGGGTAAATTAAAGAAGGTGATTGAATACTTAGATACAGTCATCATGAACCAATCTGAATAATCTTTCATCTTCTGAACAGGTGTATAACAGAGAGCTAGAGAACGAATTTGATCACTTCGAAGACTGGCTCCACACGTTCAACCTTTATCGAGGCAAGAGCGGAGATGACGATGAACAGAATGCATCAGATGAAGATAGACTCATCGGCAAATTTAAAGTACGTCCGGTAAAACAAATTACAAGTACATTTGATTGGAGTTTTCCCAATAAATGATTCTAAGTGTTGGATTGTTTATTGCAGGGCTCCTTGTGTATGTACAAAGTGCCTATGTCAGACGAGATGTCCAGAGAAATGGGCATTGACTCCAACATGGGCATGTTCCAGAACATCCCACATAATGACCCAATCAATGTTTTAGTTCGGGTCTATGTTATAAGGGTATGTATATGCTAAAACTCATTCACATCATTTGCTAATAGATTTTTTTATGAGAATTTCAATTTTCTTTACCTGAATTTAAAGGTTGACATGTAAAGAAAGTCTTTCAGAGTGTTTTCATTGTTTGATGTAAAGAAACATAATCATAATTCCTTTACACTGCCAGTGATGGGACCCAGGGGATGTACTGTGTAGAACACAAACAACGTCAAAACGTGACTTAAATTCAAGGCTTACCTAGCCTTCTCTAGGGGTACTTCACCCCTCAGTCTCTCCTGCTCGCTCCAGCGTATGTCCTCCCCTCCCACACTAGAGAGACAGCCAGTTTGGGCATGATGCCCCCCGATCTGACCGCACACCTGTGCGTGATCAGTGGGGAGCACGTTCCTATTTCTGGGGGGAATGGCAGCGACTCCACCCCATCCCCCCCAAAATGTCTATAATGATAAACTAGTGATGAATCTGGACCCAAAAAACACTTTACATGTGGTTCTCTGCAATAAGACCATGTTTTAGGGCAAACAAGGTCTCAGACATCAGACAGATCGTATTAGTCAACAGGGTATTACATTTCATGTAGTAACTTCCTGTGAGGTAGCTTTTAGGAGCATTAAGCATTTTGGGTGTCTGGTTTCAATTGCTCCTGTTATAAACAATTCTGACTTTGGAAGTTTCTCTAGAACAGAGCGTTTCACATCAGACCACTCTGAACGACTGTGTTTACATCTTAACCATTTAGTCCTACAGAGATTTTGAAAAAATCCTGAGAATTCCCCAAGAAATACTTTGATCTCTTTCAACTATGGACTCTTAACTGGATCTGCATTTGTCACAGGCTACAGATCTTCACCCGGCAGATATAAACGGGAAAGCAGATCCATATATTGCCATTAAGCTGGGAAAGTCAGAGATCAAAGACAAAGAAAACTACATCTCCAAACAACTTAACCCTCTGTTTGGAAAGTGAGTGTGTGGTTACATATTATTATGTATTCGTCTTCAGCTAAATGCGAGATTAGCATGAGAGAGGATAAACATCCTGTTAAGGTATAAAATATAAAGTTTTATTAAGATAGATGAGAGATGATTAATGCCTGCTTGAATTCTGTGCATGTTTCAGCAGTCAGTAAAGCCTGACCTGATATATGCTAGAAAACTAAACTTCATGTCCACAATCCTCCTAGGTCCTTTGACATTGAGGCAACATTCCCAATGGACTCCACCCTCACTGTGTCCATCTATGACTGGGACTTGGTCGGCACGGATGACTTAATTGGAGAGACCAAAATTGATCTGGAGAACCGCTATTACAGCAAGCACAGGGCTACATGTGGTGTTGCAGCAAGCTATGCAATGTATGTGATACTCTTCTATCCCCTTATGTGAACTTCAGTGTATGTTTAAACACTTTTTTTTAGGACCCCTTTGATGATGTATATAGACTAGAACTACGAATTACGAATTACTTGATAATATTATAAATGTATACCTTTCTTTTTATCATTTCATCTGTTTATTTTCATAGACATGGCTACAATGTATGGAGGGACCCAATGAAGCCAACACAAATCCTAGGAAAACTCTGCAAGGACAGCAAACTAGATTCACCTCAGTATGGCCCTGGAGGAAGAGTAAAGGTGGCAAACAGAGTTTATACTGGACCAACTGAAATTGAGGATGAAAATGGTATGTATGCGTTTGGGTGGGGGGGAAACACCAGCATTCAACTCAGCTCTCATGTGGATGACCATGACCCTTCTTATGTCTTCTTATTAATGTTTTTCATTGGTTTTAAAATTCATTAATCCTTTATTTTCAAACCACAACACTGTAAGAAAAGTTGTAGGTGCTTCAAAATATGACTAATGCATCAATGAATCTAAACTAGGGAACACAGTACCAACAAATTCCTTTGATATTGCAGATTAAATGACAAACTTTTCACTTTTATAGCTCCAAAATTATAGTATGTACTTTTAAAGCCCTCTACATGCTGAAGTTCCTGACTCGTTCCTTTTATTTCGCTCTGGCACCAGTAATGACACACTCAGAAAATGCATATATAATAACAATGCCTATACACCTATATTCCTATACATATTCCTTTACAAGAATGTATTTCTGCCCAGTATAAATGGCCTGAAATAACAGAGCACCAGTATAAAATTGGAAGAGATTATGTGAGTTCCATAAAGTAATTCTAGCACAGTTTAACACACAACATACATGTTAATGATAAATACAGTATGCCATCTGACTAATGCTTTTAAGTAATGAGGACATTCTCTGACAGGGCTCAAGAAACAAACAGACGAGCACCTTGCACTTGCTGTTCTTAACCACTGGGAGGACTTTCCACGAGTAGGCTGCAAACTTGTCCCAGAGCATATAGAGACAAGACCTCTACTGAATCCTGACAAGCCTGGGATTGAGCAGGTCAGTGACCAATCTCTGTCATTTAATGTCATGTTAAAAATCCATACATATTGTAGAATCGTGATTCTGTAAAGGAATTGCGCTATAGTTTTAAGAGCACTGACTAACAATCTACTCCATGTTAACATTGTATGATGTGTTCTCCACTCTCACTGTGTAGGGGAGAATTGAGTTGTGGGTGGACATGTTTCCAAAGGACATGCCAGCACCGGGTCCGGCCCTTGATATCTCACCAAGGAAACCGAAGAAGTAGGGGTTCATACATGATCACAGTTTTTACCTTGAATTCCATTTCTATATAATATTTCTTTACAGTTGAATGAAAAGGTTTGAACACTCAAATGACACTGTTGGTCTTGTAAGGGAAGATACATTAACCTCTACAGATAGTGACATATTTTCTGCAATTACTGCAGTTTTCATATCATCTACACTCATCGGCAAAGAACAGTTGCACAAATAGCTGCACCCAGAAGGAACCAACCGAGAGCAATGAAACTCGGTGGGCAGGTTTGACACTGTGAGGCATGTGAATGATTCAAGTTTCATGCTTGACCACGCATGTGATGTAAGCAAGGACAGGCCTTTATCACTGACTGAACCAACAGCCAGGATTGCGGACATTCAGCGAGCAGTGATGGCTTTTCAGAAGTCAATGGTGTCGTGCCAGACTGTAATGGAGTGACTCAGAATGGCAGCGGGTCATCTTCAGTGACAAGCCCCACTTTTGTCTTGGTGGAGGCGGCCTGCGAATCCATGTGTGAAGGGACAGTGGTCAGCACCAAGATCAACAGTTTGTTGTCATCCGTTAAGAAGATTTGATGTCACTCCACCTCCACCCCTACTGCAACTTCTGCAGGAACTGTGTGAGATATTCAACCTGCAGGAAATGGATTATCATAGGGCACCATTAGGAACCTCTACAACTCCATGCTAAGACGTCTGGCATGTTGCATTGGCAAACATGGTGGCCCAACATGATACAGAGAGACACTACTTCTGTATGTGCAGCTCAATAAGTATCGCCCATATCTGGTATCTTCCTTCCCAATAGCACTGCAATCTGATGCTCACATATAGAATATAGAATATTTGTTAACATTTTATGATTTAAACTTACAAGACCAGCAGCTCCTAAATAAACAGACCACAGCTTATGTTCTCCCCCAATATGTTCAGTTCAGTAAATAAACAGTATTTGTATTATAGATGTTTTCTTTAAGGAAAATAATTTGTTTATAAAATCACAACACAAACAAATTATATAACTTTCTGCCACAGGTTTGAGCTCAGAGTGATCATCTGGAATACAGATGAAGTTGTTCTGGAGGATGATGATATATTCACCGGAGAGAAGTCCAGTGATATCTTTGTGAGAGGGTACAATGCCTTTGTCTTTAAAACCAAATACCCAATACTGTGCCCACGGTTGGCACTACAGTCATAATAAATGATGATGTACTTCTAATATGTTTGAAATCTGATTTCAAGATGGCTTAAAGGACAACAAGAAGACAAGCAAGACACAGACGTCCACTACCATTCCCTAACTGGGGAGGGGAACTTTAACTGGCGCTTCATTTACCCCTTCGACTACCTAATGGCTGAAGAGAAAATCGTCATCTCAAAGAAGGAATCTATGTTCTCCTGGGACGAGACTGAGTACAAGATCCCTGCTCGTCTGAACATACAAGTATGGGATGCAGATCATTTCTCTGCAGATGACTTCCTGGGTAAGACACACACCGTTTGTCAAATTCACTGTGGGGTTAACTAAGCTTCTCAACTATAATCCTGGGGGTCCAACTGCCCAACAGTTCTAGGTATTACCTAGCCACAACACACCTTATCCAAACCATCAGCTAAATTTGGACATTTGAGCAGAGTAATACATCAAAGAGTGCAGGTGGGACTCTGGACTTAACGCTCCACATTCAATGCCTACAATTCAGTAACTACCAACTATGTCAAACTTGCAGGCATAGTTTTTATCTAAATGAATTGTCCTTACAATGAATGCTCATGTTTCCATTTAGGTGCAATTGAACTAGACCTGAACAGATTTCCTCGCGGTGCAAAAACAGCAAAACAGTGCACCATCGACATGGTTCTTAACGAACAGGAAATGCCAATGGTTAACATCTTCAAGCAGAAAAGAATCAAGGGCTGGTGGCCGTTTATAGCAAGAGATGAAAATGATGAAATGGAAATCACGGTATATTCCAAATACATCATTTACAAACTACACAAATTACATGCTCAAATTTAACTCTCATATTTTGAATTCCAAGTCTAATTCTCAGGTTGTGTTCATTGTTTAGGGAAAAGTAGAAGCAGAGCTGCACCTCCTGACAGGCGAGGAGGCTGAAAAGAGTCCTGTTGGTGAAGGCCGGAATGAACCAGAGCCTCTAGAGAAACCAAAGTAAGAGATGATCATGCATTTCCCATTTTCTGTTATTTCTGATAAATGCTGCATTATTAAACTTAATAATCTGGAATAAACGTTAGCATTATAGGACGTGACGTAATGATTTTATAAGGCCTAAATTAGCATATTTTAATAAGGGCATAAATTAGCTTGTTTAAGCAGATAGATGACTGCAGTAGATTACATATAGAGTGATGTTGAGTCAGTCAACCTCCAGTAATTAACAGCACAGTCATAAACTCTTTGTTCGGCCTTTAACTGTCCTCTTTCTTCTTTATTTATTGCTATGGTGCCTACATCAGTGCCCTTGAAATGCATTTCATTAAAGTGTTTTAGATTGTACCATCCCACCAACTCTCAGCAATAAAATGAATGGTTTGAAATTGGCAACACCTAGCTGCCCAGTGCAGAGGTAGTTAACTGTAGGTGTCACTGCATCTCAGTAAACAGTTGTGAAGCCTACAAACGCAGTCCAGAATCTCTAGTTACTAACATTGTTTTTAAATCCATGTAAAGTCCTGCAAGATGCAAGACCTGGTGGTACAGTTTGCGTACATCCAAGGAAGAATGCAGAACGTCTGTCTTCCCAGTGTGCAAAAGACTTACAAAGGAAACGGAGACGTAGATGAATAAAAAAAGTAAAAACTAAACAGGATAATGAGAGCGTAGCACAGAACAAGTTAAAGCAAGATATGAGAAACTCTAAATAGGCTAAACACAAACAGGTATGCTCATGGTGTAAAAACACCAAACAGAAATGCACTACTTTATGGAAGTACTTTCACTTGAAGAAGTGACCACTTCTCCGTCCGATTTCTGGATTTTTATCAACATACTTTTTATGGTAAGTAGTGTTCTAAATATGTTTTGCTAATATTTCACTTTTATGTCACTTAACAGTGACCCAAAAGTAAAAGATATAAAGGTTTTATAAAAGGCTTTATATCTTTTGAAACAGACTGCAAGTTTATGGTTGACACAACTTAGTTTCAAATATTCTGAGGGAACACTAAACTGATACTAATATTGCAGTATAAATTAAAGTCAGCTAATCAGCTAACTAGCTCCACCCAGCTGTAAACATGGATTCCAGATTGTAGTTAAAAACATTAAAATATAAAGTTAATAAGCTCCCATGTAAATAGGTAAATGCTATATTAAACAGTGGCAATCTTTTTAAAACCTAAGTGTGACATGAACAGCGTGCATGAGTTCATTCAGAATTACAGTCACTGTGCATAAGTTTATTCAGAATACCTCATAACCTTGAACACCTTCTGACAAACTTTCTTTTTTCCCCCATCAGCCGTCCTGACACAACCTTCCTGTGGTTCATCAGTCCACTCAAAGCGATCCGATATCTCATCTGCAACAACTACAAATGGCTGATCATTAAACTTGTGGTGGTTCTGCTGTTGCTGGCAATGTTGGGCATATTCCTTTACAGCATGCCAGGATACATGGTGAAAAAGCTACTCGGTGCCTAATAGGCAATGACGCTAACTGGCCTCGGCCTGTTGTTAGCAAATATTCTGAGTAGATTAGTTGTGAATCATCTGCATATTATGTAAAGCATATTTCTACCCCTCACAAATGTGTTTGCATACATGCAGAGTAAAACAGTACTGTGCAAAAGTCAGAGACCACTCTTCCACTATTCAAAGGTGTCATTTCAATTTTAGTTTTAAAGCTTGACTATAAATATTGATAGGATGATAATTAATAACAGCTGTGATGGTAGTCAAAGACGTCTATAGATCAAACTGCAGATGTATCTACGTGGTGAGCAAAGGGATGATGTTTGTTGCTGAATGTTTCTTGTAGACTGCTAAGAGGTGAAGGGTGAGGAGGAAGGACTGTGTATTTCCTTGTTTCTTATGACAGGGTTGGAGACCTTTTGGAGATAGGTTGCCCCATATTTAATAATAATAATAATTATAATAATATTGTTGAATAAAGCATATTTAATACCACTGGCAGCTCAAAGCGCTTTACAGACAATAGACATAAGTAATGGTAAGGAATACTACTACTACTACATATACACACACACATATTTACATATACATATACATATATGTTCACATATATGGGGCAACATGTCAAATTCATACTCCAAACAAACTGTGTATATATATATATATATATATACACAGTTTGTTTGGAGTATGAATTTGACATGTTGCCCTATCTTACAAATTGCTCCTTTAAGTATGTACTAGAAAGGAGACTTGCATTGGAGAGATTTTTTTCACATACATCTGCAGGAATATGTTTACCACACCCACAAAGTTCCTGAATTTTCTGCTTCACAAATATATTCAGTGACGTTGAGGTCTGGACTCACATCTGGACCCTGGGGTGGTCAGTCCATTTTTAAATGAGGGTTTCCTAATAGCTACACATCCTTTCAGAGCCACAGCATTAAGTTGTCTTCTCACAGTGGAAAGATGGACAGAAACACCTATGGATATTTGTTTAGACCCGAAGCAAGTGTGGAACTCGATTTTCTGCTCCCTCTCAAAGAACTAATTTTTTTTCTGTTTGTTTTCCTTTTCTTGAAACTTCTTTGAACATCTATTTTACTAGACAGACAGACAGACAGACAGACAGACAGACAGATAGATAGTGTCAAAGAATGTGTAAAATATTCACAGAGAAGGAAACAGAGAAGTAATCAAATAAAAAGGTAAAAGGTAGAGATAATTCCCTAACAGAAACACAGAACATATGTATCCTCCTCAGAAATGTCTCCTGAAAATATGTATTGCTTAATGGCAATCTTGACTGCTAATAAAAGAATGGAAGGGTCGTCTCTGACTTTTACACAGTGCTGTTAATCTCTGGTGCCCCCTGTTTTTTTCTCTCGTATAGACATTGCTAATAAGCCAAGGTGGTGACAAAAATAATGTTACACAGCTATGTGTATCTGAGGATGTCTGTTCAACAGCACAGGCCTTTAGTGTATTAATCTGAAATGTCTGTAATAAATTGTGGTACAAACATTACCAAATGTCAAATTTCCCTCAAGACTAGTTAACCCCATTTTAAAATCGAGGCATTATACAATTAAAAAGTTCGATCTCAAACAACTTATGTATAATGCCGAGCTTTTGTAAGGCCTGCATAGAAAGGGGTTACAAAATACAGAAACAGACTTCAAAGCAGTTCTTGACCTCCAATTGCACTCTACAAGCATTCGTCCCTGGCCTGATGAAATGCAGTCTTGCAATGAGGAAATAATCTGAGGTAAGAGCAGTGTAGAGATCACACTGAGTGATTAACGGAGCTAAAATGCACATATTCAGAAGTACTAGTCCTAAACTGTTGACTTGTGATTAGAGAGGTCTATTAATTTGACTGAATTAATTTGGGAAAAACAGCCAGGTAAAAAACACACAGCAGACAGATATTCTTCTGTATTGAGTTGTTACAGATGAACAACATTAGGCTACTACATGTATATGAGATCCCTATATGAAGAACTTTTCTTTGGAAAAAGTTGAACCTTCCCTGTGAAAGTATTAAACCTATATTATTTGACTGGTGTGTGCTTGACATGGTGTACTTTTGTATGACTCCAAGGTTTGCACTGAATTTTGATTGTTTATAAATGGATTGTATTTGTATTTCCCAACCGGAAGGTGATACATGTGTGCTTTGTGTGACGTACATTAAAGAATAAATGCTGTTAATGTATTTACATTTCTAGACTGTTTCTACAAACACCGCTTTATCTTTCAGTTCTGTATGTAATCGGCCGCTAATTTCCTTTTGCGGATGAAGAACAAAACATGTGCAATACAAATGCATCTTTATTTGCGGGTACTGAATAATATGAGAAATGATAAGTCTAGTTTTGTGCAGCTTAAAATTATTCTTTTACACTTTAGCCCATGTAGTAAAACCTTATGGAATACATCTGCTAGGGGAAGCCTTTCTGTTTCAGCAATACTGGGCCTACACAATCAGAATAAGACAGAGAACGCATGCATACCAATCTACAAGGTAAAAAAAGCCTGGTAAAAACCTGGTAGCTGAAATCAAAAAGCAAAACAGTTATTATGATTCTTATACTTGCTGTTTTACATATCAAACAGTAAAACCAACGGAAGGCTAGAGAAAGTATAACCTTCTATATGTGTCCTGTATGTCCTGTATGCTCATTGTTGTCATGTTATGTTTACTGAAGTTTCAGTGTGTATGTGTACACTGTCCCGAATGTAGCACACTGTAAACAAACAGCAACACAATCCCCAATACATGATAAAGGATATGATAAATAAACACGATTCTGCTTCTGAATATTTGTATATAGTAACAGTGTTTTAGAACTGCCCCTTCCTGTAATGGTTCACAGTACTACTAGGCTAAACACTGCGTTTTGTTCCAACAGCCGTCCGGACACAACGTTCCTGTGGTTCATAACTCCACTAAAAGCAATCCGGCATCTGGTCTGCAACCAGTACAAGTGGCTGGTCATCAAAATCATTGTGGCTCTGCTCCTCCTTGCCATCGTGGCCCTGTTCCTCTACAGCATGCCTGGCTACATGGCCAAGAAACTTCTGGGAGTCTGAGGAAGGAGACTGGTACACTTTATTTGTGCATCTAATGAAATGCTGTGTTGCAAATACGTATTTAGGTTACTTTTTACAAGCAAGAGGCTTAAACTGCAGCAGTCAGTAACGTCTCGAGCTCCCTCTGTATGTTTTAAAGCTATAAAGTTTGACTATTCACACTGGGTGGTGTAATCCCTTTGAATTGATGAACTTTATGAGTTAAACTAACTACAGCTATTTGAATGAAAACTATCGTATGTCTTGATTTTGCAAAAATAAACCTTTGTATGTGGCTCTTCATGGTGATGTAGCAATCTGAAGCTCTTTGCTCGCGCACGTTACATGTACTGTGCCTTAGGTCCGTATGGGAACAATTAAAAACTGATGTAAATGGATTTAAACTTACACTCGATTTTCTAATAGTGGCCGTAAATTCAGTGTGTACTACAGGCAGTCCCGACAAAAAGTGGTTCCTTCGAGCCGGATTCGAACCAGCGACCTAAGGATCTCTATGTATCCGCTACAGTCCTCCGCTCTACCAACTGAGCTATCGAAGGCCATGAAACCCACTCTTCAATAAACTCTTATGAAGATAAATACGTACGGGAAGCGTTTCTACATTTTTGGGACATAATTAATTTATATGTTCATGTTTTCTGTATCTATTAGACGCAATACCGCCCAAAGCGTCGATTTCGATGGCCAAGTTACTTGGTAGCCAACTAATAATTATTAAAGCAACACATTAGCTCCCTGAGCAGTTCTGCACAAGGCTACGGTCGCAGAGCTATCTGAGGCGATGACTTTGTCTGCTATTGCTTTTTTGCCCCCAAAAAACATCTTTTGAATCGTTGTAAAACAAATCATCACATTCGCTGCTAGCCTGCAATGTTGTTAGCTAACATCTCTAGCTAGGCTTCATCGCAACCAAGTGAAGCTACCTAGCTGATCAGCTAACTAGCTATCTTATAACTTTCCTGTTGGTATAAATGTCCAGTGCTTTTGGACTAACCTTAAATTATACGGCACACGTGTTCAAGATTGCGTCACCGATTTCCGAGCCTTCTGCATGATTAAATGGTGAACACGTCAGCAAAGCCATTCAGTATAGTTTGGTGTGAAATGCTCTGTTTTAGAGAAACGTGCCGAGTCAGAAATGTTCACACTGGTGGAAATGGAAACCAGACGTCCTTTATAATGCCTATAAAAGCTCCTTCACAGAGTTATTACACGACATGGTTATGAACACGATGCATGCTGATAAAAATTTGATCTAAAACGTGTTTAAATCAAGTAATGGTAAAAAGATACGTGAAGGGTATCTAAGGCAAATAGTCCCCAAATAAACCCTTTTTAAATTCATATTCCACTATTTTCTAACCACCAATAGTGCAGAAGATGTAGGACTCCTGGTCCCCTTCACTACTACTGTAAATGAGTGTCTGCAAGTTCTTCTGTAAACGAACAGCTTCACATAAACTCAGAATGACTGGATTTAAATCTGAACCTCTGAATTAAAAGGACATTTTTAAAACATTAGTGGAAATCCCCTTCAAGACCTTTGTGTGAACTTCCGTGATTGGGGAAATTAGTACTATCAACAACTCACCTCTGATCCCAACATTGTAAAACGAATTTTATATATATATATATATATATATATATATATATATATATATATATATATATATATATATAATATATATATATATTTATAACGTATGCATATATATATATATATATATAGTTTGTGTATATTATGTATATATATATATATATATATATATATATATATATATATATATATACACAGGGTTTTATTGTTTGCTTTGCTTTGTTTTGTTTTTTATGTTGTGACGCAACCACAGTACCTCAGAGAGGTTTGAGGTAAAAGGTTTGTAATAGAGAAAGTTAAAGGCTCTTTTACAGTGGTGGTGACAGGAACCAGGGGTTGCCAGGTTTACAACACAAATATAGCCTCTTTATCTACTAAGCAAACCCACCAGTGAACCTACGCTTCTGTCGAGTCCTTATAGCAGCGCTGTGCAAAGAAAAACACATCTTATTTTGTTGCTGATTTTTACTTTTCTGCATCATTTCAACACAGCAGCTGCTGTTTGCACTGTATGAAATTTTCATGATGAATGGCCCAACAGTAATGACCCAAAACTGCTTGGCAAAAAGTCTGGTTTCATTCACTTAAATTCAAATTAAATAGGTCTCCCTCTCTCTTCTGATTTGTAATGACAAATGGGACGATGGGAAAATGTGGAGAATCTGAAAAAAAAATTATATGAACCAGGCAGAATCAATCATAATCATAACTTTCTGTGAGTGTGTTTTTAGAGGAAGGTGTCTGGTTCCCATCATCTTCACAGTGAAAAATTCTGACACAGCAAGTTTCTGTAGAACAAAGCATTTCACCTTAAACCATTACTATTACGTAACTCTGTATCGAGTGTGACCTTTTCCTGGGAAGATACTATATGCTGTGGCCTACACTGAATTTAAAACCCAACTGGAATTCAGAGATTAATTTTAGCTTTGACAGACAGGTATATAAAAACATATTTTATTAGGTATCCATGGTAACAGAACTTGCATCCTTAATTGTTGAGTGCAAGGTTTTAGGGTACACAGCTCTGACTTCATGTGATTGTATTCAGGTCAGTGGTTCGCTTACTCACTCAGTCGTTCACCATTGTTTGAGTAGTGTTAAATTAGATAGACCACAATGCATTAGTTTAGCCACAAGTAGGAATCTGCTTACATTAAAAAGTCTGAATACAAACACATATTTGACACTGTACTGAACCAAAATAGCAAACATACACCAACCATTTAAAGCTTTCAGACACACATCTTTGTCACTGGTTGGTTCATCAGTCCTTTCCTTCAATGCTTCAGAAAATTCAGTGCTAAGATATTTCTATTATTAATATTCATGATAATGCCCAAACTGCATGGGCACATACCTGCTTATTGAGAACTGGCTGTTGAAGTCCGTCAAAGAGTAGCCGTATCCCCTCGTACTTGGCATCCTCTCCGATACATTTTCCAAGGAAATCTAACACAGAAAGCACCACTTGCACTTCAGGACACTACATTTATTAGAAAACGACTTTGTAGTATATGAAGGAACAATGATAGATGTTTGCTTCAGATATTGACACTTTAAACCACATTATACGATGACTGTATAAAAAATGGGTAAATATTTCAAAATTAAAAAAAAAAAAGCAGTTCTTATGGCATGTGCAAAAGAGACTCTTCCAATCTCAGAATGGACCTGACTCAGTACAGGTGGTTAGGCAGGTCGGGACTAGTCATTGGGAATTACCTACTGATGACAATTCCAACAATGATCCAGCTGCATGAGGATCTTAAGATTTACAGAACAATGATCCAAGACATTTCACATAATCCACCAAGAAGTACAACCTAAAGCTTGTGGATCGGCCTCACACTCCTCTTGAACATCACTGAATTCTAGCGGGGGGTTTACTGTGGGTGCAAAACTAAGATGTTTTGGTGTCACTATTTGGGTGTAACTAAGTTTTGACTTCCACATGCCATCATCACCCTTTTTAATTTTCAAAATGAATCAAACAAAAAGTGACTGTGCATTAACATCTGCATGCCAATGTTATTTAAAAAACAAAACAAGCTGTTGCAGGGCTTCAAAAAATACCAGTACCTGGAATGTATTTCCTCATTTCCTCAAAGGTCTTCTTGGCTCTTTTCTGCTTGTCTTCTGAAGAACGGGGCTCACTGTTCTCACAGAACACAGCATCTAGAGATACACACATATTGTCACCAAGACTAATAACAATACACATATCACATTGCTACAGTGACTAGAATGTTTATGCTAGAAATGTTTACTAAACTTAATGGTATATTGAATTCTATCACATTCTGATCACATACTGATCAACAGCTATAATACATAAAGCTGAAGCCTTGTTTATTTTACAACATTACACTTCTGCAGCAGTTCTTCTTTTGTTACCTCTGAGCAGGGTTATAAGCGAAACCACCCGATGCTCCTGAAAAACCTGGTCTAGTTTGTTCTGCAGGTAGTAGTCAGTATATGCTTCTAGAGTGTTCTTGAACAGGATGCGCCCACCCATCAGTAAGTGATGTAACCAATCAGGTATATGAAACACCACTCGCCCTGCCAAAATATAACCACCATAAAAAGAAAGTTATCAGTTTTCAATGTACTGTTGTAGCTTTATGTAGGTACAACCCCTGTATCTGTGCAAAATGTAAATAAACACAATTTCAAAGGTCTACAAAGCATTTAAACCCTTTCCTTAGCTGAGCAGTATAAAGATACATTGAATGTCGAAACTTAAATTGGAAAAAACAAGCTCATTTTAATTTTTATGCCAGCAAAACGTTTTTAAAAAAGCTGGGACAGGTTCTTGTTCAACACTGGGTTACATCACCCTTTATCTTACATCACCTCTTAATTTACTAACGCTTTTTTTTCGTTTTCAGTGGGTGACTGTCTGGACTAGTCTAGACTCTTTATCTGGTGTTGTAATGTGTGCAGAAAGTGGTTTGGCTTTGTCTTGCTGAAAGAACCAAGAGCCTCCCTGAAACAGATTTCACCTGGATAGCAGCACATGTTGCTCCAAGCCTATGTATATCTTTCAGCCTTAATTTTACCTTCACAGATATACAAGTCCCCCATGCCATGCTCTCTAATGCAGCACCTATATCATCACGGATGCTGGCTTTTAAACTGTGTGCTGATAACAAGCCTGATGGTGGCTCTCCTCATTAGCCTGGAGAACAATTTCCAGTTTTGATTTGCTGGACCTCTGGACACTTTTCCACTTAAATGAGTTTGGATGCAGATGAGGCAGCAGCGTTTCTAGATGGGTGTATATGTAGCTTTGTCTTTACATGGTAGAGTTTAACTTGCACTTGTGGATGCAGCAAATACCTGTCTCCAGAGCCAATTTGCTATTTAATATCAACCCCCTGCTCCTCTTTACTTCTCAAAGCCTCTATGAGATGCTGTTTTTATATCTTGTCTTCTCATTGCATTCTGTTGTTATTTACATTTTTGCACATCATCTCAACTATGTTATCATAGAATTTAACTATGGTTGTGGCTGATTTAATCACCTCTTACCTACAAACATTAAGTAGTCATATACTCCTTCCACAGTGATCATCTCCATGAAGTAATTTTGGTTGTGTCTCTTCTCTGTGATCTCAGAGCGGTTTGCATTGTTTTTGTACAGATCATTGAAAAGCTAACAAAAAACAAGAGGAGTTTGACATCAAGGATTTACACAGGACTTTAGTAGGAATAAAGTATGTTCATATGTTTACTTGCCTCTAGCTAGGTAAACGTGTGTAAAGAAGCTTGCCTTTTTGTTGTTCTCAGATGTGGGACTGAGAATAGTGAGCTCCGGTCGGCTGGGCTTGGGCTTTGGTGATTCAGACGAGTTAAAGAAAGCCTGGATGAACGGCTCTAGGTGCTGCCCTTTCTGAAAACAAGCAAAGTATAAGTAGATGGAGCTAAATATCTTATAGAATTCCCTGGTATTATATAGAAGAGGACTCAGTCACAACCCTACTACTACTTTAAACCATAATAAACAACAACACACCTCCTTGATCAGCTTGCTAGGCACAGATTTGATTATTTTCCCTGTAAGAGGCAGAGAATAGTAAATGCAATAGCAAAAGTCAAATGAATAAAGTCGTTGAATTTATTTAAAGTTATTATCTTGAAACAATGACTAGTGTCATCCATGACAAGACACAGTACCAAGATTGACATCAGGCAACATCTTGTCATGGAACTGGGACTCCATGCTGTGTGGGGAGAGGAAGTCTGCTAGCAGCTGACTGTTGCTCAGCTCAGGATGCTGCAGGAGTTTCTGAGGTAAACAGAAAGAACACAGCGTGTGCATTTAAGTGTTAACATGGTGGATGTATCATGTGAACAATAATTCATATAGTAATAATTGTATACACTTTATTATTATTATTATTATTATTATTACTGCTACTACCTGTAGATATTCCTGAAATTCCTCACGCTTGGATGTTAAAAACTCATAGTTTTTTGGGCCAATAATCCGCTTAGAAGGAAGCTGTGCATCAGGGAATGATCCTGTTTCAAGATACATATTTTCAATTTTAAACAAGATTTGAAATAACACAAACTGCAAACTTCCAATGAACTCTAAGCATTGCTTATACACCTGCAAGCACTTACCATGAAACTCTGTGAGTTTAGATTCAAGTACATAAAATTCAAGATATCTTCGGTACACAGACCAGTGTTCTGTTTCATGACCCACTGGAAAAACAACCGAGATTTGGCAATGAAGTGAAGTACTGAGAAACTGTGTACACCACAGTAAAAAGTACTGTGGAACCAAAATGCAGATCAGACCAGTATCATTTTTTCTTCACCTGCTCTTCTGTCATTCCTCTCCACATCAATGCAATACACTGGAATCCTCTCCTTCTTCACCTCGTCATCAAATAAGTCCACATAGGGGATGGTGATGCTCCAGGCCGACAGGTTGCGAGGAGTGCTTGGGGTACTGATGGCCTCCATGGGTGAGTCATCCTCCATAACCATAATGGCCTCTTCTACCTAAGTGAGCAGGTTGAAGAGACAGATTCAAATCAACAGTAAAAATGTAATATTGTTACATATTTAAGACGGTATAAACATGCATATTACCAGTGAAAAGTCTAAAATCACCTGAAATATTACTATTTCACATTTATGGCATTTAGGGGACGCTAAGAGCAACTTACGTAGTTAATCATATTACAGGTAGGCCAATGTAATGTTAGGAGTTTTGCCCAAGGACTATATAGGGATAACACAGCATAGTTACCCAGACCAGGAATTGAATCCCTGTCTCTCACACAGTAGCTCTCTGCCAGGTAGTGGTGTTACTCGCTGGACCACACCACATACTTTATTTAGTAACACTTTATTATACAGTACAGGTTGGAATGCTAAAAATGCAGATATTATAGTTTTTTATTAAATAAAAAAATACAACTAAATTAAATAAAAACAGCTACATATAAATGTTCAGTCTATTTACAGTAAATGCTTGGTAAGTTGTCTGCCTATAGTTTAATCACTACTTTATAAATACCAGGACTTCTGGATGTTAAACGGCCCATATCATTGAAAACTAAATTTGATTTCTGCAGTCTGAAGTAATATGTAAACATTGTTCACTCCACAGTCCATATATAGAAACTATGATGCAAAACAGCATGATACTAATATTTTTTTGATGTCACAGGAACTCATTTACATATACACAGCCATTTAGCCTACAACAGTTTAGCACCGTCCACTCAGATTAAAGTTCAAAGGAATGTTTCAACTCCTAGAGCTTTTCTAACTGAGGCCCAGTACAGGACAGGCAATCAGAAGAGAAGTCCTAAATGCACAGTAACAACACCTGCTTGTTTCAAAGAGAGAGGTTGGAAAATCGTCATGTAATTTAAATTATGGCCCAATTGGGTACACAAAACCACATGTTAACCAAAAATACAAAATAAATGGATATGGGCTCTTCATGTTAAAGTTTATCAATGGTGTACAGCTATCCTACAAATTTGACTATTTTAGTAATTTGTATTCATTTGGTTAAACCAAAAAAGTTGTGGTAATACGTGATAAGTGGGTACCTGCAACAAAATATGATAGAAAGTGATTATAAACTTTTGAACGGTAGTGTACACATATTATAGTGCTGTGGAATTGTTGCATGTCAACTGTTAAGATAAAGAAATTCATATCTGACATCAATAAACACTGTCCACACATTTATAACGTTTATATCCCACAGGTAGTACATACAATACAACAACAAATCATACAACTACACAGTATAACTACACCGTATAGACAGCTATATCATAACTACAAAACTAGCCAGTCACTACAAATAATTACTTTTTATAAATACTGGCAAATATGGGGCCCACGCATGGAATGTAGAGCTGGTGGTAATATATCTGTACCATTACACTACCCTAAATGTATTTACATATTTCTGCAAAATCTGTAGCTCTACAAAGTTAAGCAGATAAGCACATTGTCCATGAGTGAGCCAGGAATAAGCTATAATGTGATTAGCTATTTGCTTGCTAACTACTCAAAGCTCCCAACATAAACTAGAATGACAAAGAGGATCAAACCCATTACGAAGTTCAAACACCAGAGGCAATGCTGCTGTGAAACACTGGTAAAATCAATAAAAAGGAACAGAGTTATTATTAGTTTCTTCCACTGAACCAACATCAGTTGATCAATCTGCTGTAGTTAAAAAGTAAACATAAATCTGCACTACGTTTTGAGGGACGTATCTCAAAAAAATAAAAAGTATAAAAAAAACCTTGCAGTTTTAATTATATACTTTCTATAGATAATAGACAATATCACATTATGAGTAGTGGTAAATGCTGATCAGATTGATTTTCTTTAAAAGCTAATAAGATTTAAAAATAGTTAATTAATTAACGCACCTTACTAAAGATGAACATCTAAAAACTAGACCACTGTGCTCAAACTTTCTACTACCCACACCCATGTGCTATTTCAGGATAGATTTGTTATAGGTTATAGATTTGTTATATATTTTCCGCTGATAACAATATTTCTAACTGTATGTTCTGTAAATCTTACTCACCATATCATCCTCTCCCTCTGCAAGTCCATAAGAGGGCAGCATGGCCCCTTCCATGGTGGTGCTCTTGAAAACCCCCTTGATCTTACTGCCAATGCGGCTAATACCAAAAGATTCTCCTCGTTTGGATGTATTCCTGAACCGAACACACATGTGCACAATCACAAAAACATACAGAGAACTTGGTTATAATGCCCGAGTGGGACAGAGTTCATGCAACTGCACATGCATTAGTAATGCAAAGTATGTTAGCTATGCACACTAATACGATAATCACTGCATTACCCAAAACACTGAGTAATGAGATTCCTAGCAAAATGTTAGTCGATTCAGGTTCCATTCAACCTGAATCATCCAGCAGATGGCAACAATGCAGGTGAATAGCATTATGTCGCAAGGGATGAGCTTCAAAAGATGAGTGACACTGACACAAACACATACCAATGCACATCTGTGTATTAGATTGGCAAACCAAAATGAGCATTTGTCTGTTCCCTAAGGACAAATCCCTCATTTAAATAAAGAGGAGGGGCTTTAAACACATCCACAAACACTATATACACTATACTATGTCTACACCTACAGACACTTTAAAGATAGTCACTGCCCTTTATTTGGCCATCATGCTGAGATATCCATACACAAACACACAGGGACACCAATTATCACAAGGGCCCATGCGCACGGTGAGGGGCGATGGGGCTTGTGATGGACCCTGACTTACTTTAGCGCTACGGCGCGTAAGGCATTAGAGCCGGATGGAAGTGTAAGAATGGATGAAAAGTGAGGGGAGACAGATGCGAGTGAGGTGCCAGGAGAGATGGAGACAGACTCAAGGCTGAAGGTAGAATCCCAGTCAGTAGAACTTCAGCCCAGAGACCAGAATGGACACATATACACAAAGCATAGTCCATGGTATGAGAGAGAGACAGACAGGATTAGGTGAGGGGGCCAGTGTCAGTGCGCAAGGTGTTGCAGAAACAGGCAGAACTTTTTTGGACGTTTTCAGATTTCATTAAAAGAGGATTCCACAGATTACAAAGAAATCTAGACAAAGTCATTTTCAATGAAACAGTTGTAGAGAAACTTGCTGACTACAGTGGCGGTGATGGGAACCACCAATCACTAATATAGCAACAAAATAATACACTGCCACTTTATTTCCTATTCATTATGACCAGTTAAACCTACATGAGGTTTTATATGCAATGTCAAAATACAGTAGTGCTTGTTGAGTTTGTGATTTGATTGTGCTTAAACTCCATCTTTCTGCATAAATAACCAGTTTCCCACACAAGGCCTAACAAAAGGTAAAGAGAACCACTCAGACAAATAAGACAATAATATTAGACCTTTATTTATTGAGAAAAAATGATCCAATATTTTATATCTGTCAGTGGGGAAAGCAAGTGAACAGCTATTATGAGAGAGGTATTTTCAGTCACATTCAGGTGTGACTGGCTGCTGTGTTGTATTTAAAGAACAGGTATCTATTCAAGTTGGATGTTGAACATGTGTTTGTGGAAGTAAAGGGAGTTTCAGGGAGCTCGAAAAGTTGTTGATGATTCAAAGGTGACAAAACAATCTGAAAGAGTTTAGACTCCACCAATCCACAGTGAGACAGGCTGTGTCCCAGTAAAGAGCAATATTTGTAATATTCCAAGAGGTCAAAAAAGAACCCTGGATAACTTTTAGGCAACCTGCAGAGCATTTCGGAAGCAGGGTTTGGCACAAAGGAATGGGTTAAATTCCTCCAACCCCATGTGCAGGACTGATCAACAGTCACTGGAAACATTTAGTTGCACAATAGCGTCTCATCAGATACTGACAGCAAAGGTTCAAAACTTTGGCCCGAACACATATGCAATGCTGGATCATTTTGGATCAATAAATAAACAACCAGGATTTGTTAAATTGGGTACTTTTTATTTACTTTTGGTGAATGTTTGATTTTATACCGTATTTATGAAAAAATATATAAAATTCAAAAAGAATTCACAAACTTTCAAGTACCACTGTATGTAATCCTGACCTGGATTTCTTTACATTGTGGTAATTGGAACCTGGGGTCTTAAAAAGTCAGTTCAAATAAAGTCAGTTTATTTATGACACAAATGACCAGTGAACTTACACACTTCCTAAGTTGTGTCATGTGTCATGTTGATGATGCTAACCCATTAAATCATTAGGGGGGTTTTATTCCTGCACACACTGCCTGCACACACTGCCTGCACCTCCCTGCCAAAAATAGCCTTCAGGCCAAATCCTTTTTTCCAAACTACCATAAGGCCTTCTGTGAAGTAGCTTTCAGAGGACCGCAACTCTTTACATGTCTGGTTCCTATCACCACCATAATTCTGACTGCGAGTTTCTCTAGAACAGAGCGTTCACATCAGACCACACTGAGTGACTTTGTTTGCATCTAATAACTGAATCAAGAAAAAAGATGTTCCCATTTAGGAGCTTGTGGTGTTATTCTGCCAATTACATCGTCTAAACAATACGGTACAGCAATTAGGCACTACGCCTTTTTGTCTGCCTCCATTTTTTCCATCTCTAAGCAGGTTCTGGCAAACGTTTTCCATGTTGGTAAATGGGTCACTTACCACAATTTGTGTATGGCAGGACAATTTGACACAAAATGAGGCATTAAAATTCCAATAACATAATGGCTCTGGAGGCAAAGTGGTTTCAGGTGGCTCGCTAAAGTCACACTACAGGACTTTTATATGTGAATTGCGAAACATACAAATCAACAGCAGCTGCTTCTAAGGCTGTCGCATCCGATTGATAAGATCAGCCTTTTTCCCCCTCTGCATTTCAAGTATCTTGCGTGCAGCATTGCATGGACAGTGGAGAGCTACTGGTTTAACATGATGCCACTGGCATACTCACCGGATGTCATCCAAACTCACGCTATTTCTGAAATAATGGGCAAAAGGAATTACAACTGGCCTCTAACACTAAACCCCATGATTAAAACACAAAACACAAATTACGTATGGCTATAAAACAAAGAAATGAGAACATCTAATTACTGTTAAGATTAGTAGAACTGTTTAACAAATATAAGGTAACAGAATGACACGGCACTGGCGAGTTATGAATATGACAGATAAGAAGATATAAAAACTATTTATTGAACACACTGTAGAACAATTCACAGCTCAGCCAGTGCATTCTGTTGGGGTGAGGGCCAACAGGCTTGTGCAACAACGTAAAGTGAAAACAAACAGCAAATCTGATATAGAATTAGACTTATAATTGACAAAGAAGTAAATAGTCTAGCTGAAGAAGCAGTCCTGACTTGTGAATGAATGGCTGTTTTATAAACATCCAGCCCACCCACCTGCTAAGTCTGGAGTTTCTGGTTGGAGATTCAGCTCCTCTCAACAGCTGCCTAAAATACTGAGACAGAAACAAAAATGCATATCATCCACACCAACCAAAACCAGACAAGCAAATCCTTAAATCTCTGTAGTCTACTGTACATAATGCTACATCAATCCAAACAAGACATTACAGACCTCAGACTTCAAATCTCACATATGTGGATGTTCAGTAAGATGCTTGGCACTAGACCAATAATAACTCATAAGATCAGTCATGTGGCAAAAAGTGGCAAAAAGTCACAAGAAGTGAAGAACTAGTGGTGAATGTGTGAGGTATGGAGTTCAACGGAGTGTACAGAAGTAAGAGCAGGGCATGGCTATCCTTCGTTACCTCATCACTGTGGCAGAACATAGGAGTAAAGACATTCTCCAACAGGGAGAGGACGTGTTCATAGGCCTCAAACAGACAGCGCATCGTCTGCAGTTTCACCACGCCAGTATACGGGCCCTCTGCGACTGGTGGGAACAGAGAAGCCATCACACATGGGGTTTGTGGGGTTCAGAACCATTATTTTGTAATTCATAGCACACACAAGTCATTTATTTATTTTATTTTTACATGTATACAATACTTTCATAATGAAATTCCATTTTAACTGGCCATATAGCCACTGGTCATCAGGTCCTCACTGTAACTGCATCACTTGCTTATTAGTTTAATACTAGTTACCTGGGTGTAATAATATGTAAGACCACAAACAATCAGCAGCAGTTAACAACCACGAGTAACCACATGTTGACCATTAACACTGGCTATTACTGGCGACTTGCAGTTTTGTTAATACACCAATATTCAGAGACTTCTTTTTTCAAATTCATGATCTACCAACAGCAAAATTAAAAACAAAGCCTTGAATGGGTAAAAGTCTTCACCTGCCAACTTCTTAATCTCCATTGACAAATAGAATGGGCCTAAGGTATCCATGTTCGATGCCAGGTGTAATCTAGAGGAGTGTGACTTTGGGATGTACAGCAGTGAAACTGGGTTCTCTGTAGTGATGAAGCTAACATCATTTTGGAATGAGCATAAAGTTGCATTCAGTACTTCATCTCACTAATGCTCTTGAGGCTGAATGCAATCAAATTCTCAGAACAATGTTCAAACATCTACTGTAAAGCAATTTTGATATCTCCTGTTTGCTGTTTACTGGGATATAAAAAGCGTTACAATCTGTAACCTGTCAGTTAACCACTGTTTAAGGAATACCCTTGAGATATTCTTCATATGGGCTTGTCCCTGTCATACTGTACATGTTTATGTCATACACTGGACTTCTTTGTGCAGCAACATGGAGACAATTGTGATTCTTCTTTCAAAATATTGTGAGAATCATGAATGCAGTACCAAGAATCAGGTACAAGCGAACTGTGGATCATTACACAATAGTTACAGAATAATTCACAGTAAGTCGTACAGCTCAGTAATGAACAGTAAACCAGTGCAGCTACAACCCACAGCATTTCCTGAAGCAACAAACAAAAACTTACTGTTTCTGATCTCCTCCACAATAAAAGGGTCAAAGCGAATTTTGTCAATGCTCTCATCAAGGCAGTATGTTTCATATATCTTTTTCACCTCCTCGTGTAGCATTAGCTTCTCAGCATCAGACAGTTCTGGACACAGGATCTTATCATTGAATTCCTCTGAAATATAAAACACACCTAGCTGAGTTAAAGAAGATGAAGAAGAAATATACTACAGTTTACAGTTATACAGTTACAAGGACAGCACAGTGTCGGTGAAACCCTACCCACAGTGAGGCAGAACTGGAGCACATGAACAGCTCCCTCTTGCTTGAGGAAGTTCATGAAGCGGAAGAGCAGATCCTGTTGTTCCCGAATCTCTTTAAGTTCTAGCTTTAAGACCTGAGAGAGAGGGGAAATGTACAGCTTCACAGTTCTACCACATACTAGAGCTGACATTTCACATCTCTTTAGATGAAATAAATACAAACGTTATACTATTTTAAGACATTTAGATAATAATAATTCAAAACTATGATCAAAGGAAAATTCAATATAAGAATGACACTCCTAGTGCAAGGGGTATAAAGTGTAATTGTTCACAAAATTAATTTCGATACCACATGGTCTTAGCATTCAGCATTCAACAGTATAAAACAAAAGCTACCGCCACATTTCGCACTTACTGAAGCCTTCTTGCTACGCAAATCTGCATACTTCTGCAGGAACGGAACAAGTGTTGAGGCAGGCTCTGTGGCAGCCTCTGGCTAAAATGAGACATCACATATTGTCAGTACCGTATTGATACCCATATATAAGCTGGGCATGATAAACTGTTATCAGTACTATGTAAATGCTCGTTATTATAATAAGCAATATATAATATATATAAAAGCTCTTTTATATATATATATATATATATATATATATATATATATATATATATATATATATATATATATATATATATATATACATTCTTCAACTGCACTGGAGAAGGAGCCTGACCGTGTTTCGTTATACTGTACAACGCTGTATTGGTGTAATGACAAGTTGAATTGAATTGAATTGAATTGAATTAGTTTGTCCTTCTCTCAATACCACTTATACAGTAACTGCACAAGCTAAATAAACCTTACTGGAGAGTTGTCGATGAAAACTAGCAGTAAGTGGTTCACGGTGTCCTAAAAAAGAGAAAAAGAGGGATATTTCAGCTCAGTGCAAAAAATAAATAAATAAATCCATCAGTGGAAGTGGCTACATGTATGCTGACACTTACAGGATCAGCCAAGTAATCCATGGAGGGAAGGAAAACAGACCCAGCAAGAACCTCTCTTATCAGAAGAGTAAGCGATCTGGAAAATGAACATGGGCATGCAGAAATAGGAGAGGGAAATGTAATAGAAACATTTCCAACACTCTGAACCTTAAAGAGAGCTACTCCACCTGCAGTCAGTGGCTTTTGGAGGTAAGATGTATGGGAAGAGCATCTCTGTAAGCTTGCGTAGGTATAGTAGCTCATCCCTTCTGCTGCGCAGGGCCACATGCAGGTCAGGACCATACTCCTCTAACGCAGCCTGCTGCAGATACTCAGAGTTCTTCACTGCAAGAAAACAAGAAGAAACAAAAGGGGGTGTGGTCAAACTCAGCTATTCACTCCCCTGAGCTGAAGCAAACTTTATTAGTTCATCTATTCGTTCAGAAACTAATACCTTTTTGTCTTGCTTTAGCAATAATTTCAATGTGTTTCATGGCAACTTTTAGCAGTTTGAGTGTAATGAGAGATGGAATATCCACCTGCAAAGCAAAACACAGAGTCTCCTATTAGCGAGTTCCTTTAGTGTATTAAAACATACATTAATATACCTTTTAAAAGCAAACGTCAAGATCAGCAAACAGAGGAAAGGGCCAGGCTAACTGAAGTGTAAATGAAGGACAGACAGAAACAGTACATTACTCTCTGAGCTCGGCGGACCAACACTGCCGCTACAAACCGCAGAGTCACTCTGAGTTCGTCCACAAATGCTTCATCATCTGTAACATCCCTACCAACCGAGATTCATTCAATCAGGGTGCATTCATACACTGTAAAAAGCCCTGTATTAATAAGTCTGGAAATGACATAATGAACAGTACATACCTGTACCATGGGTATACAAAGTTTTCAAGGACCAGCTCGAGAATCTGGGGACAGATTAGACATTGTTACCACTCAAGGTTCCTTCAAACATTCGAATTAAACTCAGCATATAGTTACACGTCCTCAAACCTCTGAAAGAGACGCATCCACTTTAGAGTGCACTTTCAAATCCAGCCATGGCTGATAGTTTTCAAGGAGCAAGGTTGGTCTATCACAGGAGATGACACGAATCAGTCACTTATTCGCAACATGGTGAGCGCACGTTATTCTGGGTGGGTAATTTAATGTAACAGTGAATTTTACCTGTGCCTCTTACATTTCACCTTCCCACACACAGCACAACTGTGAGCCAAAGGAAACAACTCCTGCAGGTCCGACTGTTAGGAGAGGTCGGATAAAGTGAAAGAAAAGTACAGCTGCGAACTGAAGTAAACTCTGGGATTTGATATGAGAGCTTCTTTAAGTTATACTTTTACACTGACACTGATTCCTGATCAGTATGTTTTGAAGCCTTTTTTTAAATTCAGAATTACTGATTAAAAGTCATATTACAATGAACTGTAATACTGACATCATGTCTTATAAGTGAACTTTAAACGTAGCTTACCTTTCTCTTTGGTTTTACATTAATGAGAACATTAGGGAGAAGTGTCTCTGGCCCTAATGAGCAATAGAAGGTAACCACTCCGGCTATGAAGGACCAGAAAATGATGATAACATGAAGATACCTGAAATACATACATAGGCAAGGCTAGGGACTGGAAGCAGGACTGTGATAAACAGGTCATGATTAACACTGAAATAACACCTGGCATATATGATTATATTTTAACGTTATCGTTATAAATGATATGCATTTCTGAGCATATTGTGAATATCGCTGGTACACTGACCTTCTGCATTTATCATTACAAATACAGCATTATTAGCTCTGTTAACTGAATGTAGTCTAATGCAGGAAGTTAAATGCTGCATAGTAGTCATGCTGTAAGCATCATAACGATTGTTACTGTAAGTATTTTTAACTGTGTCGATTTCTCTTATCAATCTCATCTTGGAGCCTAACATTCTGATATGAACTGTACTTCATATAACTTTTTTTAGTATGATGATATTGTATTTTTTGTCATATGGTGCACCCTTTAACACACTATAGTACTTTTTAGTACTATCAAATTAAAAAGTTTTAGTACTTTTTAGCTTTTAGATTTAGCTGAGCAAGTTAAAGAGGAATCAAAAAAACTCAACAGCTAAAATCAACAAAACAAAATAAAGCTTAAATAAGAAATTGTCCTAATCTAGTAATAAATTAAATACTAAAACATCTTAATAGTAATAAAATAACCAATTAATATAGACTATAATAAGAATGAAAACATTAATATAAATAAATAAACCAGCTGCAGTAACTTATAGGTTAAATGATATTATGCTCCGTGCATGTATATATATATATATATATATATATATATATATATATATATATATATATATATATATATATATATATATATATAATTCTATATTATGCTGTGTATATATATATATATATTATATGACTATATGTCTTTTTTTTTTTTCTTTCCTTTAATTAAAAACATAACATTCAGCAGTCCAGTCCCCTGTATACTATAGTGGAGCATGTATTTGGTCAGTATGTGATAGTACATCACCACAAGCATAAATACCACCACCTGGGAGTGGGCATCAGTTCATCAGTTACCTGTTCAGCAGGAGAGTAGCCAGGAGCAGGAGGACCAGTAGAAAGCAGAAGACCGGATACTGCCGACCCACTTCTCTCATAAGGTCCACTTTCAGCCTCAAAGTAGCTAAACACGTTCTCAAGGTGGACATTTTCGGACCTGTGAGGGTGACGCCTGGGGTGAGGTGGCCTGTCGTTGTTGAGTTTGCGCGTAAAATACGCCAAAATAACGCCCCCCTGCCCACCCCTCAGAAGATAAGGTGAAAGTTGCGTTGCTGCAGTGACTATTACCTGAGAGAAGCGCCTCACAGAGCAGCTCCAGCAGCAGCTAGTTGTTGTTGTTGCTGTTGTTGGATGAAAACATCACCACCAGTGCAGTGCAGCTGCCGTTAGCAGGATAAATCTGATCTGACCGAGGGTCGACACCGATGTGGAACCATCAAATGAACAGATCATTGACAGCTTTCGGCCTGTCCTATACGCTTTATAACGGGTCCATAACAGACCCGTGTGGATTCGGTCCAATATCACGTCACATCCGGTGCTCGGGAGGCGCTGGTGAGCTCCCCACCATGAAGGAAAAATCTCGGGAGGGCGACCAGCACTCGCCAAAAAGCGTCTAGGCTTTCAGCTACAGTAGTGGGAAAATATACCAGAGTCGGGTATTAATGGACGCCAGGTCAAACATTACGGTCCAGCGTTTCTTATGAACCACTGGAGAGTTCTGTCTTCCGTCTGCTGCGGTAACAGCCTCTACAGTGGCGTTGGTCTGTTTGCATAATGCTGGATGATCAGTACCGGACACCAAACGACTCTCTAGCTCCTCTCCAAAGAACTAGATGATGCTCAGTCACAAAAGAAAATCCAGCTCCACTGGTTCAGAGTACAATTCTGGGGGGTTAATTTACACACCTTTAGACGATGCTGGAGGTTGGACATGGTGACCGTGTGGCCATGGACTCGTGTAAAGCTACCCAGTGGAGATTCAACAATCACCGTTCTTTAGGTACACCTACCCCTCATCAGCTCCACACATACGAGCACTTTAAAGTTCTACAATCACAGACTGGTCCATTTCTGTCATAATTTCGTTCTTTCCACCCTGTTCTTAGAAGGTCAGACACCTGAAAGACCACCACAGAGCACTTGTTTCAGCAGTGGATCAGCCTCAGCACCATGGTAATACCTGAGACCGACACAGCATTGATGCTGAACTGATTAACTCACCAACCAAAAATATCCAGCCTGCAGCATTGTGTGGTCACCGATGACGGATTAGAGGATGACCGACACAAACTGGGCACGGTGGGATGAGCAATCATCTCCACTAAACACCTGCAAGAGGAACCACCAAGACGGAGCGTCTAAAAGTGGACAGTGTTGGACTGACCCATTCGTACCAGTGCAAGACACACTAACAAGTCACCATGTGTCATCGCAGTTCTGAGAAGGACGACCATCCAAAGAACACGTAATCTGTGGTAATCCTGCTCATTATAACGTAGAAAAACAGGCGAGCAGTCTGTAACTGAAGCGCCACAATAAGCTCCTATATGGCAAAGTGGTCAAATTCACAACGAGTGTCTGGACCTTAGGACATGGATTAAACCTAGTCTGAAACCGGAATAAACAAGTTTGTAACCTCTCCAATGAACTCCAATTTGTCCTCTTAATTAAAATTTACATTACCTTCATCACCGCTATTCCAGTAAACAGTTTTAGGACACAGATAGAAATCAAAAACTTTATTACAAAAATAAGTTACACTCACCTCATTTTACAGTATAAAACAATTTATTTGCAGGAATGCAAAAACGTTGTTGGCCACCAACAATAGTTTAAAACTGCTAACATCTTGTCAAAAGGTTGTAATGATACAGCTTCATCAAGAGGGAGTTAACTGTGTACAAAACCGGTTGAATGGTTCAGTCAGCTGTTTGCTATATATGGAATATAAACCAAAGCTGCAGCATCCCTTTTTCCACTGAATGATCCTGTCCCTTCCCAGTGAACACAGCCACAGGCCCTTGCACGCATTGTGCAAAGAATAGCCTAGATTTTCTTCTGTCTCTACACAGAAACGTGGCTGGTCCAGAGTTGATACACGATCATTCAAATTCATGAGTCATGATTAAAAGAATCTTAAAACAAAAGGGCATGATGGTACAGGGCATAATTCTATGGTCTTTACAGAGCTTGTTACCCAAAAATGGGGTTTCCACAAAGAAAAAAGGGACACTGCAGGGCTTACCAAAAGCAGTTGATGCCTTTGTGATGTTCAAGCCTTTACAAAAGTAACATTTTATTCCAAAACTATCATACAATCATACAACCAGTAACTACATAATCTGAAGAAGCAAGGCAGCTAATTCAGTTCAAAATAAGATAAAAGCAGGGCTTGTTCAGGCTCATCATATGAGATTATTTTGCATGCCCAGTTTGACTGTTCGCAGTGTCAGAGCAGCAGCAAAATGACTATATTACATTAAGTACATCTTTTGAGCAGCTGCTCTAATGCATATTTCATAGGAAACAAGCCCTGCTTTCATCAATATAAGTTTCCCTATTTACAGTACAGGCAGGGTAGTTCCATCCTCTGTACTGAGGTAGTTAACCAACCCTTTAAAGACAAGTTCTGAAAAGAACCACTTTCCTGGAATGCCTGACTTATCCATGCAAGGTGGTTACACCAAAAACCTGCAGATGTCATGTCCTCTTCATCCAAATCAAAAAATTTAGATAAACATGGATATTCCGACAATAAAATTACAATTAGCACAAAAATATACATTAGCATCAAGCTCCTTTGAGCCACTTCAAACTCAAACTTAAAAAGTGCAAAAAAAAAAAAAAAGTAAAGAAAAAAGAAAGACAAAATGGTTTAGTATCCTTTAGGAAGTCTGAACCTCACAAATGATTTCAACTGGTGCATTTTGTAATTTGGGGGCACGTTTACAGGGAGTAGCATGTGACATTTTGAATACAAGACTTTTTGATTTATATGAATACAGACAGTCCAAGGTACATAATTTCCACTGGGTTCAGGGGTGGCAGTATGGGAAATATGCTTCCATAAGGCTGGAATATCATTGGACCATCACCTCGACCTTACCATCATAAACATTGGCAGCTTCTGGTGTAACCCCATGTAGCAAGTCAGTCTTCACTGTAACTGGTCAGGACCAGCCTCGACCCCCTTTCCCTGCTGAATAAGAAAAAATGTCTTTAAGAAAAAACAAAAAAATAATTTAAGAAAACAAAGAAAAATTAGGTAATGATATACTAAAATGTTATACTAGGGGAAAAAAAAAATAAATAAATAAAAAAGTACTACTACCTATAAGTACTAATGAGTTTTTCTATGCGCCATAAATATATATTTATATATTTAAAGCCATTCTCAGTACACAAAGGTGGATGGGGAGACAAAAAGAAACACACGCAAACCTTTGGTCCATTTCTTCCACAAGGTGCCTTGTATGTGTTAGCAATTTGAAAAGGGGAAAATAGTCAAAAAATGTATTTTGATCAATATCAATCTGAGTGACATTAAAGCACAAAGGATGAAGACAAAGGTAATGGGAAAAAGATCTCATACAGTAAATACAGTCATAAACAAAACTGTGGCCATGAGGAAAAAATAAAAAATTCTTCTGCTACTTTACTAAACATGTCACACACCCCCCCAGACATTACATACCACACGGCCTCTCTGCTGAGCACCTCCTCTAGAACCGCGTGTGCCTCTGCTGGATCCAGGGCCTCCACGCTGGATGAAACCGCCTCTTCCTCTAGCCGTGGCTGTTCCTCGTCCTCGGGACATCGAAGATCCACGGGCTCCTCGGCCGCCTCTTCCTCTGCCTTGAGCTTGGAAGTCTTCGTAGCCATAGTATGGGTCTTCATAGCCACCTCGGTAGTTGTGATAGTCATAGCCATAGTAATCATAGTAATTCTCGTAGCCGTAGTAGTTGTGGGGATATGAAAAGCCTCCCCTGCCTCCTCTTCCTCTTGCTCTTGTTGGAGGAGGCATGTGTGGTGGGCCATAGTAATAATAGTCATCATACCTGGAGGAGTCCCAGAAATTCCTTGTTGAAAACACAAGTAATTTAATTTAAGCAGCTCACAGAACACACCGGTTTAAACAGTTTTAAAATGCCTTGAACAAAGGTAAGCTTACATTTGAGTTTTAGCTGCTTGTCTCTGAGCCTTACGCTCCTTCCTCTTCTGATCAGGTGGCTTTGCAAAGACAATTTCAATTTGTTCACCTTCCAAATCTTTTCCATTCATTTCGGCTAAGGCCTATTGAGAAAAGAAAAGAAATCAGTGTACATACAGCACAAACACAAGCAAAGCAGCACCAAAAAAAAAAAATAAGTTACCTTAACAGCACCATCACGTTCCTCAAAGTGAATAAAGGCATAATCTTTTAGTTTCTTGACTCTCTCCAGCTTCCCAAACTGGCTGAATGTTTTTTCTAAGAGCTCTTCTGATACAGTGCTTGCAAGGTTTCTTACAAAAAGTACTTTAACCTGAAAGACAAGACAACACACAATGATTGTATTATAATAGAACGGATGAGGGATTTAAAAAATTTAAATGCCAATAACAATCTGCCAGTCAAGAATTCTTTAGTCGATTGGTTTGTTTACCTTTGCCATGACCTCCGGGTCAGGGTCCTCAATAGGGTCGGCCCATTCCACAGTCACTACATTGCCCCACACCTTCACCTTGCCACTCATCAACCTGCGCCTTGCTTGTGCTGCCGTTTTGTGATCCTCGTACTCCAAAAAGCAGAAACCTCTATTTTTCTTCTTGTCATCAGGCTGATGATATAAAATTACATCATTCAGCCCCTCTGAGAGAAAACAAAGACAGGATTAAATGAGTCAGTTTTTTTCTGAAGTAAGATTGGAAATGATTACAATAAGCCACTACTTATCTATTACCCACCTGTAACTTTGCAAAATTCCTCAACTATCTGCTCCTTGGTTTTGCTTTTGGGGATGGAACCCACAAACAGTCTATTATTGGCAACGGAGATGCACACGCCAATGTGTTTGCCTGGGCGTATCTCATTGTTGTTACACTAAAAAAATACATCAAAACAATTGATTACAATCTTAAACACCTTCCTTCAAAAACTTAAATCAGAGGATTAAAAACAGAAGCAATGGTGCTTTCCCTTACCAATTTAACTGCCTCCTGAGCAGCCTCTTTAGTGCAAAAAGTGACAAAGGCATAACCCCTGTTCAGGCCACTAAGCGGGTCCATCATCAGACGCAGGTCCCATATGGGCCCTGCTTTTTCAAACAGGGGGACCAGCTCATCCTCAAAGAGATCTCTCGGGATTTTCCCCACAAAAATCTTAAGGAAAAGATTATAATCATTACCAAGATAACCAAATAACCCATTAAACAATTTACTTCACTGGGATGCCACATTAACATTTATGTTAAAGTATTTATAACTACTCCACTAGCAGAATTCCATTACCTTCATATTATTCTATACATTTTCTTTATCTCCTAATATACATAACATGCACAACACACATGGATTTTATACCAGTATTCTTTTTAAAAAAATCACGATTTACTTTCCCAAAGCGATTTTTAAATTCCACTGAATTTATGAAAACTGAGCAACGGTAAATGCAATTATACATGTCTGCTGGATTAGAAGTGCTCTCAAATCAAAACTAGGACACAAATAGAAAAATTTTGCAGCAAGACTTGTTACTAAATTATCAAACTCTGGTCAGTGACATATGCTATAGCACCAAAGGCTTTAAGAGTAGACAAAGTGTGTAGAACAGATTAATTTGTAGATTCATTAACCAATTATATTCCTCATCAGTGGTAAATGGTAAAGTATTCAACTTTAACAGACTAAAGTAATAATGACGGTAGTAATAATAATGATAATTAAAATGTCAAATAGATGAATTATTTATTACATACAAATATGTAATTTTGATATTTTACATCCAAAAATCCCCTTTTAGCTGATGGACTGCCTTAAGTAGTTACAGGATGATTAACAGCCCATCAACATGGAACAATCTACAGAAATGATGTAAAACAATTTACATATTAATGTTTATTTGGAATTAACGACAGCTACACAGTCCTGTTGAAGGGGGTTATTGTCGCCAGGTTAAACTGCCTGTATAATTTTCCAAACAACTGATCACCAAGGTGCTAAGGTTGAAGATAAAGTACCTCAGTCACCTTTTCCACTGGTAAGGTGCCAGTGTTTCTCTTATTTTTTTTTACTTCTAACCACAAAGACTAGTTCTCTTTCTGACTACAGAGAGGTTACACACGACAAAGGCAACAAAACGAACAAAAAGTATGAGGCTTTGAGCATCACGACAAAAGTGCTACATACTATCATAGCTATGTAGCAGTACAGTTAGTTAACCCAGTACAGCATCAGATTCAATAATTTCAACATAACAGCAAAAAATGAGAAATTAGAAACAAAAAGCTACTTAGACACACAAAGCATGTCACAGATCTTACCTCTGTGCCAACTGAGGGTTGTGCACCTGAGTGGGTTGACTCTGGAGGAGGGCCACCATACTTCCTCTGACCTGTTGTCACATCAAGTGTGTATCCAGTTCTCTCAAGCAACGCCTGGAAAAAAATTGCAAGAAACTGACTGTGAATCACTGGCACAACAAGAAGACAAACCAAAACATCATCATGAATCAAAATTGTACATTTGTGAAATAAAGGTAAGCCAGACTAACCCTGGAGGGTAACAACAATGCAGGGTTTAGTATCCTGTTTCATTTAACACACCAAATTTAACTCATTAAATCTGGTGATCTGATTATAAACATTCCCTGTATCTCTCCATAACAATAACTCCAAAGAAATAGCAGACAATCTACAATCATACTTACTTTGATTTTTGCCTCATCTGGTCCTTTATTAGAATCTGACACTTTGGTCCCCTGCTTCTCCCTCTGCCTGTATGTTTTCATAACTCCACAGAGAAAGGCACTTTTGTTCTGTTGACAAAAGAGCAGGAAATCAACAGTAATGAATACGTTCTGTATGCATACATGGGTGTGGCAGCGAGAGAGAGAGAAAAAAAAATACATACATAATGGAAAACTTAGAAGTCAACTAATTTTACTACAGCCAAACAACCATACATGTTCCATACATGTCATGTGACAATATCCACTCAACCAGTTATCTGAGCCAGTGACCAGGTGCAGACAACTTTGGCAATATGATTTTTTTTAAAGCAGTCCAATATTGAGGACATAAAGTACATCTGTAAAAAAAAAAAAAAAATGTTTACATCGGGTCTCTTAATTAGGGCAATGAACTGCCTGATGTGCACTGCTGCAAAAGCACAGTTTTGCAGGACTATAAAATAAATCCCATTTTTATCAGCTTTAAGATTGCCAACACTTCAACAGTGTCACATTTCCAGATAGAGGTCCCTTTCGCTGAAATTATATAACGTGAAAGTACACAAAACCATGATCCAGCTAAATTATTTTGGGAAAATATGAACAGGAGCCTGTTACCTCTTAAAAATGCATACTTCGGAAAAAGCATTCTGACATGTATTCACAGAACTTTTTATTCTAAGACTAATTTTAAATTCAGCATTGTAATGAAAACTTTAATGACTAGTTTTCCCCCTCCAATACATACCTGAACATGTGAGAGGTCACTGTCTTTAAACTGCAGGAGGACTTGCAGAGCACCTTCCTCGTTAAATTCCTTTAGAGCTTCAATTGCCCGATCATCAAGATCACTGTGTGATACCAGACCTGATTAAAAGATGCGGAAATAAAAGGATGAAAACAGAGATCAATCGTGAGTTCATTCATTTTTCAATTTGCATTTACAAAGATCCCACACAAAGGAACATCATATGCTATCCAGATAATTGGTGTCAAATGTCAAAGTAGGAATATATCCAGAACTAGGCACAACAGATGTGATGGTGTAATTTGGCACAGTCATCTAGAAGCCCTCACCATAACAAGCTAGTCCACAGTGATTTATGAGGTCCCATCACCTGTCTTAACCACCACCAGCTGCTCTATGCCCATATGTCCATTTTGCATCACACTTGCCCTGATACTGTATGAGGAGACTCCTCAGGATTGCTTAAACTCAGCTTAATGGGCCTAAACATGAAATTCTGTGAAACTGTCAGCCAGAATATCCTGCTTCTTCTAAATTTCTACAGGAGGCACAGAAAAAGATCATAATCAGAGAAGCCAATTTTCTGTTATACAGCTTTTTTTGAAAGCACTTTGTGACTGCAGTACCCATTTTGGAAGGAAACCACAAAAAGTTGCTTTAAATGTTCCAATTCCCACAATCGTATTTAAAAGCACATGCAATTGTAATGAAATCTGAAATGGGTGAGAATATGCTGAATGTTCAAGGGGCCTTACCTGCTATGTAAATTTCATCTAGTTTGACAGCAACTTTTCTAGGTAACCCAGCGTCTAATAATGTCTGGAAGTGTTCTGAATGGGTAACTGCAGCCGAAGTCTCCATTGGTTCTTCAGTACCGTTTCCATTTATATGCTCTGTGGCCATGTCTCCGTTATCTGTGCAGATGCAATGAGCCAAATTAATCCAAACTGGGCAGAGGTCAAGGAACCTGTTGCCTGACCCTGTTTTCATTCTCTCTGTCTCTCTCTAATTCTGGGCCATCGATGCAAATTGGCTCCAGTTTGCTTCGCAGACGCATCCCTACTGCTATCAACCTGAACTTAACAGTCAAAACTAAACAGGGCCAGTCTGCTGCAGGTGCAACAGTCAGACTTAAACAATATGAGAACTGTTATTCCTACCACCAGGAGCACATTTCATCGTCTGGCGATTTTTTTTCCACACCTACTTTTTAATGTTCTCATTTTCCCTTATTAACTGGAACCGCAGACATTATCGACGTGTAGTCTATGTCGAGAACATGAATGCACCACAAATTTCGCATCATCAATTAAAGTGTTTGTGAACTCTCGGGCTGGCTCTAGTGCCGAGAAGCGCCAGATTTTACACGTGTTCGTTGGCTAGGCTAATTTCCGCTCCTCCAACACTAGCAATGCGAGCGCATGTGTCCGAGGCACTCAGCTAGCAGCCGAAACACACGAGTCCACGTTAGCCGCCTCTTTTTCAATACAAGCTGAACGTTAATGCTCAGTAATGGTCTGCACCGTCACTCTAGTCGATTCGCGAACGCTGAAAGATCTACGCTTAATATTTGATCAGTTAGCTTAGCTATATTAAACGTGGTTAGCTTAATCATCTTATCGGTGGACATCGATAAGCTCCGAGTCAGCATCACTTTAATTCAGACGATCAATTTATGTAGCTACACTTAACAGACAAAGGGCTCAGTGTCAAAGTGACAGGGCTCTGCCCCCCTCGCTGCCCTCTTTTTGCCATCTTGCAATGTGGCCAGTGCATAGCCACATTAGCTATCCTGCCTTATCTAGGCCGGGACACAAGAGCAACGTGGACACTCACAACTTTCAGCACTGTTAGCTGCTAACGTTGCAGCGCGGCCGTTTTTCTGACAGCTAGCTAGGCTAGCCACTGTATACCCTGCCGTCTAGAGACGCCTATTTTAACTTGTATTAGAATTTACGTGCGTATTTAGAGCCCCCAAGTAGCGACAGGGTAAAATAACACTTTTACAACTTTGCACGGTTGTTGTTAGCCCGCTTGCTAGCTAGCAAGTTACAACTTTGCGAGGAAATAAGGTTAACCCTGCAGCTGAGCGTTAGCACGCACGCCGCGCCGACAAGACGGCGCTTCCAATATGAATCGCATTTTTGGCCGGGCCACTAATAACGGTTGTTGTACATTAAACCGAACCCAGGCCTAAACGAGCTAATGCTAGCTAAAATTAGCCTGATATGAGCTGGCCAACGTGCCGCCACACAGAGGAGTCCATTTTCAAAAAGCCGGTGTGAGACGCGCCGACCAGTTTCTGCCGACTTTTGTTTGAAAACAAAAGATCATCACTTCTCCACGCTAAACGCAAAGCAGTTTCTTGCTCGAGATGAAGTTGCTCGTACCTGCTGTCGGTTAACAACTTGAAACTGTAATGTACGGATGGCTCCGGAGGGAAACGTGCTGGGGGGAAAAACGAAAAAAAAGTGACCAAATCCCTCGCCGTTGGTCCGGCTCCACTCTTACACTTAGCTAGGAGGATGCAAAATGGCGGCCAGCATCACGCCGCCAGTTTTCCTTTTTTTTTTTTCTCTCGCTCAGTGAGGTACGGGGTTTCTTACACACCCATCCAAGGAGCTCTGTGATAACCTACTACTACTGGCTGAGCACTCAAATGCGCTTATTCTGGGTGGCTCGATACGATTTATGTTTCAATGGTTTTTTTTTTTGTTTGTTTTTAATTTTGATTATTAAAATTCGATTTTTCATAGTTTACGTATGAACATGTCTGGATGTAATAAATATATGCCGACTTGTCTTAAAAAGGCGTTTTTGGAAATGGTTTGACCATTAACATTAGTATCTCTCAATAAACAGCTATAAACAATACAAAAGCCATAAAGTGCCATACGTTATTTCTGCTTTAAATCCCCCCAAAAGTTTTACATTATATAATATATAAAAATATATAAAATGTTGCACTGCCTATTTAACCAGTAATCTTTGAGAAGAAAGGACCGTATAAAAGAATATAAAACAGTTATATAGAACTGGAATATTAATATATTTGTAATAATTTAATTTATATATAACATTTATAAGTCAGTTTGTAGAACAGAATACTTAAAAATAGGGCCCTCAAATTACTCACTTGCAGCTTATGTGGCTATACACATTCATAATCCAAAGCAATAGTTGCACTCAACCAACGAAGGAATCAACGACAGAAGACCTACTTGGTGGGTAGGTTTGACATCTTAAGACAAGCGAATGATTCACACTCAGTCACACATGTGGCATAAGCAAGGACGGGCCTTATCACTGTACCTTACTGACTCAACAGCCACAATTGTGGACAATCAGCAACAGTGATGCCCTTCATGAGTCATCCTGTTAGTGCCAGCACCATTGGCAGACGGCTGCACAGCACAGGACTACATGCACACGACCATTATAATGACTGGCCTTAACACCATTTCACCAAAGACTGCAGTGGTGTAGTGTTAGACTATCATCGAGTGACTCAGACTGGCAGCAGGTATTTTTCACTGATGAGTCCCGCTTTTGCTCTGGTTTTCGCCAAGATGAACGGTTAGTTGTCACGAGTCCAGAAGGTCTGCTGTCACTCCACCTACACTCCTACCGCAAAATCTGCAGGAACTGTGTGCAAATATTCAAGCTGTACAGAATGGACTACTGCAGGAGACCATTAGGAACCTCTGAGACATCTGGCATGTTGATACCATACTGATAGACACTACTTCTGCATGTGTAGTTTAATAAATATCACCCATATCACTCTAAGCTTATCATCATTTATTGTTCCTGGTAACCTTTATCTTCTGTCCCACTCGCATTGCAGTCTGCATGCAACTATTCTTTTGATGATACATGTAGTTTATTTACTATACATTTACAGTATTTATTTACAGTATCTATTATATCGTCGCTGTCCAAAGAAAAACAGGTATCTCCAAAATGGCAACTTTACAGAAGAGGCCTAACCCTTATTTAATTTAAATGGAAGTCAATGGAACCAGACGTCTTTCCAAGCAGTTTTGGGCCATTTCTGTTGGTCTATTCATCATGAAAGTTACACACAGTGTAAACAGCAGATCATGTGATAAAATGAGGCATAAAAGTAAAAATAAAAAAAATGGAGATACATGTTTTTCTTTGGACAGCGGCGATATTTATGCGTATCTATTAAATTATCTACATTCTTATTTCCACTGGCCACTATTACTACATCCCACACATTTAAATGTGTTCTTATTAGTGCTCTAGTGATGTTTTGAAGTTTAAGTAATATGCTTTTTGTTTCCTAGGTCAGTATTTTTTTTACATTTGATATTTTCCATGTTAAATATGATTTAAAACTCTAAGCATGTGCTACATTGATTTGTCTCGGAATTAAACGATAAGTAATATTAGCTTGTCTTTGTGATCTTACAAATTTAAAAATACAAAAACCCGAACTGCTATTATATGCCTCCACATAATATCCTAACACTAAGTTTCAGTCATTTATGGAATTGTTTCACCATTTAATCAGCCAGTAACCTTTGAGAGTGGCTGCAAATGAGATGCAGGAAAATGTTTTGTAAAAAAATTCTATCTGCTAGCTATTCTGTATGCTGCTTTGGACGTTCAGGTTTTAATACAATCTTAAAATGATTACGAATTTTATGTTCACATAAAACAGAGTTTGTAAATCAGGATATTTTAGAATAGGACATCTAAACTACTCACCCACTACATAAGTGAGTTTAAACATGTATCTCCAGAATTGTGACTTTGCAGCAGAGGCAAAAACCTTTTTACCCTTTAATGTAAGAGAATGTAAAGGCATGTTATGCTATGGTTTGGAACACTTCTGTTGGTCCATTCACCATTCAGTTTTTGCTGAAATGTAAAGGACAGTTGCCATGTTGATGTAATGGAGATTACAGATTACGGAGATTTTGGACAGCAACAATATACTGAAATATGTGACCTCTGTGGTGTAGAGATCCGTGTGATTAAAGGCTGTTCAGGGCTGGGCAAAATACACCAAAACTCTGTAGTACAAAGTACGGTCAAAAAAGAGTGTCATTACTAATCAAGTCTAGTAACATGTTAGTATGGACATGTTAGTCTAATCTAGGACAAAATTGCAAAACCAATAGTGAAAACCTGTTGGAACTGCTTTATATTCTAAACTTTGGGTCTAGGAAAGTGGCCTCTGAACATTTAAGAAATAAACAGTATCAACTGATCACGGAGCGCTTTCCACTTCTGAAGTAGTTTGATACAAAACGTATTCTAACTGTGTTTTCATGTAATGTCATGTCATGTAATGCTTGTATCAGAAGTACAGCCCATCCCTGCATACACAAAGAACGGACTCTCAGCTCAGTATTACCATAACAACAAGAGAGCAGGATTGCATTAGCCAAACCTCATATAAGTTTTCATACACTCATGAAAAGACATATTTTATTGGTCAGTATGAGAAAAGAAGTATTCATGAAGAGACACAGGTTCAATCCTAGTACAATCCTTCCCCTCTAAAGTCAACTCCAGTCAGTAAGACATTTATAAAATGGGCAGCTCATAGTAACATTACCTGAAGGTTAAACTTTAACATTCCAACATACTGTCAATGAATAAACTATTAAACTACAACATGCGTTACACAGACAGATACTTAACACATCGGTCTTTTAATTCCCAGACAAAGTGGTCATTAATACAAGTATTTTTTAAAGATTTTTTTTCAAGGGTCCTTCAGTAAAGGTGACAATTCTAGAACCGTGAGTTCTATATAGAACCACTTTATTCTTAAATGGTTCTTTAGATCAATGAAGAGTGTGTTGTGTATAGTTCTATACAGAACCTTTTTGAAAAGAGTTGATTTGCTGTTGTAGGCCTGACACTATAACAATAGCAGAAGCCTTGTTGGTGCTATATACCAGAGAGATATTTTAAAAAGAATCTATGTAAAAATATGACGATGTAAATAGATGTAATTGTTATTTGAGTGTTCTATATGAACCATTGTCTTTATTAAAGAATCCTTTAAAGCTTCTAGTTTTGAATTTAAATTTTAAATTTAGAATTTAGGACCACTTGCAATTTGTGCTGCACACAGAGGAATTTGTTTTCTGCATTTAAGCCATCACTAGGGGGCAGTGAGCACACTTGCCTGTAGCGGTAGGCAGTCTTATCCACGGCACCCTGGGAACAGTTGGGGGTTAGGTGCTTTGCTGAAGGGCACGAGAGTGTATGACAGCCAACATATAAATTAACATGATCCAGAATACCCTGCTGTATGGTCTCTTCACCCTACTTCAGGATTCATACACACATAATTTCCTATGTCTATCTATCTATCTATCTATCTATCTATCTATCTATCTATCTATCTATCTATCTATCTATCTATCTATCTATCTATCTATCTATCTATTAATCCATCTAATTACCTATATGTCTGTCTGTCTGTGTGTATGTATGTCTGTCTTTCTACGTACATTATGTACCTGAAAGCTAAGGTCCAGTCCTCTTTTCTTGCGAGAGCAAAAGGAGGATAAGCTCCCTAGTACTACCACTGATTTCAGAAGATATGTTTGATAAGCTGGTGTCTATAAAGTTTGATATATGTAAGGGATCTGTAAATTATTTAATATTTTGTGTGATATGGAGATATTACACTTTGACATTCTTGTACTAGCTAGGAAACATTATTCAATGGAACTTTATTTCTGTACTATAAGATAACTATTAGACAAAGGACTTGGTTGTTAGTTTGCCGTTTCAGATAGGTTAGCTGAGCTAGCGTATGGCTTTGGTGTTTTTCATAGATTAGGCTGATCTTTGCTTTCTTATTAATTCTATTATATGTAGGCCCGCTCTCAAATCTTACAATGCCAGTTACCAATTTATTAAGTGTGGGGGAAAATGTATTTTGTATGCCAATATTGCATTGATATATGGACGTCAAACATCAACATTTTATTACATAAATTGCAAATACAATCTTTTGGTATTTTTGGTACTAGAATAATGAAATAATTGGCTTTTTCAGTCCACTAGATGGTGCTAAAGTTTCCTTGTGAGGTGGCAGTCGTTCGAGGATTTTGTCAAAACAAAGATGGGTGTCTCGGTCCAAAAGTCTGGACCTATTAGACAATATATGTTATCACAATACTCAGCACATTACAGAACGTCTAAACTAGTAATACTGTATTATTAGTAAGGATTGTGATTATATTATATTGTGGTAATTCTCACCCACAGCATGTCAGTTTTAGTTTAGTGGTGATTCTAAAATAAGAGAAAATACCAGTTTTGTTGGATGTAAAGGCTTCTATACCCTATATGGAAAAATATAGTTCTCTTGCTTTTTCTGGATATAATATGTAAACAAATATTAAAGGTTTTAAAATGTACCACACGCTCCACAGTCCATACATGGAAACTAAGCTGCAAAATCAGCCCGTTTTGAATTCACTGTTTTAATGATGAAAATCATAAACATTAACATTATTGGAGCGTTTCAGCTCAGGCTGCTTTTTAACACAGGTCGGTATCAGAACACAGACAGTAACATAAGCGCCTGTTTAATTCTAAATGATACAGTGAAGGTGTGAAATGACAATATGAATATGATCTTCTACTAATGTGGAGTTTTGCCATAGATTTGTCCCCAAATTTGTATCATATGAAAATAAGATTTA
This sequence comes from Prochilodus magdalenae, assembly GCA_024036415.1. Taxonomy (NCBI): domain Eukaryota; kingdom Metazoa; phylum Chordata; class Actinopteri; order Characiformes; family Prochilodontidae; genus Prochilodus; species Prochilodus magdalenae. The sequence goes on along the minus strand of JAMWET010000103.1, from coordinate 729,770 downwards.
GCAGTGGCAGTTTTGTGTATTGTTTGAATTATGGTTATGGTCATTACACAGCTGTGCACAATTGTCGGATGTACCATGGCATTAAAAAAACAAGTAATAAAAAATTACCGGGTGCCTCAATACTACATAATTACTACATAGTTCAGATTTTTCTCAACTGAGCTTATATCTATCATGATAAAATCTAAACTGAAAAGTTTCAGTACTTGTGTATGCATATTTAATTACCATTATGTTTTTTCCCTGATCTGCTACTAATTTTATGCTTCCTATTTGTTGAAAGTCCTCCGATTTTTTAAACTCGGCAGAACATAACTATTAAATTTAAGATTCAGGATTTAAGATTATATGCACAGAGAAACAAGCACTACCTCATGGACTACAAATACATACATAGAAGAGCTTCTTTATAAATATTTATGTATGCATATAAATGTATACTATATAAAATATACTATATAACTGTTATGTACTATACAGCCAGTGTGCGTGACGTAAGTCTGAAAGGCACAGGAACAGAATGTATTTACAGTATACGATATTAGTATGACAGAACTGTGCGATAGCAGACAATTATAGTCTCAGGCATCCTTAATAAGCATAAATCACCAGTGTGCAAAATCAACAGTCTGTTTAGTGGTTATCTCGTAGAAAAGGCTGACCATGAACTCCATTACCACAGTAACATAGGGAATCCAACAGTTTTCCTAAACTGTAGCTAACACCATGTGTCAAAAAGTCAAATGCCAAACATAAACTTTATTAAAATTCATGGGAATTTAGTGAAATGACCGTATACAGGCCTGAGCTACATCTTGTCTTTGTTTCAAAGGCCTATTCAGGCCAAATATTATGACAGGCAGTTACTCGTTATTGCCATCAAGTGGACAGAAGTGTTCATTACCGTCACTCTGGAGGCACATTGTGTCTGTTACTGATCACCTGGGCTACAAATCTTTAAATGTAGATGTGTATAGATTCTTGTGAAAACGTCCCTGAGCACTGTTTACTTTTTACTTAGAGCTGCTGGTCAGATTGCAGCTCTTGCAACACTAACTGGTATTTGAACAGCATATCTGGCTAAGTTACATCAACTTCCCCATCTTTTATAACAGGCATGAAACAGTGCCCATATAAAGAACTGTGTTAATAACTGCTGAGATGATGCTACTGACATGTCTTATGTAGAAAGTATTAGCCCTGAACAGAAGAGGCTCAGGTTTTAATGTTTGAAAACGTTTTTATTGGAGGAACAACCAAGACAGACTTCCACATAGGTCACAACAACGAAGAACACCAGGTACATTCAGGTAAATGCACTTCCATTTGCATGAAATCCTGAGAAGCCAAATAAATCTTTTAACCTTAGATACTGTGTTCCATCTGCCACAGTGCGTATTAAATTTCATCTGTCTCAGGACAGACACTGGTCTCCTACACAACCAAGGATAAGTGGATTACCGGCAATGGAAAGATCAAGAGATAGTAGGTCAAGCCAATATTCATCCTTGGTATATAATACCACGAGTGGGACAGTGGAGGTGGATATCATCATTAATTACAGAAATGACGAGGGAAAAGATTTTTCAGGTTGAACCACTTTCTATTCATGCACTATACCTAATTCAATAGTGTAGCAGCCTACGATGCAGCAAAAGAAATATAGACAATATGAAAAGCTCTCTGTGGCATCTTTTATCATCCACTACTCTTAAAAAATCATAGAATGAACTGTATTAGAGTGTGTAAGTGTGTAATAAGCATGTAAGACTACACTATTAAGATGAGACTGTATCAGAACCTTCCCTGTACATTAGTCAAAAACACTTGATTACAGCTGATCATGTTTACATCACCCAGGCTAATTTGTCTGCCTGATATGTATCCTTTTCAACAAACTGATGAATGTAATTGTAAGTTTGAACTTCCTTAAACAGTTGGCTATGTATGACGTATATGTATAGCCATAGCACTTTACAGCATTATCCCTCACTCTGTCTCCATCCTGAGATTTGAATGAAGACTCGATCTAAATAAGAACATAAAGAGTAAATAATTATTTGAGTATATTTAACAAGATCAACACTATTTACAACCAACAGATACATTTAGCATCTTTATTTATTTATTATTTTTGACTTTTGTTCACAATCACATTTAGATTTCCTATTGCTTGATTTAAACATCAGATGTCAATGTAACCAAAAAGACAGAATTTAACCTGATAAAGGAATTGGTACGTTTAAAAAAGCAATTCTTAATAACTGATTATTGATTAATGTATTTCTCTTACTGATTAATGCATCATTATGAAGCATATTGCTAATAAAGTTGCCATACAAACTGTTAAAAAAAACCCACACACATATGTGGAGAACCCAGAGAATTATGGAAATGTAACATTTCAGATACAACTGTGGCTTATTAGTTACACGTCTGTCTGAATGCAGATCATGTGTTCTCTAACAACATAATCCACACCTACTGTCCACAGTCAGGGACAATGCATTATCATGTCCAAATATTGCTCTCGGTGTTGCATATGCAGTTATTCCTTTCATTCACATAATGGACTACGACGTCAGCTGAAAGAATGAGTCTCAGCATGGGGGGAGTACTTTTGAGGTTTTATTCAACTAACAGTCATACGTAGGCAGGATGAGGATGGTATAAAACCCTGAGGTGAGTCAATGAGGTCTCAGTTGGAGAGGCTCCTCGGGTGAAGAAGAACAGAGGTAATATTTCTAAATCACTAACTCTGTCATACTGCAGCTAACTGAGGTTTTACACTAGTAAACTTTTATCGGCAATTGAAAATACTTCATGTACGTGATGTTAAATGTTCTGAACTTTCCTTTTTTACAGATAGAATGATTCTGATTGTTAAATACACCGGAGCAACCATTCTGTTGCTGTCAGTTCTTATTCAAACTGGCCAGCTTTTCCCAAACAATGACTTCACTAATTGTAAGTACATATTTTCACTTTACCGTACAATTTGATATGTGTAATAATAATAACAATAAAATAATAATAACGTTGGTATTGGTACTTCCAGTGTCCATGATAAACTAACTTTTACCTTTACTGTTGATCTTACAAGTTGGCTGCGAGGAGTGCAAACTCAAAGAGAACAACATCTTCTCAAAGCCCGGCGCCCCTGTGTATCAGTGCATGGGATGTTGCTTTTCCAGGGCTTACCCGACTCCTCTCAGGTCCAAGAAGACTATGTTGGTCCCCAAGAATATCACATCAGAGGCTACGTGCTGCGTTGCCAAAGAAGTCAAACGGGTAAAACAAATTCCACTCAAACAGTGCACTCAGTTCTGTTACAGGAGAAATACAATATCCTACATTCTCCTTCTTCTGCTCCCGCAGGTCATTGTCAACGATGTAAAACTACTGAACCACACAGACTGCCACTGCAGCACTTGCTACTATCATAAATCCTAGATATCAAGCCTTCAAAGCCACTCTTACATGCACTCTTGGATGCTTGCTTGGCTCGTGTCGTGAAGAAGTCACTTGACTGTAAGTTATACTGCGATAAAGGCATTTTTAAATGTTCTGGTTAAATGTTCTGTGCCTAAACTTGCATTTGTTGTCAATGTGAAATTGTTATTTTCGTCGTTTTAGAGAACTAGAGCCTGTAATGACTGAATGTGATCATTTTTATGTGGGAAATTCTTGTCTTAATTCCAAAAATGGATTTTCAAAATAAAGCCTCTGCTGCAAGCTGTAGTTTATTTTATACTGGCTAATTCATTTCCCTGAGGTATTTTGTTTTTTAAATACATGCTCCATCATTTCACTGTTTTTCACATTTCGCATTCACATCGTTTCTGTTATACTACAAAGAATATTATTAACCACACGGGCCATGATAAGTAGATTAAATGCATTATAGCCTGATAACTGAATAAAACAGAACAGTTCAGCATGCGTGGTACCGTGGTATAACACTGATCTGGTGCAGGTTTAGCTGGTCACACAGCTTGGCCATGCTAGCTGATAAACATACCAGCATCCAATACACAACATATGCTGGGAACCAGCCATGTTGGTCTGTGCAGGTCTGTGTACTAGTTTTGAAAATGATAATATTATATATATGTTTTTATATTGTTTCGTAAAGTCTTAACACTGTAGCTTCATATCTTGTTGAAAACAACTCAGAAATATAGTTTACTAGCTATAGCACAGGACCTGACTTAACATTTACACAGGAGCTTCCCACCCTGCTCAATCGTTATGCTAATTACAGAGACCAAAACAGGCTGAGCAGACACGCAGGCTTCAGTCAAATTCATCTGCTTACAAAGGACGTTGATTCATTAACAAATTCTGCCATAACACACAACGAACGGCACATTTGAAAGGTCTTGTTTTTTATTCGTCTTCCTTTGTAAGGCCACGGAGTCAGTAGGTCAGTATGAGCCGAATCCCAGCTCAAAGACAAACACAAGCAAATTCGATTCAGTTCACGGAACCGATTCGTTGGGTTGGTAGCATCCGATTCAATGAATCAAACGTCTGATTCAACATTTTTGTTCCAGGGTGGAGGAGGGGGTACAACGATTAGTGAAGTCAGCCCTATTCTGACTCCCCCCATACACAACGACGTTTAGTGGGCCTGATGTCTGGGTAATGATTATTATAATCAGCTTCGCTTTTATTTCCCTCATATACGATGCCGTTTGACTGAGTCCGGTGCTCACAGTTATTAGTGAAGGTGTAACGATTTCAATACAATTAATAAATTCATAATCACAGGTATGCCCCTCAAAAACACACACAAAAAATAATACCGAAATCAAAATGAGACTTTCTGTTGATTTGTTAAAACACCAAAAGACTGAATTCGTTATAATACAATCATTAAAATGTTTAGCATTGTTTATGCTTTGGTCGATTGGAAGAGGCATAAATCTTCGGGTTTTTGCTCAGGCAACCTGGGAAACCACCGTAACATAAAGAGAACAAAAGAAATGTAAATGTACCTACATGTAAATAAGGGGTTAAGCATTTCCCCCACACTGGAAAAGTCTTCAGCCTGTCGTAAAGACGTAAACATTCCGCAGATAGCACCAAAAAAACTTCGATTCAGTTCAAGGGATTCGGTTCGGCCGATTTATCGAAGGGAACCGGTTCAAAAGAACGATTCGGACAGCGCTACGCCGTGATTGTGGCGAAGATGGCGGAGGAGGAGGCAGCCGAGAGAGAGCGCGGCACAAGGGGAGAAACGGCGGCCCTCAGAAAGCGCTTCAGCGACCTGACCACTGCTTTACGGGACAGCGCCGAATCACCGTTAGACGCCTCCGCTAGTTTCTGCCAAGATTTCTGCCAGGTATGTGTGGTTTTCGTCGTGCACGGTTTTCCCGTTTTTTTCCTTACTGCCGTTACAGCTCCATCACTGCAGAGAGGGTAGCTAGGTTAGCTTAGCCTAGCCTCTCCGGCTAACTCCCCCACCGCACTCCTGCAGCTCGCTGCCTGCCTGGCTGAGAGGGGGGGAACAAAAATCGCCTCGGCATTGTAGTAGCCTGCCTGCATGCGTGCTTAACAACACTACCGATTTAATACGGGCCGTTAGCGAACACCGCAGCGGGGATTGAGGCTTTTTTCTACCACGTTATGTGTCATTTTATTTTGTGAAAGATCGTAAGCTAGCAGCAGGGCGCTGCAGGTAAAGGCTGCCAAGCCCCCTCGGTAGTAGCCGCTCGGCTATGTGGCTAGCTGGGCTTAGCTTTTTGTGGCACCTTACGCTAATTGCATTGATAATAAGGGAGTGTCTCGACCCAAAACGCGGTCATGCACTCGGTCGTTTCGCACCGCGACGCCTTTAAAACGGACCTAGAGGTTATTAGTGAGGTCCTAGCAGCGCCTTTATAGCGAAATGGAGAAATCCGTCCATAAAGCGCTGCTCCTGCAGTTTCCAGAACTGCCGTAGGATGCATGGCCGAAAATGCAAAAGATTAATGCCAAATGTTCAGGCTACACGGGGGTTTCTCTATGCACACAGGCGATTCTTTTTTCCTTACATCATGTGAGCCTGGATGATAGATGACCATGTTTGTATAAATGGATGCAGTGACCAGGTGGTTGAATTCAAGGATGTTTGGCAGCAACCACCGAGCCCTATTGATTTTGCTCTGCAGAAGACACATTTTATAATTAGGTCGAGCTGGGCAGAGGATTAGGGCTGGGCAATATGGAGAGAAATTCATAAGCTAGCGTATTTACCATCATGAATAAGTAAATAAATAAATAAATACCAGGGCACACATGAAGGGCATTCATTTCATGTATATTCACTTTGTGTATGTGCAACCACAGACATGTGCGGCAGAGTCTGTGAGCAATTAGATAGTGGCACAGTTTCGGGTCTTTTGGCTCTGAACTTCAGCACACAGGATTTGAATTGAACAGTGAACGCCGACTGTGAGGTTAAAGTGCAAGACGTCAGTTTTTATTTAAGGCTATTCGTGTCTGTTGTGGGTGAGCCATAAAGGAATAGCAACCCATTGTACTCACAGTGTGCATTTTTTTTTTTTTAAACACCCTACATAGGAATGCATCAACCAAGGATTTTATTAATGGTAGATTTCGTTTACAGTGGATTAGGCGGATTTTTTGTTTGCAGATTATTAGCTTTTATTATTTTTTAAGAAAACGACAGCGAAAAAAACAAAACAAAAAAAACCTAAAGCTCATGCTGTGTTGGTTACGTGAACTCATAAAATGCAAGTTCATGCATAAAAGTTATTAACCAAACAAAAAGAAAAAACTAAAAAAACAAATTGCCATATACTATACATTAAAGAGCAAATGTTTGTTGATTTTTCTGTCTTGTTGCAAGTTTGGCTCATATACACTATGAATATTTTACTTAAATATATTTATGCTTAATATTTTAAATTTTAAATTAGTTGTCATATGCAGTAACAGGCAGCTGGCTAATTCGCACAAGTCAAGCATGATTGTTATGACATCTTGGTACAGGCGTGGCAGCAGCAACATTCAAATACAGCGCAAATGCTCCTACTTGGCTCACGTTGTTTCTTTACGTCATGGGGGAGGACAGCATTGAACAAATTGGCCATTTATCAGTTTCACGCAGAAGCCTGCTAGTTCAATCTTGGCTTCTTGCAAGTGTGCATCTGAAAAAATGAGGCAAGGTTTCAAGATGCATTTAACGATCCATTTTCTGTGATTTGATGTTTGTGATGCCCTTCCAATGAGCCAGAAAAGGGTCTTTCAATTATTATCGGTAGTTTATATGTTGATGTGTCAGTGATTTTAAACAATGGCTTCACAGCTCTTTTAGCACGCTGTCAGTATGCTTTCAATATGTTCAGTGTTCAAGACAAGTATTCTTTAAAAGCAGAACATGTGAAAATCTTTGGCCAGCTATCCAGTTCCTGTTGTGTCCTAAGAGCAAGTCTCTTCTGCCGTAAGCTGGAAGGCACCTTGTAAACTCCACCCCTCATCTTTTGAATTACTTTTCAGTTAATACAAGTCACCACTAGTATTGCACACTCCTGAATGTGTGCTGGGTCCTGTGCTCTGTAAATCGCAGTTGCCAGAAACAATCCTTATTCAAACTAAAGAGTTTCATTCCAAAATGCTGTGTATTCATTTGTAACAGTTTTGTATAATTTTTTAAACGGTGACTGCTGATGTAATGGACAAGTCATGTTAATTGTAAGGTAGCATTGATATGTTCTTGTGTGTGTAAAGCCCACTTCCAGTAACATTTGTTAGTGTAAAGAAAGAAGAATCCTTGAAAGCATAATGTTTATCTGTCTACTCATCTCTATATCTGTCTTAAGTAGCTTAATCTTGCAGAGTGTATGGGGCGTGTATGAAGTTCTGTAACCTTAAAGAACATTTCTTAGTTTAAAGTCACCTGAAACCACAAGGCATGTTTCTCTGAACCATTATGTATTTCTGAATTTTACAATCTGAGTCTTTTCTTCTTCACGATTGGTGGGAGTCCATGGTAAAACATGATCTCTTTGACTGTTATTCCCTGTTTGCCAGATCTCAAAAGACATATTAGAAGCATGGCGAATGTACTCTAAAGTTAAGCAGCTAAACACACACAGAGTCTGGACGCTATAAACCGGCACTTCTGTGGTCTAGCCTTTCCATTTGTCCACTGTCTGAACACACATCGGCTATTTGGCTTTCTGAGTCTTAAACTGATTTTCCCACAAATGTTTTAAATCATGCAAATAGTCCAAAATTCCTTTCTAGTTTTGACAGAAAAATAAAAATAAAAGTTTTTTTTTTTTTTTTTTTATGCAAGCACTAGGTTTAGCTTAAGTATAATGATATTTAACTGGTATTTTGACACAATAACAAAGAAAATAATTGATGCTTTAGTGTTATTTTGGATTCTATGAGAAATTCTTAACAAGTGAAATACAAAGTAATGGAGAGGTGCTTAGACAGACAATTATAACACCACCAGACGCAAAGATTTTGTCATCTCTTCCAACAGTGACAGACTGCGAAGTAATATGATTTATTTATTTATTTATTTTCTTCTCCCTGTTATTAGATACTTGTTGAATATGGAGGCCAATGGAAGTCTGAGGAAGATCCACTGCCTTTACTGGAGATGTACACAGTGGCTATACTATGCTTTGCCGAAGCTACCCCCTCTCTTTTTCCCGAATGTGAACATGTTGCAGTTGTACTTGAAAAGTTAGCCTTGTGAGTATGAATAACCTCAATATATTGTTCTGTTGTGTTATTTAACCTGAATCATGTTTTATTTCCATATTTGGATGTTTAATGGTGCAGAATATTTTAAAAGTTAAATGAGTAATTTAACAAATTGACTAATTTGAAAGTTGAAATCCATTTTTAGGACTTGTCTGGATTTACTGCTCTCACACTCCGAGAAAGTCCCAGGTGCCTTATGGGAAGAATTTCAGTCCTCTGTCAAGGTTAGAAACAGTCTATATGTACTGTATCAGAATTTTACGTGGCTAATTAAAGTGTTTGTTTTAGTAGTTTAGCGTAATTGCACTATACATAAAGATGCTATTTTTTATATAGTTTAGTTTTTTTGAGCAAGTGGTTCTTCTGTAGTACAGTATTTTTGTTTTTGTCTGTGTAACATGAGAAAATATCTATACCCTATATGTCCATGGAATAACAAAGGTAGTTTCAGGCTCTTAAGAGTAAGAGTTTCCCAACCTGTGAAATGATTGGTGTGGTTGGTGGCTTTAATTCAGTGCTACGCAGCCGGAATTTAGGAATTGATGCTTTATTTTTAATTTTTTTAAATTTTACTTATTGACATTATCTCACAGGTGGCACATGGTATTCTTGGGGCAAATGGGAATTTGCAACTTGGCACACTGATGGTTCTAGTTGAGGAAAGTGGTGTTTGGAATAATGCCACTCTGTGTAGTCTTCTGTCAAACACCATACCAGATGCTGAAAAAGGTAAAACACATACTGTGTGCTTAAGGTGCTGTACTGCTTTCTGTGTAAATCAAGTGGAGAAGTCATATATGTGGTTTATCTTGCATGTTAATTAAATGCCCTTGTGATTTTAATCTTAATCTCAATTTTATTGTTCGTAGTTCGTGAGTTTCTGAGTCGGGAAGGACCTACGCTACTCGATATGCGTATAAAGCACCTTATCAAACAGAAGTGTGTTGCAAAAGCTGCAGTGCTCGCAAAGACATGTGCAGAGTTTCCAGAATTTGGTGGAAAAAAGAATTTCAAGCAGATCTATCTTGTATGTCTTTGTGAGACAGTGTCCCAGGAAGAACTCATGCATGAGGTGAGTGGTGTTGAATGTTGCTACTTTAATATTTTATATACATTGGTTGAGATACTGTAGCAACTACCAACAAAATCTCTACATTATGATCTGAAAGTAAAAAGATGTGTGTGTATGTGTATATGTATTGTGTAAATTAAATGGGGGGGGGAAATGAAGTTATTTATTTTGGTGGTGCTTGGTAGTAGCGACATGTTGGTCAAGTTAAAATGAGAACTTTTTTTTTTTTTTTTTTTTTCAGCATATTTTAAACCAAATGTGTATTTTGTTAAAGTAACAAAAGTTTATTTAAGAATAAATGAATCTGTTAAATGTTTAGTAACTTTTTTTTTTAGTTTTTTTTAAACTGTTGTTTACTTCTTTTTCAGTTTTTCCTAAAACTTAATTCTTGCAAAAAGAAATTTTTTCTTAACATTTTATGTACAGTTTAAGGATTTATATTTACTGTGCAAGAGTATCTGTTACTGCAGTTACACAAGTAACCTTGACTTTTTGGTTTGCATGCTTCACAATCCGGGCCCCTTATTTTGGAGAACAATTTTTTAGGCTTTATGTCAGTTTTATTGTAGGCTGAAAGTGGGACATTGGTTCGTTCTTCACACTGAGAATAATTGTATTTCAAACTAAAACTCTGTCTCTATTTCAGATAAAGGAGATGGACTGCAAAGATGCTCTGGATATGATTTGTAACTTGGAATCTGAGGAAAATGAAAAGGGTGCCCTTAGCCTTTGCACTGCTTTTTTGAAGCGCCAACTTCTCCAGGGGGATGTTTATTGTGCCTGGTATGACCTCAAATTTGATCTCTGTTTGGTTTGGCCAAATGCATGTCTCGTATTTGTTGCTGGTATGTTTTGTTGCACCCCATTCTATTTTAGAGATTTGTTTGCTTATGTGTAAATGATAGGGTGGCAAGTAAGGAATTTTAATATTTTGATTTTGTAAAACAGCATTAATACAGTGTGGCTAATCTATGTAATCTGTTATTGTTCGAATACTTGAAAAGCAAACATATATTTTAAATTGGACAAATGTTCAATTGATCTCTATACTTGTGGTATTTTCTTAACTGTTTCTTGACTTCCAAATTTCAAAATTACTTCAAATATTTATTTAAATTCTATTTGCAGGGAACTGACATTGTTTTGGAGTAAGCTTCTAATACGCCTTGAGTCAGCACAAGCTTTTTTGGATCAATGCCGACTGTTAGCACAACTGTCCGGGAGTGTTTATCACATCCTTCTCCTCATCAAAGTTATCCAAGCAGAGGTCAGGGTTCTTCTTTTTTCGTTTTTGCCTTTGAGAATGCATATTGGAATGGTATTGTTTTATTGTAATTTCGTACTATTTTGTTTTTAGGTCCAGGGTGAGGGACTGCCAGTGTGCATTGAAATGTGCATTCAGGCTCTAAAAATGGGAGTGAGTGGCACTGAAGATTGCAGTACAACTATTTGCAAAACTATCTCTTGCTTGTTGCCGTTAGATTTGGAAGTAAAACGAGCTTGTCAGTTAACAGAGTTTCTTGCGAAGCCCACAGTGGATGCATACTACGCTGTTGAAACGCTGTTCAACGAACCTGATCAAAAGCTTGAAGAGGAAAGTCTCCCGATTCCAAATTCACTACGCTGTGATCTGTTGTTGGCCTTGAAGACACAGTGGCCTTTTGATCCTGAGTTCTGGGACTGGAAAACTCTGAAGCGTCATTGCCTCGCTCTAATGGGGGAGGAGGCATCAATTGTATCCTCCATCGACAAGCTAAATGACAGTGAGGACAATGAAGGACTTCTAGATTCTGAAGACAAAGATTTCAAGCATCTGGACTTCCTTCTCGGTCCAACAGATGAGTTTCGGGACCTTGAAGCTGAAAGAAAGAAAAAGAGGGACATGAAGAAGTTAAGAGAGAGGGGATTTGTGTCTGCAAGGTTTCGCAACTGGCAAGCTTACATGCAGTATTGTGTATTGTGTGATAAGGAGTTCCTTGGACACAGGATTGTGAAGCATGCACTTAAGCATGTCCAAGATGGTATTTTCCGCTGTCCAATATGTGCTAAGGAATTTGAAACAAGGGCGATTCTTGAGCCTCATGTAGCATCACATGTAAAACAGTCATGCAAAGAACGACTTGCTGCTATGAATACAAAACAGAAAATGATCACAGAGCCCACCTTGAGTAACAGTAAACAAGACCACATCAGACCTGTGAAAGTTGAACTGAACATGTGCCCTAACTTTGCAGGATCTTCAAACACTATTTCTAACCCTGCTGGAAAAATCAAAAGTAAAATATACTCCTCGAAACAGGGCAACCCTGTACGTGATGTTGAAAACACTGAAGACTGTTCCTGTCCTGTCACAAGCTGCCAGAAAGTTTTCAAGTACTTCAGAAACTTGGTTGCACATGTGAAGGCCCACAAAAATGAAGCAGAAGCTACACATTTTCTTGAAATACAGAGTCAGAGAGCAATTTGCCAGTATTGTCGTCGACAGTTTGTTAATGTCACTCATCTTAATGATCACTTGCAGATGCATTGTGGTGAAAAGCCATATTTCTGCATTCAACTTGGATGCAAATGTAGCTTTCACTCTCATGCTGAACTGCTCATGCACAGAAAAGTGCATACAGATTTCCAGGCACAGTGCATGTTTCCAAACTGTGGGAGAACATTCAATGAGGCTTACTTGCTGTATGACCATGAAGCACAGCACTACATCACGTTCACCTGCAAAACCAGTAACTGTGGCAAGGTTTTCTACTCTCTGTCTCAGCTGAATTTACATCAAAAGGATCATACAAAGCCAGGGTCTGCTGATTTTCAGGACTCTAGACAATTAAATCAAGAGCTTTCTTCCAACCAAGTTGAAGTTCAGGATAATTCTACTCCACTGAAAATTCAACAGTCTGTTGAGACCATCTTGAACTCCATTCAGGACTCTGTTAAGGAGCCTAAGCATTCTTTCTCTTTCACAGCTGAATCATCCGTTACACATGATCAGGCGCCAGCTGAGGATCCTTCTGTTGCGCATTCTGATGAGAAGACCCAGACTCCAAAAACAGCTTGCGTGAAGCAGTCTGGTGTTGATGATGCATCGCCGTTTTGTCTTGTACCATGCTATGTTAAATTGAAACCTATTCCGGTCAAGTACGATGACCCTATTTTCCTAAAGGCTCTTGGGACTTCTGACACTGTGGCTCAGTCACTTTTTCAAGATAAGAAGCTGTTTTCCTTCACTTGGAAGCCACACACACCTGCCGAGAAGACCTCTGATTCTCAATCTCACAATCCTACGAACACAAACACAGTTGCTGAGTCAGTATCACAAAATACTCAAATGTCAAATGGAGAAGATGGACTCATTCATGCATGTCCTTTTGAGACCTGCACAAGACGATACAGCACTACAAAAAGTCTATCGCGCCATGTTAAAAATGTGCATTTTGATGCATTCGAGGAGTGGAAGCTTTCAAGGAAGTACAAGAGGATTGCAGAAATTGCTGCAAAGAAATCGGATCAGAAAAACACTGGTCTTCAGACTCCAAAGAAAAAACTAAAATCATCTAATACAGCAATGCAGCAGCAGTATCCAGATATTAATCAGGTGAAGTTTCCAACAGACTCTATGACTACAGCCCCTTTTTCCCCTCCTCCTGGTAACGTCACTGCACAGTCACTGGGTGCCAAATTTTGCCCTGAGTTTGAAAACTCTCAAAGTGAAGCTTCTATATCTCAGACCACATTAATACAATCACAGATGTCTCAGTCATGGACCTCAAATTCGTTTGATGGCTATAATTCAGACTACTCCCTTCAGAATCACTTCCCTCCAATGATCATGCCGGAGGGCATGCAGAACTACCCTTTATACGTTTCCAACACTGACCTGCTGTCAGACAGAGAAATGGACTTTACAGCTTCTTTAACTGATGATGCCAATGCCCCACCCGCAATGAACACAGATTCGCACTCAAGTGTGATGAATGAAGCCTCTAAATATGTGTCAAGCTCTCTAAGGGTTTTGCATGCTCTTAATGGTGATCAGAGTGAGATGGCACAGGCATCCTCGAGCGAAGATCTTGGATACATGGAGATGCGGCAGAATCCTCATAATGTGATACCTCCTGATGTTACCAATTTACATTCGGTGCCTGAACCAAACTTTAATCCTTATTTTTCATCTTACTCAGCAGAAACATGCCCCAGTTCAGCACCACCACTGGAAAAGACAGACAAGGAATTCACAGTTAATCATACTGACACTTTGTTCTCACCAGATATAAAAAGCATAGTCAATCTTGCATCACCATCACCTGTGTGCAAGGAGGAACCAGAAAGTTTCTCCGTTTCAAGTGTCGACACTGCAGCTCTGCAAAACGAGCAAAATCATGATTTACTTGCTCAAGAAATGTCACCAGTCACAACTGATGGCATATCTGCTGATGATATGAGTGTTGCCAGTCCTGATGAGATAAAGAAAGCCAAGAAAATTAGATCATCAAAGAGGACAAAGTGGCCTGCAATAATAAAAGATGGAAAAGTCATTTGCTGCAGGTGCTACAGGGAGTTTTCTAGCACAAAGTCTCTTGGAGGTCACTTATCCAAACGTTCTCAGTGCAGACCAATAGATGAAGTTGATCTCACCGCTGACTTGCCTACTTCATTTCTTGATTTCCTAAATGATCCAGATATTTCAACTATCCAGACATCTCTTACCAGGAATGACATGCATGGCCAAGATTCCAAATCACTTTTGCTTCCACATTCTGAATCTGATGTCCTTAACAATGACAACTTTACAGAGCTGCATAGCCCACAGTACAGCGTTCAGAATGGAGACTTGTCATCAACGGACAAAATGACTTTCATGGCACCTCCTGGTCAGAGTGGAAGTTCTTCAAGCAGATCATCGCTGAGAAACCTTATAGACTTCACAACTGGACAAGAAACTGGTACTGAAATGATTTCTGAAGCTGAAATACTTCCTGCCCCCATTGGTGAAGATGGTAAAATTTTGGAGATTGAAAGAGCATTGCAACGGCTAGATTTGGTAGATGTCCTCACTCAGGACCCATTGAAAGTCGGGACAACTACATTGCAAGACATGTTAAACGTTGGGACGACTGCCTTGCAAAACCTTGTGCCTGACGCTGAAATTGCAAACAAGAGGAGTAATGACACTAAACGCGAAGTAGAAGCTGATCGTAAGAACGTCCTCAAACCATTTAGATGTGGCGAAGAAGGCTGTATCTATGGTGCAATGACAAAGGAAGCTTTGTTCAAACATCTAAGCAGAGTGCATGACTTCACTGAGGACAAAATAAATGAACTGAAGAAAAACCCGGACAAATTATCACCATACAGCTGTCACCTGTGCCCAAAGACATTTACTAGGACTACAGGCCTTAAAATCCACTATAAAAATGTCCATCACTTATCAAAGGAGGAACTGTCTCGGTTGAAAATTGGACGAGAACGTAAAAAGAAAGAAAAGTCTGTCTCTGATGCAGGTAACGACCTGGTCAGTTGTCAGCCACAGAACTTTACGCCTGTATGCATTGCTCAGTCCACATCAAGTGCTGTTTTTAGAGTGGCAGATCCTGCTGCTACCGGAAGCGAAATGGCAGATGGAGCAAGAGAAAAGCAGTGTCCTAAAAACGAGCCCGTAAATGAACGACAGAGCTGTATTGCTGTGGACGTGCCCCAGAACAATTCTGGTCTTGGTTTAATATCAGAAATGGCTGTAAAATCACTGCAAGTCCCTTACCATACAGGAGATAACCCGAGTGTGCAATTTGCATCAGTTGATGCAAAGCAAGACCTGGCAGCTGGAAACTCCGTTCCCCTTGGCAGACACAGTAATTTGGAGCAAGCTGCCAAAGCCACGTCCACACATGTTGGAGAACTCATGGCAGAAAAAAGGGACACGCCAAAAAAGAAAAAATCGAAAGGGAAGGTTGAGTCCCTTCAAAAAGAAAAAATGGAGAAAAGACTTGAAGATGACGATGATTTCAGTGAAAGAAGCGATGACATCAGTCTGTACAGACCATACCGCTGTGTCCATGAAGGATGTGTAGCTGCTTTTTCTATACAGCAAAATCTTATCCTGCATTACAGGGCAATGCATCAGTCAGAGAGTATAGGCGAAACAAATGATGAAAAAAGTAACAGCAGCGATAAAGTTAAGGGAGCTGTTACGGTCCATGAATTTAAATGTCAGGTGAAAGAATGTTCAAAGGTTGTCTCTAAAGTTACCAGTTTACTAAAGCATTATCTTTTGCTTCACAGATGTACAATAGAAAAGGCAAGTGCTTTGCTGTCGGGTGTTGAGGTAGGCACGTTCCAGTGTGATCAGTCGAAATGCCCTGCCTACTTTACCTGTCACCTGAAATACATTGATCACATTAAGAATGATCACAAGGCAATAAGAGTGTCGGCAGATGGTGACTTTGAGAGCGTGGACCTGACGTTCAGGTGTGAATGTGAGGGTTGCGATAGGGTCTATACCACCAAGTCAAATCTTCTTCGACATCTTATGAAAAAACATCATGCAACTTTTGAAACCATTAAGCAGAAACAAAAAAACGGTGAGGGTGAAAATGGACCAGCTAAATCACTTGGTGCAAATCCCAACAATGGTAAAGAAAACATTGCAAGTAACAAAATAAAACTGAAAAAGAAAATCTTAAAGAAAAAGGAGGAAAAGGCACGTAATCATTGGACAAGCTTTGGGAAGCCCTCACTCAAGTCCTTGGAAGAGGCATCTGCCATGTGCACTGGGAAGTATCCTCTACAGTATCCTTGTATGATTGTGGGCTGTGATGCAGTCTTGAGTGCAGAGCGGCTCGTGTTTAGTCATTATGCCACTCATGGACTCTCTGAGCGATACATAGAGGATCAGCGGAGCCACTTCATATTCTGCAAAAAAATGTCACGATTGCGGCTCAAAGACGTCAATAAATCAGATGATGCCTCAACGGCCACCGCTGAGGCTGAAAAACCCAAACCTGAAGAAAAAACTGAAGAAAAGTCTTTGATAAGGACACAGGAGCCTCCAGCAGATCCAGAGCCTCCTGAGGCTGAACGACCAGCTAACAAAAAACCTTCAGCTGTTCCGGTGTCACGCAGAAGAGGACGTCCGCGAAAAGCAGAACAGATGCTAAAATTTAACCCGGAAAGAAAACAAAGTCTTCGAAACAGTGCTGTAGCTACTAACCGTGTCGCAAAGCTTTCACGACTTAAATCGAAAACTGCTGCCCATCAAGAGGCGCAAGCAGAGGGCGGCGTTGCACAAAAGCTTTTCAGTCCTTCAGGGCTGCAGGCATCAATCCTTAAGCTATTTGAGGAGTCTCCATCCAGAAACACTCTCAAGAGGAAAGCAAGTGAAAAAGATCGCGCAGGCGGGCCATTAAAACGACAACAGCTAGTTCACCATCGCAGTGCTAGAGTTGGCTATAAAAACTCTGTGCTCCACAAAAAACAAAATATTGTTTGCTTCAGAAATCCTCTCAAGTTGGAGTCTGTGAATAATGTCAAGATCGTTATGGATGAAAGATTATCCAATGGTGCTGATCTTCTGCTGAAACAACTTCAGGACATGCGGCCAATGGTCATTCTGAAGAAGTGGCTGTGCAGTTGATGACCGGGTTTGAGACTGTTGTCTCTGTCTCTTTTCAAAGCTTTGCACTCAGGACAAGATAACGTTACATGCTGCAGACAGGTTACATCAGATGACATTTTATCAGCTGTTTTCAAAGCATGATTTAATTTGATTGGGGAAGATTGGAGGAAAAAAAAGGCAAATTCTTATACAAAATATTAATTTTAAATTTTGAGATACCGTTATGTACATTAGGATTTAAATGTTATGTAGAAACATTTGTATTTATAACGTTAATTCTCTTTTAAAGATTAGCGTTTGCTAAATTTAATATTTTACACACATGCTGAAATAATGTTTTGATATATCCCTATGGGATTTTTCTTTTTTTAAGTATATATTTATTTTTTACTTCACTGTAGTGTATAGTAATGTATATGTCTTCCACATGATATTCAATAAAAGTAACCTGAATGCTTTCTGTAATGCTCCACTTGTTTGTTTGTTTTTTCCCCCCCATCCTTCTCTCTTTTTTTTTTTTTTCTCTCATGTTAGTCATTCAACCCTAAAGGAGGTTTAGGTGCCACACTGTAACGTAGTATAATTAAATATCCACTTATATTCACTTTGTGTACTGGCCAATTAACCTTTACTGTTATCTTTTATCTTTGGTTTACCTGCTACTGGTCTTTGTCATTTAGAAAAAGAAATAACAGGTCTCTGATGGGTGTTCCTCACAACCCACAGAAGGCAGATGTAGACTATCAATTAGATTGACTTGCTTATAAAAATAAGTTGTTATATTTACAGTAATCTACAATTATATAGTGTGAATTTAAATATTACTTGAACTACTTGTTTAAAATAGTAAAAACAGAGATAAAAACTACTTGCCTGAAGGTACTGTTAGATGTATTATTTCACCAATATCAGTATATTCAGTCCTCAGAACAAAAAGTAAATATGTAGAATTTCGGTAGTGACGATTATTCAAGTGGTCATGTAAATAGTAGACTGATTTCTAAGAAACTGGATGAAGAGAGGTAGATTTTAGCTTGGTCATATACATCTACCTCTCACCTTGATTTCTTAAGGATTTCTCGCCCTGTGCTTTTTGCCCAGAGCTAGAAATAAGCCAGCAGCTTTTAAAAAGCCAGTGAAACTGAAACCAACCTTGTGCATGATAAAATTGAAGGATTTAAATAGTATTCATCTTCTAGTATGCTCATATCCACTAAAATGAGGGTGTTTAGTAAAACAGTTGCAGCATGACAGTGATGTTTTACATCACATTATGTCAACTGTGAGTTTAACGGTCAGTTGCGAAGCAGATACCTGATTACTGTCACATAGACCCAGAGTTTTCCATTATTACAGAAGTACATGTAAACTGAACAGATTACTGACAGAATCAGATTTTCTGCAGTTATCTGGATATTAACTGCATGTAAACAGACTTACTGGAACATTTTCAACCAAAACAGCCATGGTT
Organism: Prochilodus magdalenae; assembly: GCA_024036415.1. NCBI lineage: Eukaryota > Metazoa > Chordata > Actinopteri > Characiformes > Prochilodontidae > Prochilodus > Prochilodus magdalenae. The sequence goes on along the minus strand of JAMWET010000103.1, from coordinate 710,885 downwards.
CTTTACCGAGTGAACTGGGGGTGCTGCACAGCGATGTTAAACAGCACAAACAAGAAAGCGGAGCTTATAGAGTGCCGATCCGGATTAGTGCTCATGATTGGTTTTATCCAGAAAGCAAACACATATCAACTACTGGGGTAGGAAGACAGATAATAGATTCTTAAGCAGACCACTGGGTTTTCTTTTTTTCTCACCAACTGACATGCCCATGGATGTCATCAAGGTTCTTGCTAAAGAACTGTTCTTTGGTTCCAGTTGGGGAATGTATTTTTCTGGTCCCAAACCTGTTTATTTTTGGTGGAAATGTGCTGAAGTGTTTAACTTTAGGGGCACAACCTGGAACAGAACCCATTCCAAGTTGGTGGATAAGGACTGATATGTAATGTGTATCTGTAATTCAGTGTTTCTCAATCCTCGTCCTGCACGTTTTAGTGGATTCCCTTAACACACTCCCTACAACTCTGAAAGGGGCCAGTAAGTTGAATCAGCTGCGGTGGGAGCAAGTAGGGCACTGAAATCTGCAGGGCAGGGTGCGCAGAATTTTCTTTTGGGCTCAGTAAAGTATCCATCCATCCAGGACCAGGGTTGGGAAACACTGCTTTAATGATCTGTTAACATTCATGTTTTGCCATGTCTGGGCATAACCTTGAATAAAACATGTATTAGGGTCACAAAGCTTGCTTAGGCGTTGTGCAGTTTTCTATGGTTTTAATTTTTTGCAATAATTATTACAGACCTATGCTGTTGCCCATGACTGAGCTATTCAAACCATTTACTGGTACATGTATATGTTGGTTGCATATTGATTGAAACATACATTTTTCATTTACTCTAAACCTTTAATGTGAATGTATATTAAATATAAGACATCTATTTAAATGCATTTCATTGCGGTTTGCTTCAACAAAAGCAGCGAGGTGCTGTAATGAGAATTCAAATCTAATCGACCATTTCATGGTCCTTTTCAGCACACAGTCCAGTCGTGTTGTGTTAAATGGCTCCCTCGGTTTACCCTCTTATAACCAGCTTTGCGCCTCGCAAAAAAAACCTCTCTCCCAGTAAAAGCACACCGGCTCCGTTTGTGTCACCGATTTGGGTGCTTTAACAGAAAGACAATCTTGAATAAGCAAAGAAACCATTTGGACATTTAAGCAAACTTTTATTCAATGCACTGCCGGCAACGTTGCCACTGACGTCATTAGCGCGGGAAAAACAACAGGAAGTGACGACGCGCTCTTTGAGTTGCCAGCAGCAGAGAGCGAGAGGATGGCTACTTCGTCAGTATCTAAGGTAAAAGTTGTTTAGAGCCATCTGGGGAATGTTAAGGGATAAACTGATTTAAGCAGGTTGTGGGTTTTGATTCGCGTTCAGTTCGGCCCGGAAGTTGAAATCCCGTTCCACCTTAAATGCTGCAGCATTTGCGTTTGTGCGCCTTCGGGCTTGTGTTCTGACACGGTTAAAGAAGCATTAGGGAGAAATGTGAACTGAAAAAAGTGAATCTTTACCCAGTAATCTCTCTTGTTTATATAGAGGGTGAATGTGAAATGGCTCCCTGCTCCTCTCTGTGTGGTGCACTGCTTTAGTCATGAAACTGTGGCTTCTGCAGCCCAGCAGTCCACTACATGTTAGACAGCATGTCCTACAGCGTGTATAAACGGCTTTCTGTCAGGCACTGTTTGGGGTAGATGCCCTACACTACATGTCCGATTTAGCTTGGGTCTGTTTTAGGGATTCCGCTTATTTGTCATTTGTCAGTATTTTATGCCATATGTTTTACTATATACACAAAAACAAGGACTCTTTGACAGCTCTGTTTAAAAATAATCAGTCCCTGGGGTCACTTTATATGGGATGCATCTGCATAAAGAATAAAATTAATCACAAAAAAAGAAAAGTGCTTTTCAAGACCCCTTTTTGGTGAACTTTAATGCTGTATGACTGGTTTTTAATGTACCAATGCTAAAGCACATGAGCACTGTGTCTACTCATCTCAAACGTAGCTAAGAACCCTTAAATCAGACTAAATTAGATTTCTTATGCAGATCTGTAATGATTCTATCACATATTCTATCTATTTTCCTCCCGTATTAAGTGTCAGTTGTATCATGATGGAATTATTTAAATTTACTTGACATTGCACATTCGCAGATGTGATTATTTACATGCAGACGTTGTGATGAAGAAACTAAAGCTGTATATTTTACAGCTCTATTGTTTTGGTCACATTGGGCTGCTGTTTTTATGAAAACAGAAAATCCTTTTTTTAAATGTATTTTTCGAAAAGAAAATATTAATAATGTGCTACTGTTAGTAATAATGACCTTAAAGTGAAAGTAAATGCATTACTATGCCAGTTTTCACAGATATGTCCTGTGTATAAGGGAAACAAGGATTGTGACGCATTTGATTTTTGTAATTCCAGTGCACGAATGCATTTCAGATTTATACATGCAAGGTCTTTTGACTTGACAAAAACAAACATGTGTATTCATAAGTTTTAATAAGAAAAGTTACAATTTAAAGTGACAGAGAAATATTGTTTAGACCCTGTACACTCAGACAGTACTTCATTAACCATACCTCCTTGTATCTGCACTCACTGTCCATTTTATCAGGTGCACTTTTTTAATTTATGGTTTTAAAATGATAGACTGTGTACTTAGTTAACCCTCTTTTTACTCTGTTATTCAAGGGTCAGGACCTGCTGGTGTTATTTGGGTGGTGGATCAGACACTGCAGTGGTGCTGGAGTTTTTAAACACTGTGTCCATACTTACTTTACTGTTCCACCTTGTACATGTGAAAAGAACAAACTCCAGCAGTGCTGCTGTGTCTGACCTGTCTTGGCACACAACCACCACCACTTAATACCTGCTCCGTGATGGCCCTCATAATTGAAGCGAGTGATCTTATGTTAGTTAAAACTACTAAATTTGCCAGTAAATGTAGATACAAGGTAGGCGTATCTAATAATGAGGTGCCCAGTGAGTGTACATTTGTGTTAATGTTCCATCCAGATGGAACCAGGTGTTATTAAAGCAGATGTAGCAATTGGTTAAGAAGATCATACTGAAGGTAAACAAGTTTTCTCTGGTCTTATGTACAACATTATTAAATGACTGTTAATTGGGAAAGCTTGCAAAATAACCTTAAACACTCCTGCCAGTATAATTGGAATATGATATGTAAATTGTTTCCAAACAAGTGCAGACAGTTCCAAACAGTCCAAACAATTTTTCCTCAGACTAGTAATAAGAAAATGGAGTGATGCACTGGGAAATTTTAGAGGAGAATTTAATCTTGCCATTTAAAAAAACGCACTCTGGAGAGAGAATAGACGTTTCAAGACAATGACCCCAAGCAAGAATAATGGCAAGACTGGTTTCTAAAAAGAAAAAAGGCAGCATGGCAAATCTTCACAAATCTCCTGTCTTGAAGCCCACTGCAAAACAATGGAGCCCATCAGAGGAACGGTTAGTCATGAGAAACCAGTATCATACAGCCAGAAGACACTGTAAATGTGAAGTAGATAAATGTGCTGGAAATATACTGAACATCAAAAAAGTGTTTGAATACATTTTTTCCACTCTTCTTTCATTCACCTGTTTTTCGCTTCTCCAGGTGTCATGGCATAAATCAAAGATTCCTATTTACTCTAGTTGTATTTTATATAGGAATTAAGTATACCCACCAATGGTGCTGATACTTCACACTTTTTATTATTATTATTTTTAAACACTTGTAGGGTTGCTTTGTCTTCAAGCCGGGCTCTAAGAAGAGAAAACGCACTGTAGGTGTTGGTAAGTAGGAACATTTCAGTTGTTCTCATGCTAGTTACCTTTTGATATTTTGCCAGTAGCTTTTGTATTTTAAACACTTGGCATTTTCATTGCACAGAAGAGTATTTCGTTGATGGAAGTGATGACTGTGGCTATGCCAAAGAACGTTTTAACATTTGCCAAAGACTTTGGGAAAAGGTTAAAGCGGATACAGAGGTTTGTGGGTGTTTTTTTCTTGTTTTGTTTTTCAAGATCATATATCATATCATATAGCAAAAATTGGGTCATGTTAAGGGAATGAACAGTTTGAATTGATTATGGTTTTCCCTCAAACAGATATTGCAAGATGGGCTAAATAAGAAAATACTGGATAACCTTTTAGATTTTATCAAAAAGAGTACCTCAAGCTTCCAGTCAAGATCAGACGACTGGACGTCCCTCATGAGGGCCAGCGAAATTCCTACAGCTGCATTGGTGCTTGGTATGTAAGCAATATAGGTTTAATAGATTTTATTACCAGAGTAGAATTCCAGTCTGTCTAATAGGGATACTGTCTAATAGTCATATGATGTAACTGTTGTACTAACTCTGTCTTTGTAGGGGTGAATGTTCCAGACCATGACATAACATTTCAGAGCCTGTCTGACCTCCTGCAGAACTCTGTGACCCCTTTTGCTGTCTCTGTACAGGCCAAAGAGTGTGCAGGTGCATTTTGTTCCTCATTAGCATTTTGGGAAGAAGCCTTAGTACACATGTGTTAAGTGCAGACTTTTCTGTCTTCATATAGCTCTGAAGAACTTGATGCAGAGAGTGTTGGAAAGACTGATGGGTGTAGGAGTGTCAGTGGAGGAAGATGAGGGGGATGCCAGTGTCCATGTGCCACAGAAGAGGGTGTCTTGCTCCATCAGTGTGCTGTGTCAGTGGTATAAAACTGTTGCAAAGGTGCAGAGATGGGCTTTTAATCTGACATATCACACACACACACACACTCATTCTGAGATCAGCTTCAGTCTACAGAAGTCAGTGGTGTTTCTGGATGCTGCAGTTATGTGTCTACTTTGAATAGTACTTGCGTTTGTGGATGTAATGATGGACAGTGTATAGCCCAATGCTTGTGATGGTATCTCTCACAAAAACCTGCCGGTTTTTAATGCAGTACTGTCTGGAGTGTCAGAAGTCACGGGCATTTCTCTGAGTAGGCTGAAGTTGTTGAAAACAGGGTATGATAGATATTAGTGGATGACCTGCACATCTGTGAAAACACCATTAACCCTGAACACAATTTGAACACAAAATTCTTTTTCAAGGACGCCCGTGCTTGTTTCAACAAGAGGACGCCAAGAACAATTCTCTACAATCAGAGCACTCCAGAAAAGCCTCACACTTTAAAGGTTTTATTGAGTTCAAAATACAACAAAGGCTCTGTACAGTTGAACAGCTGAAGACTGAAGTATTAACTAGAAAACAGAGCTGTTGTGAAAATCAAGCTAAAAACCAAACTGCTGTTTTAGCTCCTTTCTTACAGCTGAAAATCTCTTTAAGGAACAGTGAGTCCTGCCTTTAGGATATTGGCTGTTTTCCGTCTTTGTTAGTGTGGGCTTCATTCTAAGTGCTAATAACAGCCCCTGAATAATAATTCTTCTTCTTCTTCTTCTTCTTCTTCTTCTTATCTGAATTATTACTGAGATAAGTAATTCTTTGTACACATCATTCAAATACACACCCTTTACATACAGGTTCTCTTTGGTAATATGAGAATGACATTTGGTTTAAATTTTAATAGTTTTCAGAAAGTATTTTATGTAGTTTTTATCGCATTTTAAAAATGTTAATTTGCTTTTCATCACAAGTGTGATGAATTTGACGCTGGTCACACTGAGCTCATTGTGTTTTACTGACTGCTTCTTTATAGAAACATGCCATGAAGTCTCCAGGAAAGACAAGCTCAGAGAAAGACTTTTCACAGAGTCCACCGATTGTAGTGATCTTCAAAGATTTTGAAGCTTTCAATCCTCGAGTTTTACAGGACTTCATCCTTATCTGCAAGTAAGTGTCTCTATTCTGATAAGAATTTTGTACCAGAATTTTTAAATGGCTGTTGTTGGTTTCCAAAAAACTTGACCGTTGTATTTTGAACAGTCGATACATCCAGGAGCTTCCGCTGATCTTTGTCTTTGGCATCGCAACGTCGCCCAGCACCATTCAGCACATGTTACCACACTCTGTGTCCTCTCTGCTGTGCATTGAACTCTTTCAGTCACTGTCCTGTACACAGCATCTTGCTACCGTCGTTGACAAGGTATTCAGCACTGACGGCCATGAAATAAGATTCAACATGGTTAGGTTGGATGCTCTGGTATTTTTTTTTGTACTGTCTTTTAATATCATCATTGTTTGTTTTACAGCTGATTCTGACCTCACAGTTTCCCTTCAAGCTCAGTGGGAAGGTTCTGCAGGTGCTGGTGAGCATCTTCCTGTACCATGACTTTTCTGTTCGCAACTTTGTCAAAGGCCTTCAGGTAAGCAGGCACCTGGACATGTGCAATGATTGCTCTGCTGCTGACTTTGTTGATATCCCACTATTAATAAACGTATTTATTCTTCTACAGTTGGCCCTCTTAGAGCACTTCCATTCCCAGCCTCTGAGCGTGCTCTGCTGTAAGAAACAGGAGGCACTGCTCTATGCTCAGAAGTTAAGCCACAAGGATGTTGAGATGGTCCGTCAGCTGCCCTCCTTCATGAGGTAATGCATTTGCCATAGTTTCTGAAAGCTGATTCTGATGGTCCTGATTTCAGCATTTTTGTCACCTATCCAAAATGCTTTTCAGAGAAAAAGCAGATCTTTTTTATTTTTCATTTGATGGCATATTTATTAAACTGATTGGGAGTTTTTCATTGCCGGGAGACACTGAGGCACACAATGTAACAATCATTGATTCACCTAAAAGTTATGATGTGACATAACTTGGCACATTACCAAAATGCCGATATATTCAGTGGCTCTGGGGAAGAACGTAAACTGAACTGTCCTAGTTTATTCAGTAGGAGTTTTCCAAATGAAACCCTGTCTACAAATTTTGGGCATGCTTGTTAGCCAGTGAGCGTTGACGTAATGACAGCATACCTTTTTAAAATTTCTTTTCAGATATGTTGAGGCTCAGGAACCGCAGGAACAGGTACAGCTTCTTACCAGTGATGATCATGTTAAGGTGAGTAATTCACATGAGTGTAGTTTGTCGTTGTGTAGGCCTGTTTTCCCCATGTTTGTACTTGTTTGAGGTTTGTTTTTAATTATGTGTTTTATTGTTCTTTTGGTAAATGTTTACAGGAGGTTTGTAAGACGTTCCTGAAAGGCCTTAGAAAATACCACAAGAACTACTATCCCATTCTCCGCTGTCTGCATTCTCTGACATCATCTCTGCCAAAGTATCCACTGGGGAAGCAAGTAAGAACTCGGGATCTGTTCCTGAAGTTATACCGACTCCTAAATCTCTTTTAGAAGACGGGTACTGGTTCATATTGTTGTTAAAGCTTAATCCACATGCGCGTTTTGTAGATCCGAGAGCTGCATATGTCCTGCCTGGAGAAGAATGTATGGGAGACAAATGAATATGAATCTGCCATGCAGCTTTTGAGGTAGGACATTTCACAATGCATCTGGCAGATTTAGTTTTTGCTCAGAAAAGAGAGAAATATTGTAAAAGAAAACAGTTAGAGCAATTATTTCTTTTTCTGTTAGAAAGAATGTTGGGTATGGTGTCTGGGAGGGGTGGTGTCCATTTCTGCATAAAACTTTATTAGATTAAATCACACATCTTCACAGAAATGATATGTTCAGATTTTTAAAGCTTTGGTGCGTACTTATAATGTAATATTACAGGTTGCTGGCAAAAGATGAGCTGGTTTCAGCATTGAGGAAGTGTGCTGACATTCTCAAACCAGGCAAGACCAAAAAAATGAAATGTGCTTTACAGCAACTGGAGGACTACATTGCCAGATTTGAGCAGCTTGACAGTAAGTTATCCTTTTTTCCCCAGTGCTTCATCATTAAAATGCAACCCAGTCTGGAATATAGAGCTAAATCTCTAAATCATATAAACACTTACTGATGACAGTACCAAAACTTTTCAAAAACTCACTTTAAAGATTTTAGACTTATTAAGCATTAAGTAAGAGTGTAGACTTTAAGCATTAAGTCAGAGCGGTGGGTAATAACACAGTCGGGTAATAATGCCTTCTAGGCTGTAATTAAATTTCTGCCTTTTCTTTGTTTATGCGTTAAACCTGTATAGGCGTAATATGCTTACATGTTTGAAGTTATCGATAAACATGCAGGCCTGTTCTGTTGACGTTTACTGTTGGTAACTGGATTTTAGAATAAACATAGTATCGTGCTGTCCTTAGGCATGTCCATAGATGCTGTCTCTAGAGAGGAGATCACTTCACCAGAAAAGGATCTCCAGAAAAAGACAGATCTCTTCCAACTTCAAAAAGTAAGGTGTTTTTTTTTTTTTTGGAAGGCTCAGTTGGAATTTCCTGTCATTCTGGGACAATGTTGAGCTTCATAATCTCATCAGGTTTATTTTATGAATCAAATGTGTTTTCCCTTAGACCCTCTTGGAAATGAAAGGGTCCAGAAGAACGAAGAAAATGAGTGCATTTGAACTTCTGAGAAATGAAGCACTAGATTTCATTGATGGTCTTGTGAGGTTAGTCTAACACTTTCAGATTAATTTGACACTCAAAAGAAATGGGGTGGTTAAAAAAGGCAGCAGTCCCCTGACTGATTTGTTTTTTACTGTATGAGCTGGAGCTGAAACTGAGCCCTCTTTTGGTAAGGTAACATTCAGATTATTGGCAACAACAGTCTACAATTCCAAACACATGCTCGGGAACAATTTGACCTCCATGGGTAAAGCAGGCTATAAAAGGTATCATAATGATCGAGGCATCTTAGTAACTTTACCAAAACAGTGTGCTCATGTAGCAACCATATTTAAGGACAGTCATGTGACTGAAGGTTTGGGCATTAAATACCAGCCAGTGAAAAGTAATTGTTTGTCTGTGAATGTGTTTACATGCACTTAATAATCTTCTAACTGCAGACAAAATTTCCCCATCAGAGAACTGCAAATTCTGAGTCTACGTGAGTCAGGCTGTAGTTCTGCTTTACAACAAACAAATATATAGATGCAGCAGAAGATGTGAGATGAGCATAATCAACTTCTTGCCACAGCGCAATATTATATTTTTAATATTGAGTTACTTTACCTGTAAATATAATCGTTACTCATGTAGAAGGTGACTTGTATTGTCATTAAGCATGTCGTCTCTGTCAGGGTCACCCTAAAGGTGTTTTGTGGCCGTCTGCGGTGTTAAATGCTGCTTATTTCCGGGACTGAAATGTGTTTTTGCACATGACTGAGATATCTGAAAGAAATCCAGGGATACATGTAGTGTACATGTGGTAAGATGGGTTTTAACTCAGCACTGGTATGCTCTTACCCAGATTTCTTGTGTATGCTGCTTACATTTAAATAATTGGATTACACTCAGCACACAATCAGATTTCTCCAGTTATCTGATCATTCAAATGATCGTGTCAACAGCATACTCTAATTTCTTACATTGGATTAAGGCCCAGAAGATGAATTTAAGCTTGATAATCGGATTTCTCAAAACATGTGTACTCTTAGCTGGATTTCTGATTTCTCAGCCTGTACAAAAAAGCAGACAGCAGTACTGCAGTGTTTAACATGGAACTTGTGAGAGGCACCAAACACTTTTGGAGTAATGCCGTACCTCAGTGCATGATAAAATGAGGAATACATATTTTTCCTCTGTGTGTGTGTGTGTATGTATGTATGTATGTATGTATGTATGTATGTATGTATGTATGTATGTGTGTATGTATGTATGTATGTATGTATCTTCAGGTAAAGATTTTTAGTCACGTGGAGTTTTACAGTATATTGCTTTATCTTCTGTGAGTTTATTGGCTGCTTGAAAAGCGGAAATCAGATTACTGCCTGACTCATGTAGGCATGGAGTTTTCCTATTAGCTGAATACCCAAGTGCATGTAAACGTGGTGAGCGAGTTACTAACAAAATCTGATTTTCTGCAGTATAATTCAGAAATGCATGTAAAATATTCAGTCTTTAACAGTCACAAATCAAAGACTGGGTAGGCCTGAAATGACCAGAAACACCTAACTATTTTATTGGCTATATGGATAAATGGTGTTTTTTTTTTTTTTTTTTAAGGAGTCACCTGACTCCACCAGAGTTGCAGCCGTTGAATGAGGTGTGCTACTACAGCTCTTCTGGGGTCCTGCGGCGACACCTCAATGCTACCCCACGAACCTCCATTCAAACAGCACTTAGTCATCCCTTCTTCTATTTGCAGGTACTGTAACATTTTTCATCTGCATGCTTCAGAATACTTCAGTTCACAGTAAGAATTCAGTGAGGACACGTTACACCTGCAAATATTTGCTCTATTGCCACTGTAGAACGAAAGCCTGAAAACCGAGGCTGGCACAGTCTCTAATTCTGCTCCAGATCTCTGCATTGTCTACAAGCTCCATCTGGAGTGTGGGAGGCTCATCAACCTATATGACTGGCTTGAGGTGTGAACATCTTGTAGCAGTACATATTAAATGGTGTTTAATATATGCAGATTCTAATTGTCCTTTTATGTATGAAATTCATTGTGTGTTTCAGGCATATGCCACAGTGACCTCAGCTGCTGAAGGCAAGGATCCAGAATCAGAAGACTATGGCAAGGTTGATGAACTCAAACAGTATCCTTTGGTTGCAAATCAGTTTTTGTTTGTGGGCAGATTTTAATACTTGTTGGTGTTCTGTTTCATCGTCCATGAGGTTGGATGCGAGTCTTTACTGTAAGGACAGTTTACAGAAAGCTGTACGAATGCTAGGTATTTATATAAATGATAAAGTCCATAAAGGTCTCATATCCTGCATTAAAACAACCGATACAGAACTGCTTGTTTTTATGTAGCAGAATTGACCATAATTCATTTTTACATGTTTATTTTCCAGCTTTTCTTTATCCTTTAGAATTACACAGGCTGTTTTAGTTATAAAGATAAATGACCCGTCTGTCCTCTATTGTGCCTCGTTCACAAAGCACTGTGGGCTGAAACCCTACTTAAACGTTCGGTGTAGATGGGCAAGGCTGAACTGCTGTTGGCTGAATAGGAGGATGTATGTACATGAATTTAATGGTATGTTTTTAAAATTCCTGATGGCGTTTACATATTGCTTAAAACTTCTTTCATTTCAAAAAGCAAGTGAAAGCCGGCTTTCTGTTTGGATTGAAATTGAATTACTGGAAGTTCTTTCTTTGTGTATTCCCCTTAACCAAACAGTGCTCGTTTCATTCAATCAGTGTCCGAGCTGGAGTTCCTAGGATTTGTGAAATCAACAAAGCAGAAAACTGACCATGTGGCAAGACTGACTTGGGGAGGCTGTTAAATGAGACCTGTTTCTGTGATGTATATAAATATATTTTTCTTAATAAATTACTACTTGTGAGAATATTTTTGTCTTCTACCGTTTTTTAACACCTTGTACACTAAAACAGATTGTTGAACAAATCAGTACAAATAGTTCATAGCAACCACCTGTAATGAAAATGTTCACTTTTTCATGGATGTTTATCACTTCTTTGTAATGTGTTCATCCTGAGGTTAATGTTCATTGCTTGAAATGTAATAATGCAGTCCCTGTTCATGCTAAATACATCAGTTCTTATGAATTTGGTTATGTGGCTTTCTTGTACCCACACGTTTAATACACTCACTGTTAGCTGGCAAACAATATTTGTGTTGGATAATGGATATGGACAACAGGGGTTGGGCAAGACCGGAATTAGGGAATGTGTTGGTATGAGTGTAAACCTACAGTATTGACTTCGTTTAATATGAAACAGACTTACTGCACTTTAACGATGATGATAGTATTAATAATAATAATAATGGGTAATAAGTTAATAGTAAACATCTTTGGCTGCACCCAAAACCTACGTCTAGATTAGAGACAGGCTGCCGATTCATTTAAAACCTCTGCAAGGGTTTACAGACACTGTTAGGTTAACAAACTGCAGTGGAGGACCTGACATTTAATCCTGTACAGCCCAAATGTGAACATGGCCCAAACATGTCCAAAACTGTTTAGACATTCCTTATGAATTAATGAACGTGGCAACTTTAAGGTGCCCCCACTACAGACGCACCATTCTACCAATCACAGATCCTCAATATTGTAGATCATTCTGAACTGTATTTTATGATTGCCTTCGTGAATTACTAAAAATTAATGTGATGTGCTGCATCGAGGTGAGGCTGTTCTGAGATTTGCTGCTGATAGCTGTTTCCTATGCTCCATGTGGGGAAACCAAAATGCAGTTCAAATGGAAAAATGCTATGAAGTCTACAGTAATGGACCTCCAACCCAATTCCTAAGTTAACAAAACAGACTGCACACAAATTTTTATTAATAAAAGGCTTTTAATGCTTGGGTTTGTCTATATCAATACATAGGAAAGCAAAACAAAAGGATCTACGTGACTGGGGAAATCTCATGAGCTCATTATACAGCACAGAGCAGTGTTTCAGTCCTGGAGAACTGCTGTGAAGAACGCTAAAGTCTAGTCATCCCTCTGCTCCAAACTCATCTGATTTGGCTCAAGCGCTCTAGATCAGACGTGTTACAGGACGGGAACAAAACCACAAAGCCGTGTAGTGCACAGTTCTCAAGCACAAGGACCGGGAAATATTGGCAAAGAGGTATGGGGATTTCTTGTGTATACTCACATGTGAAATGACTTTGGAAAATAACACATGGTGATCTGCAGTAATGAACTGTACAGGCTACTAGTAACAAACACTATTCTGGAATGGGAGCAAAATGTGAGAGAAGGCTCATGGTATAGATTATAAGTAGGCCACTGGTAGAATAACAGACATAAAAGGTCCGTATACATTTACAAGAGGAAGCACCCAGGTTCACAAGGAACAATAATATTTACTGACAAAGTCTAAAGGCAGCGTCTGTCAGCGTGAGTGTCACTGTAGCAGTTTTAATTCAAACCAGGTCTGTGGTGAAATCAAGACATTCAGCTCCAACTGCAGCAATTTGAAGTCGAAAAGCATCTTGGCGCAGAGTTGGTGTTCTCAAGACACATCTTTAAAAGAACAGAGAATGCACATCAGCGCAAAGTAATAACAAGGCAATTATATGTGCAAATGAAGCGCATAGCTTTGGGGTCATTTTGGCGAGTCTGAGTTATGCAGCGAAAATGAATACTTACAGCTAGCAGGCTGTTCCTCAAATCGCCGCATCAACTGATCATGTGTAAACTTCACAAAGGTGTCATATTGCTCTGTTACAAAGACAAACCAATGCAGCATGAGAAATCAGAGAACATAGTATTGGGCATACGATCGTTTCATACAGTCCATATATGGAACAGGCCATTGTTAATATCGTTAAAGTTATTTACATATACCCATCAATTTACACAAATGCCAGAAGTGGACAAACGGGGAAAAAATAAAAGGCAAAAAATGTTTAAATGTTTAAATTAGAGATGCACCATGAACCAACACCAGTGCACATACAGACACTGGGAGTAAACTTACCTGAACATGACTTATTTCTCTGTAATGCTTATTCAGGTAGATTTATTCCCACCAGGTGTCTGTCTGTATGTACACTGGTATTGGTAAAATGAATAAAACTTCAACAGTCTAGCATCAACTAAACATTCTGCTCCTCCAGAGTACAACCAATACACCATTAAATATCAGTTTGAAATATCAGCTACATTTTACCATCTCTGATACTAACATATACTGATACATTTTAATGATCACTGTTATCAATTTTCACTGATAATTTTCAAATGACATTTTTAACTTTTATGCTGGCAACAATCTGGATGCTCCTTTTCTTCTTTGACTTGAAAAATATGGTGTCTGTAATTTCTATAAACAATCTGGAAGATGAACATAAATAAATAATAAATAATAATACAGTTTAGTGCCATCTAATGGGTTGATGTTCATTAGCATTCGATTACATATTTTTTCTTTTGATCACAATCCCTGCAATCCCTAATACAATGCAAGGTTTTTATAAACATTGCATTGGAGTACATAGTATATATATAGTACATATAGTATACACACACACACACACACACACACATTACATATACATACATATACATATACACATAAATACATATACATATATATATATCTATATATATATATATATATATATATAGAGAGATATATATATATATATACATATATATATATATATATATATATATATATAGATATATATACATATATATATATATATATATATATATATATATATATATATAGCCTTGACCCATCCCTGCTTATAGAACTTAACTATTCCTGGCTGTTCCCTATACTTCACAATGTTCCTAGTCTAAATCTGCTCCAGTTCACCTTTGAGGGAAAGGCTGCAATGTGAAAATAAATGCACATGGAAATAGATAGAAGCAGATTAATGCATTTTTTTTAAAAAAAGTATGCAGTTTACCTACTGCCCAGCGTTTTGGGAATTTGGTTTGTATATGCAATTTAATACAAACCTGCCAACTTTGAAGTCATGATCTCTTCATACTCTTCCCTGACCTTCTCTTCACGTTCTTTTAAGAGACGTTCACAAATCATCCCAACCTGCTTCAAAGTGAACAGCGGCTGCTCTCTCCTTGTTGGTGAAACAGCTCCAGAGGAAGCATCTGTAAAATGAGTTGATTCATGTTAGGCATAGCTGACGGTATAAGAAGTTTGATTTTATCGTGCTTTAATATGGAGCTCCATCAGAGCTGACAACCACTATTAAAAACAGTCTGGACCCTAACAGCTGTACTCTGGAGGAAAGTGGACTTAAATCTCAGCTTTAGAATTGAGCATTAGTTATTACAGAATTCATCTGTTGGGCTGCAGTTCTAGTAAAGCTTATTAAATATGATGATCATTTAATATGGTCATGTTCAGACAGACATGACAAAACACACACACCAAAAACACACTAGCTTAAAGGCCATAACAGCAGATCACACACAGCTCACCTGGAAAGCTGGATCCACCCAAAATAGACGGAGGAGATTGAGACTCGATAGAACAGCAAGCCTCACTCTGTGGAAAGCTTCCATCCAAATGCCTCCGCTTCTGCATTCGCTTGTACTCCTGCTTTATATTATGGAGGATTTGCTCTGTTTAAGGAAAAACAGCCAGTGGTTTAGTATTAAATATCATATGTGCATGCAAACCTTGTTGATGGAAGTCAACAGTGATTAAGCCTAGTTTTAGACTAAGCTGTAATGACAATGATGATTATGATTTAAGTGAAACTGAAAATTCAGATTTAATCATAACCTGGCTCTTGGTAACTGACCCCTTCAGAAGTTCAGATCTGTAGTTATACATGCGTGTCTACAGGACACAACATTTGGACAATCACTATAGTTTACTAGAGGATGCTGCTCAAGTATTTCGGGGCCCAGTTCTACCAGACCCAAATTGTTTCCAATGGTGTGCCAACAGCAGAGCTGAAAGATTAACCCTTAAAACCCTACGCCTGTGCTTTGTGGGAGGTGTGTACATCTTTTTTCTAGGTTTTGTAAGTCAGGAAAGGGTTAACTCTCAAACATGATTCACAGGTGTGTAGTTTTTACTAAGTTAACCCTTTCCTGAATTGATGCATACGATAAAGCCATCTAGACTGCACGCTCGGGGTTCTCATGATCAAACGAGTTTATACTACTAATCTGTGCAAATTTCAAACTACACAAGCTGCGATTTTAACTGGAATGGTTAGCCTGTTTCTAAGGGAGGGATGAAAGATGAACAAACAACACATTGAGGAGTGCGGGTCAGTTTGGTGGTTGATTTGGCTGTTGATGGCTGAGTCTGGGGATCTCTCCTGAGTAAGTACATGCAGTTTGGTGTCTGTAGGTTAAAGAAAACACTAGGGCCTGGGTATGGCCAAAAAAATGAATCTGACTCTAAGCAAGAAACGAGAGTTGGAAAAAATGAATGGATAACTGCGGGTCAAATCAGGAGGTCTGCCCTGGGACACAGTGTCTGTCGGTCGAGCAGTAGTACAGTAGATAGGCATAAAAGGATTTTTTCTGAAAACCTTAAGTTGGATTATAAAGCTCTATGCAAGCACACCATTCCCAATGAGACCAAACATTTTAGAGCTGTGCTAAAATCTCGAAATCTGTGGGACTAGTTAGCAGACAAAAATCTCTTGACCAGAAAGAGTAATAATATAAACTGGATACCCATGTATTGAGCAAAGCAATGCGCATCCATAACAGCCTATTACTGACCATCTTGTCTTAAGTGGAGAACTTTAACCCACCATCAGAACTGATTAACTGCCTGTAGCAGAGCTAGACCAATCAGAAGCAACCAAACAACTGTGTGCCTGCATGAATAGCAGAAAGTCCCAAACCCGAGGAAGTGGATGTTCTGGTCTTACGGTTCCACAGTATCAGCCCTGCACCTCAATGTGCAGATAATAATATCAATCCAAGACTAGGCCTAATCCATGTCTGGAAAACTGACCCACAGACTACTGTAAAGGCATCCCCACTGCATGAACGGATCAGCAGCAGGACACAAATCTGAAAGTTTCTAACAGGATTATTAACAGTTACAGGTCGTTTCACAGGGTCAACTATGCTGTTCTGACTTAGAACAGAGGCCTGTATAATCAAACAGCTAGCATGGTGGTCTTAAGGAGGGTATCTCGTTCAGAGCTGCGGACCTGTAGTGAGAGTGGTCGACACCTCTCCAAAAGGAGACGGCTCATGGCGGAGGTATTTTCTGGGGGATGAAGAGGAGGAAGAGGAGGACACCGGAGCGCATCTCCGTCTTTTGGATGAGCTGGGACTCAGCAGGGGATCGAAATCCATCGTTCTTTTCAGCGTAGCCCCGCAAGCCATCGTAGCAGCTCGGACACGGTTGAAAGTCGGAAAGCAGTAAGGTACGGACAGCCAGCCGGCGGCGGTGGGGGATGGAGTGAGATGTCCTTTTGACTCGGTCGGTCAGAGAAAGCCGCTCTGCCTACTCCTCCGCCCAGCAGACCTGCCGCTAGCTCGGCTAAGCTTGCTAACTAGTGGCAAATTCCCGTTAGCTACGCCGGTCAGCCGAAGGGCCTTTCGGTCGCTTGTCCAGCTGGGTTAGCCAGTAGCCGGTTTACCGTTTCTAACAAACAAAACCCGAGAGTCCAGCGGGGTAGAGTCGGCTCGGATCTGCGCGTCTCCGCTGCTGGGCTAAATCCACCGCTGTAACGAAGGACGTGCTGCTAAAGCGAAAGCGGCGTCTAAGCCCCCACGTACGCAGGCTAATGGGAGATTTGCGCCCCACGAAAGGGCTTTATCTTCTACACACTGAGTTTGTTTTTTCTCCACATGTCGCTGACGATAGGTCCTTTCTCTTCTTCCTTTCTTTACGTCGGGAACATCGTAAAAACCAGCAGAAAGTCTTTTACTGCCACCTCTTGGAATGTGTCACACACACACCCCAGAGTGCTGAAGGCTTTACACCAGTTAATGGCAGAACCTGGGAATAATGGAGAACTGATTAATAGTTCATGCGACTGAACGTCAAAATACTAAACTATATTTTATATCAGTTTACAGAAACGCAACAGCTCTAACAGGGGCCTTCACTGTATCATACCATACACAGAACATGCTTAAGTAACTGGGCTTTAAGGGGCGCCCACTGCTGACACTCATCCCAGATAGCATGTGGGCCACCTCTGCAGAGCTAGGGCACTGCTGGCCCACTTTCTGTGCTGGCATCCTGCAGGTGAGTCAAAGATGTCTAAACGGTACCAAAACAGATCTGATCCGCTTCTGGCACTGATACAGCAGTGCTGTTTACTGCCACACTGCATGTTAGCCAAAAGTGGCCCACATATAAAAACTTGTGTGGCCTACATGTTCCAGAACAGGTCTGATCCACTTTTGCCAGAGATACAGCAGAGTTGGCTGCATTTGGGGCGTGGCACTTATCTGTTGTGTATGTGACCCACATTTTACAACCAGGAGGGGTCTGCCCAACTGTGGACCTGATGAAAATGGGTAATGTGGACCAGAACAGTTTCGCTATCGCATTAGTTTCTCACATCAGATCTTTCAAGATATCCTTCCGCTCTGTGCAAGTAAACTGCAAAAACTTAAGATGTAAAACTTTATTTAAACTTTTCAGACTAGCCACATAGCACTTCTGTCACTCTGGATTTGATGTCATGATGTTGCGAGCCACATTCATCCGGACATCCATTAATGCTCTTGTGGCTAAATGCAATCAGAGCCTTACAGCAATGTCCCAGTATCAAGTTTACAGCTTTCTCAGCTGAGCAGAGGGTGTTACTGTAGCAAGGGAAAATACCCCATATACTAATAGTCTCGATTTCAGTGTCAACAAAGTCTTAGACGTTTGTGCAACCTATAGGATTCATCATCAGCCTTTTTGCTCATCAAAACTTTATGCTTTATATACAGAACAGTACTGTTTGTTCAGCATGGTGTAGACCAAGCAGGAAGTCCTTTAAATGTGACCTGTTATCTTTCTGAAGTGTCTCAGTCTCTTCTAAAGAGTTTGATTATATGATCAACACTGTGTTTGGGACAGGCCCAAAAGTAGGCCTATCTGGCCCAAATGGTACCTCACACCTACAAGGTATATAAAAAAAAACAAAAAAATAACATACAAACCAGTCTAGAAGTAATTAGGTAGATGTGTTTAAATGTGCTCAAAAATCCAAATAGATGTTCCTCCTTTGTTGTCTGCCCCATACAAATTCATAATGATAATAATAATAATAATAATAATAATAATAATAATAATAATAATAATAGTATAGCAATGAAATACATTTCTATAATTAGTGTAATATGAGTTTGGCACCATTTAGACTATACAGAACATGTGGTCTAAAACACCATCAGTGCTAATGCAGTTAATCAGTTAATGTGGTTATAAATATAAGCAGTGGGCCAAAAATGTGCTTGTAATTAAGCTGTTAGGATTTTTTGGTGTAATTAAATAAACAGGCACTAATGACACTTTTCAAAAATATTTATTTATGTAAAGAAAATTTACCTCTAGACAAGTCATTTACATTGGGATATGAATTCTGTTTGTAGGCTACATCAGTCCATGAGATGATACACAGTGATTTATCTGGGGCGATGGTTTTGCTAATGGCAAGAAATGTAATCTTTTGTTAATAGTTAATAAGGCTAAAAATCAATAATATAAACAGTATCTGATATTAAGTCACATATATTAAAAACATAAAATAGCCACAGGGGCCTTTATTATCCAGTTTTCTTTTTGCACTAATTTTTTCAATCTCCATAGTATTTTCCAGTATTGGTGATGCATAATGCAAACGTAGAAAGACTATGAAGGTAGATTCAGAGGATAGTTATCTGACTCTATCGAAAGTATGAATTCATTAATCCTGCCCTGTTGCCGGTCCCCGTGGACCAGTTTCACTAAAGGTAAACAAAGCACTGATTTGTGGGCACAATTCACTTTCTGTTCTATTCAATTATGGCTAAAATAAAACTTTCTGAGAAACAACAAACTTCAACCCCAACAGGTGCATCTTCTGTTAACAATAAGGATAACCTGACGGGTGCACAGCTTCATAGGTACTGGATACTCTGTAGTGGGATCTTGAGAAAAAAGGTTCTTACTTGTGATTACAGCTAAACTGGTGGATGTAACACAATCATTAACAAGGTTAATACAGTTTACAAGCAGGCTGTGTAAATCTCACCTAGTTACAGTAGTTTCTCTTAGCATAACTGGACCTAGCTCATTTGGATATAATGGCATGGAGTTTATGAAGTTTAATCACAAATCAAAAGCAAGCTGCCCTTTCAGAAGCCTAATTCCCTCAAATGCGTATCACTTCATCCTGCACACTCGCGCCTCATTTTAAAAGACATGTGAATTTGTACTTCAATACAAAAATATTTTTTGTGTTTAAATCATTAAAGAGGCCCAAAATATTTTACTTAAATTCCTTAGAAAGTGATTATTATCTTTTTACCTTGACACCCATCCCCCCCCCCCAATCTGCCTGTTATATAACACAAACCTAACCAGGATTGTGATCTCTTGCAATCTTTTGGGCACTTCTTTAAAAGGTCTGGATTTCCATTTTCTCAGTGTCCTACAGTACAGGGGAACCCTCGCCCAGACACATGAAAGCAGAAGTAACTCCCACACTCGCATCTTTTCATCGCTGATTAAAATGTTAAATATTTCACTTGGTTTTACAACAAATGTTCTAAAATACATACTTTCAATAACGTTTCATCACTGTAAATCAGCATAGAAATTCAGTTCTGGAACAGTTGTAATGTTCTCGCTCACTGCATTCCACTAAACATGTTTCCTAGCAAAAATAAGACTCTGGCCTAGTTTTTCTTACCTTACCCCTGAATTTACAGGCTAGTTTTACACAAGATGGTCCAGCCTTAGACATAAAGACATCCGTCAAGAGAGAATCTCTTTTTTTTCAGGACATCTTTCTTTGTCAAAGACTGCACTTTGTTTAGGGGAAAACTAGCCACTAGAGCAGAACATTTTATCAGTCACATACTTGTATTCTGTAACTAAACAGCACCTTAAATCCTGAAGTATCCCTGTGTGTGCAGACGCACAAAAGTCATTTCTGTGCTATTATGCAGCTGTTCAATTTAGCAAGAGCTCTGGAGATGGAACAAAATATTCTTGAGATCAACTGGTACAATGCTCCACTGTGCTATTTCTACTGAAGCAGACAGTTTTACAGCCAGTAACATACATACACTTGCTGTCCAAAGGTCTTCAAACTATCTATTTCTAAAATCTTGAGATTTGTATTGTAGTTTGTAACTGATGCCCTACTGATAGTCATATTAAAAATGCTGAAGTGCTGCAGTTGTTGTAATGAAGCATTAAATTCGGGCAAACATGGCATGGAATCACTCTTCAATAGTTGGAATCAATGTTTCCAACAAAATAAGATCAATTTAATTAAAAAAAAAAGGATTATATTATATTATTTCTGTGCAACTTTACAGTTTCATACAATAAGTATGAAGTTCCAGATGTGTCATGAAGAGCTGTATATAATTCTGATGTGGTTTAGAAAACTGTAAGCCCCCAAATTCTTGTTGATCCCAGATAACTTAAAACACAACATCTCAAAACAGCTTCTGACGTCTAGTTATAATATTTAAATTGACATGAAACATGTTAGAAATAAACAACATCAAAATAAATAACCATCTACGCCAAACTTTTAAACAGTAGTGTATGTTTTGGTTTAAACACTAGCAACCCTGGGATGGAATGTAGGCTGTAACCCCTTGCTTTGCAGCGGACTGCCGATCTCAAGGCCTGATAAGAATTTAAAAGGTCTTATAGCATGTGTACACACAGGGATTATACCAACACGGCACGTTTCACTTTCATCATACAATCTGTTCCTTTCTTTACGTTTCTCGGACACACAGAAAACACAGTTTCACAGTGTTTGAATACATCCTTAACCGTCCCAGATCTCAGAGGAGTTGGGGGGGAAAAAAAAAAATAAAATAAAATCTTTGGTAGATCGTCATAATTGTCACGGCGAACGAGCTAGGTCATAAACAGTTCACATATAGGCAACGATTGTGTCTTTGAATTCAAAGAATCCAAAATTCAAGTCTGACAACTCTTTGGTTGCATCAAGTTTTAGCATCATGTTGAAATTGTAGTACAAGCAGATTCTTGTATTTAAAAAAAAACAAAAAAACCCAGGGGTATACGGCCTTGAGCATCATTAACCTGTTTTGCTACTATATACAGAATATGGAAAAATATAAATTATTATAATGCATTACTATATTAAAAGGTTGTGTCTTCAATATATATATATATATATATATATATATATATATATATATATATATATATATATATATATATATATATATAAAAACCTCAAATTGTCTTTGGCTGTATCCTAACTTCTGATATGCACATAAACTTATGCAATATGCATGATGCTCATGCAAAACTAACATTACTCAACATCATCCATGAAGACTTACATCCATAATGCAAATCT
Organism: Prochilodus magdalenae; assembly: GCA_024036415.1. Taxonomy (NCBI): domain Eukaryota; kingdom Metazoa; phylum Chordata; class Actinopteri; order Characiformes; family Prochilodontidae; genus Prochilodus; species Prochilodus magdalenae. The sequence continues at coordinate 688,903 of JAMWET010000103.1, read as the reverse complement.
CATGTGAGAGTGCAGACTCCCAGAGCCACATACCTTCAGTTATGATACTTGGTTTTGTGAAAATTACACTCAGCTCTGGTGAATGCAGACATCCAACGATGCACTGAAGCACCCCTTACTTTTTAAACTTTAAACACTATGACCTTAATTTTTCATTTTAACTCAGTAAACCTTCACTCGAAACTATCAACCAAGATAGCATTAAGAAGAAACAAACGCTTAAAAAAGCGCAATCAATATTGTTATACTTCCAACAATAAAGATGCAGCATTAGTGTTATTGGCTATATACAGTAAAAGTAAAAGTGCTGTGATTCGTTAATAGTAATCGTATGGTAAAATTCCACAGTGAAATCTGAATAATACTGAATAAAGAGAACTTGCTGGTTTGCAGCATCCTTCATACCTGCCCCAGATCCTTCTGAGTTATGGCCCTTCATTAATGATCAGAGAAAATGCTCAGGAATGGAACTGATGAGACTAGTCAACCAGGGATGCAGTCTCTCTCAGACACTCCCCAGGACACAGTCCTTTGGCACCCTCTGCAAGATATCCCTTGAAGGGATGACATCTGCTCCAGTTATCACAGAAAAATAAATCTTCCATGACTGTGGCAGCTTAGCAAGCATTATGAGCTCATATAAGTCTGGAGTTTCTAAGAAACTGTATAAGGACCCTGTAGATGAAGGTATACTGGGAAATTGTCTGCACCATCATCATGCGCTGCTGTCGCAGCAACTTCAGAACAGTAGGGACGTCCAGCATCTAGGGAAACAAAGGTTAGTGGATTATACTTTCAGCATGTTCTTCCATTTATCATTTGTCAGTCTGCTACAGAGGAGAATGCCACCTATTCTCCCTGTCTGCTTGATTATTGCTGGGATGTAAACAAAGTCATTTGGATCAAAGTGGTTTGATGTACAATGGGCCATTTTAGTTCACACAGGACCAGACAACAGATGTGTGTTATGCCTTTAAAAGCTATTTCAGAGAAAGGCATTTCATTAAATGACTATGAATGTTTCCTGTAGTACAGTGGTTGTGAGAAAAGGACCTAGATATACCACTATTTTACCATCATTATCTTACATTTAGACATACAATTCATATACATAGTGTATAGACCAGTTAAACTAAATTTAGTTGATTTCCTAAACAAAATTAAATTAATCCTAAATAAGTTAAATCAGCACATACCGACATCATTGTTAAGAAATCTTCTACAGTAAACCTACTCTAAATGATTTACTTATCTTAACAATTGAGTGCCATTATTGTTACTAATAGAGTAAGAATTTAAGCATTAGAATTAAAATGTAATCCACACACATGCACAAAAGACACCATCACACTAAAGTGCAGTCACTCCGCCTTGAGACAGTGACAATAGGACCTTTCCAGCATTCGTGCCAAATTAAACAGAGTGTGTATGTACCTCATTATGTTCCAGACAGGCTACCATGATCTCACTCAGAATGACCACACCAGTGCGCCCCACCCCTGCACTGCAATGCACCAACACGGGCGGGTTTGTGTTCTTTGGATCACTGGTGCTGTTGGTGTGCCGCCTCACAGACTGAACCTCCTCCAAGTATGCTAGAACACAGAGTTAGAAAAGTTAACTGAGCAAGTTCTGCAGCAGCCTAAACCAACGAGGTTTAGGAGACAGAATTGTCCTACTCAGTCAGTACCCGGCACAAATATAATATAATATAATATAATATAATATAATATATATATATATATATATATATATATATATATATATATATATATATATATATATATATATATATATATATATATATATATTTATTTTTTTAATAACAATCCCTGCTGAAAAACTTTGATACGTGTTAATTACCAACTACATCCTTGGGAAAACAAAGTGACGATAAGGTTCATGGAGCTGTTTAAAAGTGATATTTTAGAGAAATGGGCAATATAACTATATGATGTATGTACTTCTGAGCAATGTGGATAATATCAGTACTTATAACTGGAAAAAACTTAAACTGGACAATCTATTACAAAGACAGCAAACAGGACTATTTAACAGTATTTAGAGCAGAACAGTGTGTAAAACACTAAGTTTATAATAAATAAAAATCCACCCTGTATTACGACTTATCATGCCACATACTGAGAAAATGTCTTGTGTGTTATATTTCTGCCATACTGCCCACTCCAAATATTTAATTTCATGAAGCAACAATTTAAAACAAATCTGCTGCTCTAAAAGACTGTCCATTTTAGGTGTTTAACTTACATAGAAATCCTTTAAAGTCTTCAGGACAGCCATGGTCAGGCCAATCTGTGTACTGCAAGTGCCAGACGGTTCGCTCTTGGCCTGTTAAGAGATGTTTAATTTTCAGGCCGGTGGTAGCGTAACAGCCCGAGTCTGTGCGGAAGCGCGTGGTGATTTTAAAACGGCCATATGTAACCGTGTTGTGACGAGAGCCTAGACGAGGCCAGTAGCGGAAGCTCTTTTCGCGACCTCCCTCCTGTGGGTGGAGAGCACACAAGACAGTGTGATGAAAAGAAGTCAAGAAGGAAAGAGAAAGAATAACAGGAAAAACATGCTGAAGAAATACACCAGCTCCTACGGAGTGTGACATCACGGATATGGCTAAAATACATACCTCTTCAGCAGTAACCATAGCAATAATGGCAACTCCTTGTTCCCAAACCATCTGCCAGAAGTCTTGGCATGTACTGGAGAGGGGACCCTGGGATGCAATGTAGCTCCATTCCTCTCCCCCCACTGTAATCTAGAATAACAGACAATGAGAATGATCCAGTTGAAAAAGGAACTGCCGTAAACTTACATTTGGGTGACAAAAGAGTCAATGCAGCAAATGTTACAGTTGAAATTCAGCTACAGGAAAGGAGTGATTAAATAAACCTAAGTTCTGTCACAAGACAAAACAAAGCTTGCCATACGTGTGCCTACCTTAATATGCGAGGCGTTAATGTAGCCTGTGTTGTTCTCTTTAGTGGGCACAAGCTCCACACGGGTGTCGTCATAGGGCAGCACATCTTGGAAACGATTCCGTTCTGCGTTTTCAGGCAGCTGCGCAAAGCTGCACTCAAAGTTAGGCAGTTTCTTTGGCACTTGTTCGTACTCTGTAAACACCATGCCTTGTTCCAACTTCTGCTCCAGGAGCTTACACTGAAACACACATACCCACACAGAACCAGTATGAATTTTGACTTTTGAAAATTAGCAGGTTAAATGTACTCTTCACAAAGAGCTAAAGCTATGAACATGCTGTGCGGTATGGCAGAGTGATGGAAATATAAGATTCTATTTATAAAAATATACACATTTTGAGGACAATAACTTTACATTAGGCATCTTTCCTGTCACCCATTTATTAATTTTAGCATGTATTATACGTTTAACTCAACCAATGTAATTCCTTTGGCTGTCTAACTTTATTTTTTTTTTTTGCTGTAGTGAGTGAACGGCTAGCCTCCCAATTCCTCCCACCACACACCACCCCACAACTCGATGTAAAAAATATATATAAATAAATAAATAAATAAATAAGCCTTTGCTGCTAATACTGGGCTAAGGAACAGAACAGCTTAATTATTTTAATCAAGATATTTCAAACATGTTAAACAACTTTCAAAACCCATTCAACTCCTTCTGGTTACATCTCTAGGTGTCTGACAAAGCTTGATCCAAAAGACAAAGGCACTAGTGATCAGTGGTTCCAGTCTCCTACCCTTTCATCATTGGAAGCTTTCCCTGGTTCGTCCTTGCCTTCGTCCGGCACAGGCATTCGAGCAAGTGTTAGTCCATTGAGAGCCGCCAGCTTCAGCGGTCCCATCTTTTTTATATCTGATCGGATTCCTTTCTTCATGCCCTGTGTAGGGTGGTGGGAACGAGTGTGTGAAGTTAAGAGAAGGTACAAACTCAAGAATACAAAAGTGGATACTGCCACATACAGACACTTTGTGTGCTTTGCGGAATGTAGTTCATCATGTCTGCTAACTCGTTTGGCGGCATTCCTTGTGTCACATGTACAGAGCATGCTGGTCTGTCCCTCCCACAACCAGTACCAACCTGGTAATCTGCATTCATTACCAGATAAACACTTCAACTCCATGTGATGTCTCTGGTACAAGAGACAGTCAAACCTAACTTACTGCTTTAAGAATGTGAACATCGTGTTTAATATGTCTTTTTTTTTTTTATCTATAAGAAAAATCTATAAGAAAAAAAAAAACAAAAAAAGCGTGTGAACAACATACCATAGGAAGTGTACTGAAGTCATCTGTTAATTAACTAAAGCAGTTTCAGTTTTGCAAACCTAGTCATTATAGATGGCATTAATCAGATCATCTCTGACAAACACACTTCATTAAGCATCTCAAGACTTTTTTTTTTAGCACTGTAAGTTGATGACTGATGAATATTAAAAAATATGTGGTGTCATGGAGAGAACGGAGTTTATCAGCAAATGTTAACCTTCTAACTGGAATACTTTCACAAATCTACATAACGTTTCCAGGAAACTGTTATTGTGTAATTCAAATATGCTGTAGGAATTGCACTTCAGCACTGCCAGAAGACTACTTTGTGCAATCTGGATCAATCCCAGTCAGGGTGGAGGTCTCAGAAATAATGAGACAGTGATTAGGATCAATCACATTTAGGAGGAAGTCTCAGTACAAACATGACAATTACAAGTTCTGTTTTGGCTAAAGAGGCATTATTCTGCTTTGAAAAGCCGTTTTTGTTTGAAGTACACTGCCAGCTTGAAAACTGAACTGCCACAACAAATACATTTAACACGCCATACAACCTGCTATGTTTTATCTTTGTCTAAACACCAAGAATACTGGCAATTTTGAAAGGACTGGTGAAGAACTTACAGGTGGAGGGAGGCCATCAATGTTCCTTCTTGTAGCAGGCACATCAGAAACTGGTCTCTTTTTGATAATCTGACCCTTATTTTTTGAGCGTGCTTGACTGCTCAGATCACCTTCTGAAACCGAAGGCATGATCGGGCTGGCCTCAGTAAGCGGGTACAGAGGCCCCACCTCATCCTGCTCCCGAATCCGAGGCTGGGGTTGAAAACTTAGAGGGCCAGCGAGGACTGGATCCAAGCTTGAGGTAAAGGGATATGCAGGTGGTGGAGGTGGCTCCATCAAAGGATGCCCTAGTACGGTCATGTGTTGCTCTGAACCAGCGACTATGTCCTGGGACTGCGGAGTGTGCCGGCCACTGTCGTCCTCAAACTCCTCTTCTTCTCCACTGCTGTGGACCAGCATGGTGGCATCGGACAGGGACTTTTTGTGTCCATAGCATACATCTTCCTTTATAATTACATCCTCTGCCTTGGTCCTCTCCATGAAGACGTTGAGGTCAGAGCCTGAGGCTGCAGAGGCAACAGGAGTGGCAACTGGGGGTGAAGTATCAGCAGCAGAGACAGACACTGCCCTCTCTTTTAGCCTCATGTTCTCCAGGCCATATGCCAAGCCAGCAATCTCAATGGAGTTTCGCTTTTGCATGCGAGTGTGACGGGTGGTGATGAGTGGCTCACTTACTTCTTGAAGTGAATGAGCAACTGGTAGGCTGTCCTCCTGGAAGGTCTGCACCGAGTGGTGCACTCGTCGAGTGATTAGATCCGGATTGCTACTGCTCACATAAAGGTGGCGTGAGAGGTCCGGGGTGCTGTTGGCTGGCCGGGGGTGAGAGTAAGGATATGGAGGAGGTGGCCGGTACACCTGAGTCCTCATGATGTTGGGGGCAGGGTATTCTTGGGCCTGTTGCAGCTGCACATTGGTCAGTTCGGGCACACTGACGGCACCCACCACAGGCCGTCTTTCGGTGGGATACGGATAGGGCGAAGGGCTGTGGAAGCTGTAGTTGAGATGATACTGGGTCGCGCCATGCTCACGGATCTCAGGCTGGCTATATACTAGTGGATCGGGCCGGCTGTAGGCGTACGAGTTGCCGATGTTGAGGTTCCTCATGGAGTGACTCTGACGCTCTGCTGCAGGCATCATGCCTGCATTCTTCTGACGCATAACCGTCTCGTAGTCGGGCGTTGCACGATAGGAGGGTGGAATAAGGACACTATGGCGATGTGAGGGCACATAATCTGCCCGCATGACATCACTCCCTGTGATGCTGGGGTTGGAGGACATGGGTGATGGCTGAAGGTAGTGCTGCGGGTTGTTGAGGGAGCTGGTGCTGTGAGCGCTGTACACACTGCCATTCCGGATCCTTCCATTGTACTCATGCGGCGAACGGTCCAGACTGGTCTGAGAATGGTAGTAGTACCCATTCTGATTGTTCATGTAAAGGTTGTCTGTATAAGAAGTAACAGGGAGTCCGTTTTGCAAAAAAATCAAGCATAAAGCATTCAGAAGATAAATACAGTGGATAACTGAAGTTTTGCTTTTTACCTTGAGAGGATGTGTAAGGCTCAGTGTAATGGCCATTGTAGTGCAACTGAGGTGGTGGCATCATGTAAGCCTGAGGCTTGGGCTACAGCAAAAACAAGAGAAGCACTGTTTAGCTTCTGAGCCCAGCATATGCTCAAAGACAAATCACATGAACATAACAAGAAGAGCAGCTGTTTCCATGGCAAGGTCAAGACAAGCGAATACATACAAAACACCAAAAAGCAGTCTAGGCAGTGAATTATTTAGAACATGCCTACCAGAGACATTCTTGTGGAAGAGCGCTGTCTGACCGGGTTCACAGGGGCAGGTTGAGTTTGGCTGTCAAAAAAAAGAAAATTTAAGTGAGAGTGAAACAAACCAGAGTGCAGGTCATCAACTGTAACCCTGTGTGACAGCTAAAAGAACAGCAGGGTTTCCAGATTCACCTCAGAAGTAGTACGTCTACTGTAGGCTTTGAAACACTATAATGGACAGCCCAACTAAATTTGTGTTCAAAAGTGGGCTGAAACAAAAAGCCATAGCTTATTTGCGTGGAATGAAAATGTTTCTCAGGCCTTTTGGGCATATTGCTATTTCTACACTAAAGGTTAAAATTTTTACATAACTGCTGTAATTATTTGAGCCAATTACAACTACTGTCTGTATTTGTATTTGCTTACAATCATACAATTACACTGCATCAAACAGATACGAATTAAGTGCGTTTTCATCCATTGGGTCGCAAGAAACACATAATAGACAGGTGCTTTAACATTGTTGTCAAGGAGACATGATTTTCCAACATAAACACATCAGTTGAAAGCTGCAATGACCAATCAAAGAGACAACATTACTTTATGGCACAAACCGTTAGAAGCCTAGTAAGTGCTTTTCTCTGCTGGTATCAGATGCTGTCTTTTGTGCAAGGAGGAAGTGCAACTTAACCATTAGGCTAAATGACCAATTGTAAAGCACACACATGCACAGCTTAAAAACTACTTCAGCCTGTAAAAAACACAGTATTGTGTTTTAAATGTACAAGGCAGCAATGGCTACTACCTCTCACACACACACACACACACACACACACACACACACACACACACATCTGTATTTGCATCAAACCCACTCAGAGGCTCACTATTTAACCGCTTGTAATACTGTCAGTTTGATCGAACATCGCCTTTTTAGCATCCATAGCATACAGCCCTGGTAGTCAGAAACAGTATTAATTTGAGCTTGATCTGTTTGTCATCGGTTGTGAGTTATTTAATATCAACAGCCAGAAGGCAATATAGACAAAAGGCCAATTTCACCTATTTATACTTGTACAGTAATACACCACAGTAATTAAGGGGGGAAAAAAAAATTTGAGTTGTTAATCACAATAATTAATATAATTAATAGTTCAATTAATCTAAAGCCTACAATTACATGATTGAGAAAGCTGGAGAACACAGAGAGTATGAAATGTTTATAAATGTTTTCGGCAGCTGCACTACTGCAAGGCCTTTAAGCAGAAACCTTTGGTGACTGCCGAAACAGTCTTGCTCACCCCTTGTTAGAAGGCAGAGAGGGACGAGAGAGCATTGGAAAGCGAGGAAATGAAAGAGTGAGAATGGACTTCTGGGAGCCCTCAGAAGGCGGGGCATCAGATTCCTCTCTGGAGACAGGAAAGGGACAGGGATGAAGCCACCAAGAGTGACAAACACCCGTATACTCACACACACACACACACACACACACACACACACCCTCACCAGACAGTCGACCTGACTAATGGGATTGACTGGAATCCACACTTACAGACTACTCTTGTTAATCTTATAAAACTTGTGCCGTGCCAGGCACATTCTGCACACATATTTGGATGTCTCCATGTCCTCCTGAAAGAGACAGGGAACATGTTAACCAAAATATCCAAGAATCAGAAACATGCACAAGGCCTTATTGTGCTGGGCTAAGAACAGCAGTCTGTGTGTTTTAAGAACTTGTTTTTGTTTTTTTTACATGCAAGAAAGCATATTATATGTACACACAGAAAAATCTATTGTTTAACACAACCATGAGTACATAGTTAAATAGCTACACAGTTCAATAGTTACATGGGTAAAAGGGCTTACTGTGGATTCTGAGCTACTCTGAGCATAGAAAAGCATCTGAAATGTTTGGGATAATGAATGAAAGTACCAGCGAGATTACAGTACTTACTGTCTGAAACTGAATGGTATCCTCTTTGTTTGCCAGCTCCAGGGCAAAGAAAGACTTATTATGAGTCATGTTATTAATGTCATTCCACCTTAAAGAAAAAAAGTCAGACATAAAGCAGTCATGGTTACATTAAAGCACCCAAATGAATGCACAGAAAATGTACAAATGCTAATTCACAAACTACTAAATATTGTACTTTGAATCCAACACACTCATACATACCGGAACAAAAGAGGTGGACGTCCATTTTTGTGCTTCACAAATATTCCATCCAGACAGGATCCAATAAGTATATCTGCACCCTGGCTATCCTGCATAACACAGAAAAATATTCTTATATAGTTGAATCTGGACATTTCTGGAAAACCTACATACATACATACATACATATAACAGAGGGGCATCCATCATCAATGTTTCTTTATGCAATCTTCACACATCATGAATGTTTGCAAGTTTAACTGGGGGAATGATTATAATTATAAAATAATATATATATATATATATATATATATATATAATTATATATATAATATAATTATTTTATTGCAGTATAATACTGTATTAAAGATCTATTATCTATCTATTAAAGATTTTTAAAGTAAGGTTTTATGACAGCACTAGGGCGTTTTTACAGCTGAAAGTCCAGATCAAGGTCTGAAACCAGGTTCATGTTTTCGTTAGGCTGTATACATTTAATTGTGTTAGTTTTGGTTTCACAATGTAATTTAGTGAGTGTACTAAGCAACTTTGCATGCCATTTGCTTGGCAGTGCAATTTTGCTGCAATGAAAACAATTTTGAACAGACTGAACCTTCTCATTTTATAGAACAGATGTCAACAAAGTTTTTACGCAGTTGATAAAAGATAATATATATGTGTTAGCACACCACACAGCAACTGCAGTAATATTGTACCATGAGATGAGTGATACTATCTTGTGGCGCCTCTGTTGATTCCCACCCTTTAGTTTAATTCATCAAAGAAGATCAAAGCAGCTGTGTACCTTTGCATGAAAGCTTTCCTGACCATAACCCTCCATCTTCTCCACTTCTTGCATATACAGCATTTCAGCTTCTGGGACAGGTAGGCCTCTGTGTATGAGGATGGGGTTGGAACATGCAAAGACAAACACAGATGTTATAACAAGCAGCCTGCTTCTTATTTAACCTGCATTACTATTGTAACTTTTACATCATATTGAACACTGTACTGAGACCATGTCAGAGTTCCATGAAGCCCAGGAATCTACAGACCAAAGAAGAGACAGCATACATGGCAAAACAAATGCAACAGGATGAAGAAGCAATAAGATTCTTGATCATAAGTGAGTTTGCTTTTCATCTGCTTGGCTGTAAATCAAAGCCTTACACTCAACAGATGGTTCTGAAGTGCAACTGTTAACAGCTGCCAGATGACAGCATTATAAAGCTTCTTTGCAGAAGTGAAGACGAAGAATGTGCAGTGCCAGGGAAACAAGGACATGCAGGGTCCTAAACTTGTTCTCACCGGTAGCTTTGATAAAGCAGGGCGACTTTTTGAGTGGCTTCTTCAACAACCCGCTCATCTTGAATCCATTCCTAGAGGGAAGAGGAAGAGGGGTGGGAGGAAGAGAGATTTAATGAATATCTTTGATCTACTGACCACTGGCTAACATGGAACAGTTTAAAACTGAACAAAATAAAGATTGTAATAGAGAGGAATACTTACAATTGGAAAAAGCACAAATTTCTGAAGAAATTCTTGTGAATCATAGCGGGTAAAGTCTCCAAAATCAGCTAAAGTCAGGAAAAAAAAAAAAAAAACACCTTAAATCTCAGATCAAAATATACTATGCATCCTGGTATATATGCCTAAAGGGTTAGGGCTGCATTCATTTCTATAGTAAACTAAACTGGCATTCCCGCAGACAGATTTTAGCACTGCATGACAAAGCACAGTCATGGCCAATGAAATTATGTTATGGAAGGAACCAAATTTAGCCTTTGTAACCATAGTACTACAACATTACAACAGCAATTCCAGTCATCCTGTGAGAAATGTGCTCAAGCTATGCTGACAATCCAAAGTATTAGCACAGCTATAAGCTTCCATGCACAGCATTGCTAATACACAAAAATAGCCTGTGTTAAACACCTGATCTATCTGACCCAAATCACACGAACGCAAAGGACACTTCGACTGTGCAAATAGTGGTCGATGTGCAAGAGCGACAGTGTAACAGTGGCATTCTTTTCCCCTGTGTGTGTTGTACAGGGGGCAGCAGTTTAGGCCTAGCTGTAACAGTGAGTGATGTCAGTTCCTCTGCTATGTTAACACCAGGCCAGTAACTTGTGCTGCCAGATATATCTTTGCCAGCAGTGTTTGAGATTCTTCTCCTGGGCAAAAACTGGAGCCAGATATGTCAAGCCTGCAAGCCTAGCTAGCTCTGCACACTTATTAGTGCTTCAATTTAATTTTCTTAATAATCAATGTTTCAATAAACTTGGACAAACATGTTATACAGTTTGGTACACAGCTGGGGTAAGTCCTGGAGGGCTGGATTCCCGCACGATTTTGTGGTTTTCTTGGTCTGTCACACCTAATTCAACACATCAGCTTATTACCAGGTTCAGTTAGTGAGCTAGAGCAGGAAACTGATGAAGCTGAGCTGGACCCTGGTCCTCAGTTTTCCAACCCTGGTTTACAGCGTTTGACCCAAGTCAAACCTTCCATAACATGAATAATCAAGACTGTGAATCAACAATATGATAGTAAACAGAGACACCCAACTATATGGAAATCATATCAGAACGGGCAGATAAATGTTTAAAATCATTATTGTTGTTATTATTATTATTATTAATAATAATAATAACAATAAAAATAACAACCACTGGCAGCTATCTAGATTTGTTTGCCATTTTAAACAGAGATTGGAGCATCTCTAACTGAAACTGTAGACCTACCTTGTACAGCCAAGCCAGCCAAACGGATTGCCTGTTCAATTGAGCATGGAATCCTACCCTCCAAAATATCCTTCTTCAGCTGGAGGTAATACTGGTATCTGTTAAAAATAGGATATTAACAAATTGACATCATGAAACTTAATTTAAATTGCTTATTTATATTCTGTTATTCTTCATCATAATGGTGATGAATAATGCTGACTTATGGCATAATTAAACCATGTCCAATTTCAGAAAAATTCTAGCATATTAGTCACCTGGTTATCTCCTGTTGTAACTGGGAAACAGTCGGCACATAGAAGACGACTCCAAAGTATACAGTGGGCTCCAGCCCATACTTGTCAAGCTGTTTCTTTAGTGGCTTTTCTAAATCAATCCATCTCTGCTGGTTTTGTTTGTTGAAGTACCAGAGGCTGAAATAAGTTATCTGCAGAACGATCAGAATGTCAGTAAGGCTCACAGGGTAAAGGAGGATACTGCACTATTGTTTTGAAAAAGGCAGAGCTGGGAATACTTAACAAGCAAAACCAAGATTACTTTCCACATAAATGTTATTTATGGCCTTTGTATTCAGAAAACATTCCACACTTTATTCATTTACTGAAACACATTCCACAATAATCCACTTGCTTCCATTACAGCAAGCCTGCCTATTGTATATCACCAACATTCATCTAGAATGCTGGGTAAGGGAACAAAAATGGTACATATGATGTCTGGCTTCAGCCTCGTCGCCAGTCATGAGCCTTTTGTTTGGCATCCTCAAAAAAAAAAAAAAAACCCTTCAACCTCCTGGGCGAAGAGAATGCAGCAAAACTCCCCTCATAGTTATTATTACATATGATATTGAAAAGCAAACGCTTGCAAGTTCTTCGAGGAAATCGCATGCCCACCCTGTTTAATGTTGTGACATCATGACATGTATACGGTGTAACGAGTGGTTGCAAGAGAGGAATTCTTCCAGAATTTCAAGCCAATTAACTTAAGGAAACATGCAATTAATAATATTCTGGTCTGAACAAGACAGGCAATGGTGAAACCTGCATTATCACCTTCAGTCCAACTCCTATATACACAAACCAGGCCTCTATGACAATGCTGGAGAAAGAACAGACCTTAGAAAGTGCGGAACGAGAACAGCAGTCATGCACATATTTACTACTGAGACCAGTCCAACAAGTAAAAAACATGCAGAAAACAATTACATACCTCACGTAACTCGAGTCTCTGAGCAACTGCGTCCAGACATTCCTGGCCTGTGCTTTCCACAGAAAGTGTAAACTCAACAAATTCACCATTAAGCAGCTGTATGCGTGTGACCAGGCAGCTCTTGCTGGAGACAGTATATCTTCGCGTTCTCTTAAGTTTTAATCCAAATGGTAAGGGCATGGTTCACTAGTAGCGCGCTCTCCTGCGGTCAGAATGATGCAACCAGCTTCACTTTGACATTAAGCCATTGGCAACTGAGAGTGTGCCAAACTCCATAAGGCAATTACATGGATCACTGGGGAGAAAGAGCAATCAGAGCAAATTAGATTAGGAAGCATTCTTGTGGGCCCAAGTTTGTTAATGTTTAGAGCAAAACAAAAAATAACAATTTCCTTTAAATTATGTACGGAATATATTCAATACGCAATAAATATACAAATACATACATGTGCGCACATAGTTCTCGGGTCTCAGGTTTTTTAACATGAAAATTACTAGTACTAGAGACGTACACCATGCTGTGTTTCACAGTACTGGAGACATATACTATGCTGTGTTTTACAGTACTGGGGACGTATACTATGCTATCAGATAAGATAAGATAAAGATATGCTTTTATTATCCCACCTGGGGAAATTTGCATTGTAACAGCAGAAAAATAGCAGCAGACCAGATACAGAAGAAGAGGCAGACTAAAGTGCAGGTTTACAGAATACGAAAATAAATTAATCTCTATATTATTTATGCTATAGTAAAATACACCTATACAAATCTACATTTTAATTGCACAGATATATATTGCATGGTTACTGATAGATATTGAACAGATAATTTAACGATATTTTAGTTGTTTACTAGCTATACAGATAATAATAATCTGGCAGTCACCTAAATACTAAGGGTATAGGCAATCAGAGTGCATTATAGTGATATTGGCAGTCGGTACAAGATGTATACAGGTAATTACAGGTAACAAGGTTCAGCAATAAATATTGCTCTATATTATATAGATAGAAATGGGTCCATATAGTGTGTCTACACTGGTGAATGTCTGATGCTCTGCTTGGGGAGGTGCCGGTTGTATAATCTAACAGCAGTAGTCGATTGTTTTCCCTACCATAGAAAACCAAGCATCACTAAAACCGTTGCAATATTGAACTGACAGAGGCTGTCTGACACCCAGAAACACTAAAATTACATTTTAAAACTGTATTCATTGTACTACACAGGGCTTATCTAAACAGTCAGCATGACTTACATATTGAAACATACTCTACACTACTCTACCCGCTAACTGTGCAAAACATTAACCCTTGTAATCTTCAGAAACAGAATTAGTATCTGTTTATTTGGCCAATTATGTTACACATACATGAAACTTGTCTTGGTGAAAGAATACACGTATGACATGTAACGCATTAAAACAGGCCAAACAACACAATTTATCTAACTAAGGCAAACATATGATAACTCGAATAAAGAATAAGAATTATATAGAGCCATGAGATACAGAGCTAAAGAGATATACAAATCTTTGTATGTTATGTTATGTTGAATATATTCTATATTTGTAACATTCTATTCTATAATGGCCTACAAATCTGGGTAGACATATATAATAAAATCTACTAACTATATACCTACTGCATTATCTTCATTAAACCCTTAAAATAAAGCAGATTAATTGAATTTTACACTTTCACATAAAGAAAGTGCAGAAAGCATTTAATAAAGCGGACACCACTTCACAATTTTGTTTCAACACACCTGCTATAACCTTTTACTAAAGCATAGATGTATTACTATTATTATTATTATTAGGACTATTATTATTAGTCATAGTACTGCTAAAATATTATACCGCTTTTGTGGAAATGCGATGTGTCACTTTTTCTAATGTAGGGGTTATTCAATTCAGTAAGGAAGTTTCCAGCTGGAAAAACATAAATATTTTATATGGGGTTATCTCTGCTGTTGAACACAGTGGTGGGTGATTCTGGATCCAGCACAAGGGCTAAATGCTGATTAATGTGACCACTGCTTAGATGGGTATGAAGAGGACGATCACAGAAACCTGAGGGAGAAAAGCTCACGTCGGCAACGTAGAATAAAATACTTGTCTTTGGCGGGGACTGCAAACAGTATGGATGTTTCAGCTATTAGTCAGATAACCAGAAACAATGTAAGAGATTAGGAGAGAAAGAGAGGTATGTATTTACTGAGCACGTTATCTGCCATCGTTAGTTAGCTCTCTCTCTCACTGCGCGTATTTACACATACCTGACTCAAACTTACTAATCCTGTCGGTACCTGTTCACTTCTAAAACAGCACTTCGTGGTCAGCGCATACATTTCCAGCAGTATGAATCTTATTTTCCTACGATGTAACTTAAACCGGTCTGCTATCACACTCATCAACAAGTGGCTGTCTGAGGCAACTCGGAATCACGGGAGCAGCAACAACAAAGTGAGCGGAGAAAACAAAACAAACTCCTCCTCACATACTGACCTGAAGCTGACCCAACATAACTCTTGTCTGCAGTTTAGAGACATTTATGTGGGACAAATAAGCTGTAGGAGCTAAAAATGGCCCACATTTCGCTTAGCGTCTCATCCAGTCAGCTATGTTAATACTAGCCAAAGCTAATTCCGAGCTAGCCAGCAGCGTAATGGCTGGTCACTTTACCGTTAAACGGTTAAAGTATGCTCGAGCTGGCTAACGGTTGCTTACAACACAGACACTTACCATACGAAGGTCCTGCCGTTGATTACCATCTAATTCACAATCCGAGCCGGGTTTAAAGACCACCGAGGAGTTGAGAACGGGGTCCAAACTTAGTTGAAGTTTGCGTGAGCTCACGCATGTTAGGCTCCCAGGTCACACTGGCTGTTGCTTCCATACTTCATTTCCGGTTGGAGTCCAAAAATCTCCGCTGGCGGATTCATCCGCGGATCTATTTCGGAGCCGAAAAGATGACAAACGTGGCGCGTTGCTTAGTCGTCCCGTGTCCGAGCAGCGCATATGGCTGTTATAAGTCGGTACCGGTTAATATCAGGGAGGTAAAGGCAGAGAGTGCGTTTGTGAAAGGGTGTAAAGCCGCACTTTTAAGCGATCTCTGTTACATCAGACAGCTGGAATGCCGCGCAGGCAGACTGGAGGCGAAGGGAAGTTTGATTCAGTTCAGTTTGATTCAGAGCCGATTCTTCCGCTAGCGATTCAAACGATTCATTATAGTTCTTGTGCTCTGCGGTGGGACGATGGCCAGCATGACAAATAAAGGTGCATTAATAAATTCTTAAGTTATTAAAATGTATTTTATAACATTGTACTATATGCTGTTACTAAAATGCAAATGTAAAGGGAACATACTAATTTAGTAGGTAAGTGTAATATATAAATCCAGGCTTCTCTCGTTGGCTGAGGAGGTGCATAACTTCTAGTGTTGGTATAACATAAAATAATTACTCTTATTTGTAAAGACGGAGCTGACCATATCGCTATTACAAATTTATACTTTATTAATTTTGCCACTTAAGTTCTGGGAACAATTCTGCCAGCAGAACAGCCTCAATGGCGGTACATCCAGAGACAGGACAGACAGTACCCTGGTTGATCCTGAGAACTGAACCCATAGCCTTCAGGCCTTTACCCTTTTTTGAGCTGTTTAAGTGTTTTATGTCTTTTCTTCATAACTAAGGATATTCCTTGATCATTCAATGCTATAGTCTTCAAGGTCATTTTCTATCGTTGAAGCCAAACAGGTGATTTTAAAACTTGTAATACTCTGTCATCAGCTGTCGGCCTTGTGATGTCCTGCTTTCCTGGAATTGCTACTTATTTGGCCTCCCAAAACAGACATCTAGAATCAATTCTAAACCTTATGTGTCTTGCTCAAAACCACAACCGACTAGGAAACAGATGTATATTAACAGTTTCATTTTAAATCCTACATGAGAACAGAACAAAACCAACAAAAATGCATCACCGCCCAAATACCTACAAAATGAACCATATGTTGCTGAAAAGTTTAGTGGAAATAAATCACTATATTTCTCTACATGTGGAGCAGCATCAGTGGTAAAGAAGATTCTTGCAAAAGTAACCTCTTCCCTTTGTGGAGCTTATTTTGCAGTAATAGCGTTGCACCAGAGTTTTAACCAATAACCAGCAGACTTCTTTTGCAACAGTACTTTAACTGTAAAGCAAAATTCCCCTATTTTCTCTAAATTCCAACATAATTAAATTTTCTGTAGTTTGATGTGAAATGGTATATGGCTAATGGTTCAACTTACAGACAGTGGTGGTGATTTGAACCTGGGTGACAACATCTGCACCACAAATATAACTATTTAATACTATTAAATACTATTTAATTTATTATTCAAAATGACCTGCAGATCTACATGTCTATTGAGTTATTATATGTAATGTTATATATGGTTAATAACAAAAAATATAATTTTTTTGGGGACTATATTGCCTTACAACATACTGCATTTACCTCTGTGCCACGAACATACACTCATCATTAAAAAGAACAGTTGTACTCAGAAGGAAGTGTCAGACTTCAGTGCTATTGAGAAAGAAGAAACATTTTCAGGAACAATTAATGATGAAACATTTCGACTGATATGAGCAACATTTATTGAGGTAAGCGCACAGAAGTAGTGTCACTCAGTATGCTGTGGGGCTGCTAATGCAACATGCCAGATGTCTCGGCATGGAGTTGTAGAAGTTTCTAATGGAGTTCTGTGATAATCAATTTCATGCAGCTTGAATATCCTCACACAGTTCCTGCAGACTGTGCAGTATGGTTGGAGGTGGTGTAATGCCTTTTGGACATTACTGGTGACAACAAACCATTCATCATGGCGCTGACCATGGTGCCTCCACACACACATATTTTTCACTGAAGATGACCTGCTGCCATTCTGAGTCACTCCATGACAGACTGGCATAACACCATTGCAGTCTTTGGTGACACTGACGTGGTAGTAAAGGCATATGGCATAATGGTCTGCATGCATGTAGCCATCTGCCAAGGGAGCTGGCACTAACAGGACGACTCATGGAGTGCATTGCTGCTTGCTGAATATCTGCAATCGTGTATGTTGGGTCAGTCATGTACAGTGAATAGCCGGTCCCTGATTATGTTGCATGAACATTAATTATTTGCCTCACACTGTCAAACCTACCCACCAAGTTTCATTCCTGGCGGTTGATTCCTTCTAGGTGCGACTATGTGATGATGAGTGTATTTGGAATAAAAAAAAAAAAAAGATATTTTTTGCCAAAAAACTTGTTTCAAAACTATCATCCATGTCTAAGGCATCATGCAATATATTTAAACATATTTCATGTAATAGCTTCATAGGGTACCCAATACTGATACCTGGTTCCTATCACCATCACTGTGAACAATTCTGACTTCTCTAAACAAAGCACTTTACATCAAACCACTCAAACACATTTTACCAATTCGCCACACTGTGCCTTTGGAAATTGGATACCAACTTACTGTTTAAAACTCATCATCGCTAAGTTTTACTGTTGACTCGTGTTCAGTACACTCTTGTGAGCCATGTGTCTCAGATATACTGAGGGACTCTGCCATGTTTCTTCCAAGTTCATCAACTAGTTTCTCCAGCTTATCATTTTCTATACTGTTTTGATGTTTGTTTGATTGATGATTGTCCAAACTTGGGGATATTCCATTTTTCTCTTTGTGGGTAAGCTCCAAGTCCACGCTGTCTCTATGTCTAATTAGTCTGGCACTGTCTGAGACACTGTAGTTTCCTGGTATGGAACGTAATGTAGGAGTTACACAGACTTCCTCGGTGTCCTCATTAAAGGGTGTGTGAGGGAGAAGACTGGAAGCATCTGTATTCACTAATGTCAGCTCTTGCCCCAGGCTTGAATACTTGTGTCTAGACAACATGGAACTCTCCCTGTCCTTTTTCTCAAGAGCCATGACAGGAGCAGCAGTGGGACTTTGCAGGTCATTCCGCAGAACATCCAGGAGGTGGCGCATTTTGACCTTGTATTGAATAGAGATCAAGAGAAAATTTTCAGTTATTTACAGAACCAAGACTGTACGGACTGCTTGCGCTACGAGCAGAGGCTGTTATTAACACAAGGAGCAAAACTCCATGTAGGGATGGCTTATTTATTCATTATTCAACTGATTGCTGTCAATAATGCGCAGGTGGCTTATTAGGATGCACAACAGGAATGCTCACCTCATCTAATCTGTGTCTATTCATGTCAATATGACGCTCAAAAACACGCTCCAGTACCCTGTGACAAGAAAGAATTTCATACGTTTTAAAGTATTCATTAAACCGACTATGAAATAATTCCAAATTATGCATCTGAAAAAGGTTCAAAATAAGTACAAGGTATAAAAACCTGTCAGAGTAGATCCCTCGTTCTATAATCTCATTGGTTACATCTGTGATAAACTCCAGGTACATTAATTCTTCCTCCCTGATGAATAAAAAACAACAAAACAAAACAAACATGAATTACACACACAGACATGGAAATATAATAAATTACAGAACAGTCTCCATGCAACTAGAATCATTTTACATGTCAGCAGATGTGGAATATGGTTTACTGCATCGCTATAAAGTAAACTGCAACCACATGATTCACACAAGCTCACAAAAAGTCACGTTTAGACGGTCATGTTTGTAGCCATACGTCTCATCCTGAAGATGTTTTACACATATATAGTTAGGCCCAGATATATTTGGACAGTGACACATCTTCATGATTTGGGCTCTGCATGCCACCACACTGGATCTGAAATAAAACAACTGAAATGAAGTTGAAGTGTAGACTTCCAGGTTTGTTGAACTGAAACGTTTAGGAACTGCAGACATTTTTCCACAAAGCTTCCTCATTTCAGGGGCTTAACAGTAATTGGACAAATTAACTTTACCATATATAAAATGTTCATTTTTGATATTTTGTTGAGAATCCTTTCTAGGCAATGACTGCCTGAAGTCTGGAATCCAGGGACATCACTAAACCCTGGGTTTCCTCCTTTGTGATGCTTTGCCAGGCCTTTACTGCAGCTGTCTTCAGTTGTTGCTTGTTTGTGGGTCTTCTTCCCTAAGTTTCGTTCTAAGCAAGTGAAATGCATGCTCGCCTGGGTTGAAATCTGGTGACTGACTTGGCCATTGCTGAATATATTTCACTTTTTTGCCATAAAAAACTCCTGGCTTGCTTTCGCAGTATGTTTTGGGTCATTGTCCATCTGTACCGTGAAGCGACATCCAATTAACCATGCTGCATTTGGTTGAATCTGAACAGAAAGTATATCCCTGTACACTTCAGAATTCACCCAGCTGTCTCTGGCTTCTGTCACATCATCAATAAACACTAGTGACCCAGTGCCATTGGAAGCCATGCATGCCCATGCCATTAAACAGCCTGCACCATGCTTTACAGAGGATGCGATGTGCTTTGGATCATAAGATGTTCCAAGCCTTCCCCATACGTTCTTCTTCCCATCTCTCTGGTACAGGTTGATCTTAGCTAGTCCAAAAAATGCTGTTTCAAAACTGTGTTGGTGTCTTTAGATGTTTTTTGGCAAAGTCTGAACAGGCCTTTCAGTTTTTGGCTGATTAATGGTTTGCGCCTTGTGATGAACCCTTTGTATCTGCTCTCATGAAGTTTTCTCTGTAAGGTAGACTTACATACTGATACACCTACTTCCTGGAGAGTGTTTTTCACTTGGGTGAATGTTGTGGATGTCCAGGCCTTTCTGAGGAGCTCACCAGTGCCCCCATTTTCCCCATAATGTTCCAAACTGTTGATTTGGCCACTCCTAACATTTCTGCTATCTCTCTGTTGGATTTCGTCTTTTTTCAGCCTCATGATGGTCTGTTTTACTTCCATTGAGAGCTCCTTTGACTGCATGCTGTGGGTTCACAGCGCCAGCTTCCAATAGCAAATGCTAAATCTGGAATCAGTTCCAGACCTTTTACCTGCTTAACTGATGACAGATTAACGTGGGACTAGCCCATGTAGCCCATGAAATAGTTTTTGAGATAACTGTCTGATTACTTTGGGTCCCTTGAAAAAGAGGCACCTACACATTAAAGAGCTGTAATTCTTAAACCCTTCCAACTAGGATGTGAATACTCTCGAATTAAATAGTCTGCACTTCGTTGATTATACAGTTAGTATTTGAATATGGTTTGGTAAACAGCTAAAATGCCAAAACTTGTGTCACTGTCCAAATATTTCTGGGTCTTACTGTATGTATATGGTTGTGAGAGGTTCTTACTCTGCTGTTACTTTTCTCATTATAGGCGACCTCATTCCTTCAGGTGATACTCTGCAAAACAGAAGCTATTTTTATTTACCCTGTAAGTAACATGCACAATTCATAATACAATACAACGCAACACACATTGCTGATATGAAAAAGAATGAGCATTTTACCTTGAGGAGGAAAAAAGGACATCACTGTCTCTGAACTTATTTGTGCTATAATGTCCGAATTCATCTGCCTCTTCATCAGACCACTCATGCTCAAGGTTATATGGCTGTTAGGAGCATAGGACATCATCTCAGTATCTTGTGATAACAAGGGATGCTCCAATATTGGAATTGTTGTTGTCCAAAGAAAAATATATTTAATTATCAAAAGAACAGTTGCAGCCAGAAGGAAGATAAAGGTCACCAGGAACAATAAACGATGATCAATTTAGATTGGCATGGACAATATTTACTGAGTTTCAAACATGCAGCTTGAATATTCTCATCACTTCCTACAGATTTTGTGGTATGGGGTGGGAGGAGTGACATGTCTCACGAACCTACCCACCAAGTTTCATTTCTGTCGGTTGATTCCTTCTGGGTGCAGCTATTTGTGCAACAAATTTCTCCTAACACCACCATGTGTTCAGTGATTTAGGCTTTAGGCTTTTTTATCATTATGTTTATCAGTATTGTCAGTACAATACAATACTTTCATAGACTGGAATAGTATCTCAACAACAATTCAGCAAACTTACTTGTGGGGAGTCTTGTCCTACTGAGGACTCTCGCTTGCTATATGTACTGAAGAGATAAATAACAAAGTTTATGATCAAAATGTAACATCACATATTTCACTGTATTCATTAATACTTTTTATGTATTTGTTCCTGCACACCTGCAATAAAACAATTATTTAAAAAGAAGTACAGTCATAATATTTGATATAAAATACAAAAAACAATATTGTACCTTCTATGATAAATGTCTTGTCGATTTGATTTAGAAGAGGTCTTTTCTTCTGTTCTTTTTCTATTAGAAGGCGTGTAATACCGATATGCAGCCAAGGTGGACTTGGAATCTGATTTTAGAGTTCTTGGGGTGAACGGCTTTTCTTGAGTGAAGCAGTGGGCATGTTTAAGGAGAATGTCACCACTGTAGGTTTTCTGGGTGGGATCTTGAAAACTTTTAAACTTCTTCTGACTTGCGGATGCGGTACATGAAGAAGTGAAGTGGTGCCACTGAGAATTTGGGCTTCTGTAACTTAATTCTGACGTGCTTCGACAGTTCTGTGAGCTCGCCGTCATTTGTGGAGCATACACAACTTGCTTACAATGGAACGACGTGTTGAATCTAGGCGAAGACATGGAAGAGCCCCCTAAGGCGAAATGGGTACTCTCTTCTCCTCGAACAGTTGGTCTGATCTGCAGCACAGGAAAGGGGAAACAATTTAAGTCTTCAGCTCAGTTCCCAATAGAGAAACAGAATCTATTCATTCATTTTTCCCTATGGAAACGTGAGGGAAGGCTATGTGAGGAAATCATCTTACATTTTTGGATGAGCAAGGGGTCATAGTATTCATCCTCATGCTCCTCTGGGAAAGGGATCTTAAAGACTGTGAGCGTTCAGACAGGTCTTTTTTCAACTGCTCACGCCGCTTTTGGTCAATGTCTGTACACATGAGCAGAGGTGATGGTTAGAATGTGGAGCCTTATTACTGTGGTCAGGGGAAAAAAAAGTAAATAGTGACTGGAACTTACATTTTATGCTCCGGCACATACTTTTAGGTACTGTACAGTCCACTGCAGCTAAAACCGAAAACAGCAAATGTATAAAGGGGATGCGTGAATAAATAAATCATCTCTGTAACATGTCCAGACTCTGTCCCATGCTTAATTACAATAATGCAGAAATACTGGTTCATCCTTTAATGAGTTCTCATACAGACTGTACTGTACTGCCTTCACTAAATTACAGCATGCTCAAAACAGCTACAGCCATTACTCAAACTGATCGCTCTGCACACATTACATCTATTCTTGGTTACATCATTGGTTACCCATCTCTTTCTGAATTCTATACAAGCGGTTCCTCATGGCTTCCAAAGCCATAAATGGACTCTTACACTCCTTATACCCCAGCATGTATATTTATGTCTTCTGGTACTGGTTTGTTTAAACAGCCCCAGTTTGTATTCTTCTCAGTTGTAGTGAGTTCAGCGCTACTTTGGAACTCAAGCAGCACTGTGGGGATATGGGGTCCCATGGGACACTCCTTTAGAAACACATCCTTTTCTCTTTGGGTCTCAGGACATTTATTCTTATTTTCTTACAGTGCTTTTCAGTGGAGCATCTTTTGGAAACAACTGCTTCTCTGCTATCTCCTTTTTGTACAGCATTGTTTCTGGTTGGAGATGATTCAATACTGAAGTAAATAGTAAGGTTTATTGGACAGCAGTGAAAAAAGTGATTTCAAAATTACATGCAGAACGATCCGTGTTTCTAAGATCTACATTCTTGCCTCATTCTATGGATGAATTGATACTGGGTTGCAGGGCAAGATTCACTCAACAGAACAAAGTCTGATGTTAAGGTCCATTAGTCTGCAATAACTGACATGGTCAAACTGTGAAGGATGACTTTATCTAGCTAAAAAAAAAGTGCTTTCACCTAGAAAATACACACACACACACGGACTGACGGATTGTGGACATTCAGTGAGCAGTAATGCCGTTCATAAGTCATCCTGTTAGTGCCAGCACTATTGTCATATTGCAACATGATGTGGGACTACATGCAAGCACACCAATATGACTAATGCCCTCAAAACCAAATCAACCTCTTCAAAGACTACATTGCTGTATTGAAGACCGGGTGCCACACCACACCCCATCCCCTATCACAAAATCTGCAGCAACCATGTGCTGCACGCACAGTAAACATCATTACCCTTATTAGTCTTCTTTAGTCTTATCTTCCCTCTGCCCTATGATGTTGTATACATACATACATACATACATACATACATACATACATACAAAATCACAGGTTAAATACTTAGGATACACTTTGTGAACAGCACTGTTATAAACATTATTAACAACAACATTAATGGAACTAAAATAAAAAATAAAAAACCAAGCCGGAGACTCACCTTTGGCTGAGTATATCTTTTTGTAATGGGAGATCATGTGGTCTTTAATAATGTGCTGATTCGTTAGACTCCCAGTCGAGCCATGGCAGAGTGCTGCAAAGCCAAAAAGACAACTGATAGCTTAATATAGTCCACATAATCAAAGTTATATTATCGGCTATATTAACTATCGTTAGCCGTGTCAGCTAACGACTGTGCATCCGAAGCGACCAAAACAATCAGCAAAAACACGAATGTATAAAAATGTGATTTTAAAGTACAACAGATTTGCATTGGCTCCATCTGATCAATTTTACAACGCAATATGATCAACGGGGTGATCAGAATAATTCCTTCTCCTTGGGTTAACCGCAGAGGCTACAGCTGGATGGATTAGACCGCTAGTTTATCTTAGCTTGCTGGCTCAGCTCTTCTTCATCGTTACCTCGCTTTGTATCCATGATTGGAAATTCGGCCGAGTATCCCATACTCAGACTGCTCCAAGCTCTTCTCCTGCAGATATACACAACATCATAAAACATCCACAAAGCCTCAAAAACCACTAAAAACGCCTACAAGACCAGCACATTGTCCTCGATCACTACAGCGCGGCAGACATAAAGCTTCCTCGTCGCCATGATGGTTGCTAGGAGGCCGTCATTACGTAATACGCTGAGCTGTACGGAGTCACGTAATGGCCACGCGCTCATGAGTAATCCAAATTACTCCCTTGCGTTTACTTATCTATCTGTCCCAAAGTTTGTAGGCTCCTGTTCACCCTGTTCTTGTTTAAGAAAGGAATGGTAAACTATTAATAGGGAGTCAGCTGCTGCAGAGAATGCTCCTCCTGAGACAGCTGAGGA
Organism: Prochilodus magdalenae; assembly: GCA_024036415.1. NCBI lineage: Eukaryota > Metazoa > Chordata > Actinopteri > Characiformes > Prochilodontidae > Prochilodus > Prochilodus magdalenae. The sequence goes on along the minus strand of JAMWET010000103.1, from coordinate 663,861 downwards.
CATTCAAACAGAATCCAGATCACCATACTTATCCTCACACCATCCATACCCATCTGGTCTAGGTCCTCCACCTCACAAGGAGGAGACAAACACAGATATTTAAGGCAGGAGAGGGGATCATGGGATGTTGTCTGCCAGATGATTTCAACTGACCCCTTGCATCTTGGACATCACCTCTTTCAGCTGCTTCCCTCTAATAGAAGACTCAAGACCATAGACCCCAACACATCAAGACGGGCTGACAACTTGTTTCCCATGAGCTGTAGCTCTCATTAACCACAGTGGACTCCTCACACCTTAAACCTAGGTTTACAGACAGACGTTCACATATCTCTTTTAGCTCATTTCCAGCTCTTTATTATTCTTGTTCTTTTTCTATTTATTGTACTTCCCCCTAGTGAAACACCTGTGTGCTTGTCTGGTCTGTGCAGTGTGTAACATGTCATGCATGTGTGCTTCAACCAAGACAAACTCCTTTTGTGTGTAACAGCCTCTGCACATTGTATTAGGATTTGATTGCATTCAGCCACTGGCAAATTAAGGAGGTCAGGTATGAAGGTGTATTTGTTGAGTTTGTATTGAGCCGCTAGCTTTCCCTTACAGAAAGTACAATGTCATAATGTCAAAAGAACCCCTTGTTATATGGCACATTGGTTATTATACCAGTATCAAATTAGCTACCTACCACTGATTGTCTTGGCTAGGGCCCCAAATGTCTACTGAGCCCTGAGTATACTGTGTAGAATGGAACAAAACATTGCCAAATTGCCATCAATTTCCAAAACAAACATACATCCCTGGCCTTAACTACTAACGATATCCTTTTGTAAAAATGACCTATTAGCACTTTAATATTCAGATTATAAACAGAAAACACAAGTGTCCTCCTGTGTTTGGTTTTGCTTTGATTTTGACTCTTTTACAACCCAGTTTCCTAAGCATGCTAAAAGGACCACATTCATGTAAGTCAGATCTGTCCAAAGTGTGGGCCACAGACTAAAGTTGGCCAGTGAGGACATTTGACTCACTCACTCAGCCAGGAAGTTACAGTGGATATAAAAGGTCTACACACTCCTAAATGCCAGGTTTTTGTCATGCAAAAAATCAGACCAAGACCTTCAATAAGGAAATACCACTCTAAGATACTTAGTCCAGAAAACGTGTATAGCCATACCCTGTACTCTAACATTACAGTCTGGACTAAATGTCTCACTGAGGAGAAAAAAAAATACATAACTCAGTTTGTAACTGGTTGTGGTTCAGTATTGGTGAGAGGGAGTGAGAGGGGCGACGGCTGTCAAATCATCTAATGTCCATACTTTTTCTGTTTGATTCATAATGAAGATAGAAAGCTATGCAGGGATGTCTGGGATGTTTTCACTCGACACTCTAAATATTTAATGTGCAGAATGACATATGGTCATTAATTCTCTCTGAGCTGCTTTATCATCATTAATAGATGCTGAGTCTTATGACGGGCACAGCACAATTTCATTCATTATTTAAAGGGATAGTAGGGGTCTCTAGGTGGGTACTGTCTAAGCCTGCTGCACTCAAATAATATACTTTGTTGATTTTCTAGGTTAAAGTACAACCCCAGTTCCAAAAACTTGTGATGCTAAAGAAAAAAAAAATCACATGTCTGCTGGTCTAAAAAGAGCATTTCAGAGAGGCAGACTGTCTCAGAGGCAGACTGTCTCAGAAGGTCGAGTGGCAGAGTGTCTTAGAGGCAGAGTGTCTCAGAAGCAAACTGTGCTGATTTTTTGCAGTTTATGTTGTATTATTTTTTTGTCAGTATGTTAATTTTAGCAAATAAATCAACACTGTGCACTGGAATTTATGGGAAAATGCAATATTTAAGTTAGAACTTATTTTTAATCAGATAAAGTGAAGATTTTTAAAGTCTATTAACAGATTAATTTTTGAACAAACAATGCCATGTGAAAAAAGAAACTTCTAGTAACACTACAAGAACATCTATATGATAAAACATTCCTAAAATAAACAATCAATATAGTTTTCTGGAAGATGTTTCACATGTCCTACAGGACAATTACATAGAAATGGAAATATTATTTATTATTTATGTATAGAATAGATGGTATAGAATATATTGCTCCGGGTAACATAAACCTTCGTTATGAATAGCATTCCAATCCCACACTTCCTTCTGTGTGCTTTTTTTTGATGATGATGAGCATAGTTTTTTTTTTTTTTTGGCACTGCTGTAGATCTTATTTTTACTGTATGTTGTATACTCTATATACCTCTGTGTCATTATCTTCACCCATTCAACCAAAGCAAGAACATTTAAAGAGTCTGTTAAAAATACACATATCATAACAAATATATTGCAATAATCATTTACTCAGTATTATTGAGGAATTTGTACTTAAGAGTCCAGGACACACCTTGTGTCTGGAAAACCCACCTTGTCGTGGCAGATTTGGTATTTTTGGTACTGAGGATAAGCAATTAATATGCTTACGTAAGCAATCACATCTCCCCGATGTTCTTGTCTCACAGCCTCCAGAACTCCCACCCCCACCAGTCTACCGGCATAGATGCGCGTTCTGAGGGAAAATCGCTGGGATCCACCTTACAACCAGTAAGTAAAGCGTGCTATGAAGGAAACAATTTCAGTTCAGTACCGTTTCTCTGTTTAATTACAACAGCTTTCCTTCCAGCCAAACAGCTTGTTTTTCTGTTGTAACATGTACTGCGGTGGTCTTTTCCAGCGGGGGTTTGTGAAACAAAGGAAAGTGGATGCATATATTTAATGCTAGGTGTAGCCCAGAGGATTTCTCTCTGTTGTTAGCGAACCAACTTCATTCCCGTTTATCGGTGTAACACATCGTGTTTCATTCATATTAATGCAGTTACTTGGGGACTGGAGAGTTATGTGCGTTTTAGCGCTTGTATGTTATTATATGAAGTGATTGAGCGGTGCTGACATTACCAGGCGGTTGTAAACGAGGCGTGCACCGCCACGCTCCCACGGCAGTAGCAGTAGAACCATGTGCGCATGCGCTAGTAGTATGCTCCTCCACCTGTTTTCCGTCTAATCCCGCCTTCCTCGCAAACGGATTGGCTACTATGGTTTCGGAACCCGCGCTGCGATTGGCTAATAGTTCACACACGCGAGAAGTCCGACGAATCAGATGGACTTGTCGGAATACGAGTGGGAATAAAAAAATAGCGCCAGGCTCGTGGCTGTGTGTTAACGCTTTTAGCTAGTATAAACGCCTTCAGCTAGCAAAACACGAGCAGAGGAAACAGAAAGGGAAGACGTCTATATCATTTTGTCTTTTTATTTTGTACAAAAATAAATAAATAAGAAAAAAAAAAACATACAATGTACCAACCCAGAGCGAATTAATATCATAGATTGAATAACGAGAAGAGTCACTATGAAATTTCCTATTGAGAATCCGAGGAAACAAGTGAACTGGGAGTCTGAGACAGGTTAGGTTTTTAAATTTCTCTAACCAGCTTCGTTTATGAATTTATATTTAAACTATATTTATGATTTTTTTAGTTTACCTCTTTTTATATTTTTTTGTTTTTTCAAATATATTAAATTTAAAGGATCTTAATTAAATAATAATTTTCTGTGTGCATGCAATGTCTTTATGTTTTTCTATGCTTAACTATAGATTCTAATGGAAACTGTTAGTATGTTGTTTGCATAGACGCTTGAGCTGCGTGTCTTGAGCTTGTTAATCTTATGGGTACATATGTGGGTACAAATAACTAATTTACAGTACTGGGACAAGCACTAATGGACATTAGTGACAGTAGAGTGTTAGTGGATCATGTTAACTAAAGCTGTGTCTAATGTCAGAGTCAAAGTTTATCAGCAGTTTAAGAAATTGGCAGAAAACATAACACAGAACTCTTTACTGACCGAATCCTTACTCTAATATTAATACTTTACAGCGAGTGTCATGTTATAAATAGGTAATAAACATGTTTTTATGAAGCTACATGATATATACTACTATTTAATTGTTTTGCTATTGGGGTTATGACACTTTCACAGCATTAATAAATGCATGCCCAAAGATGCTGACTCAACATCTGGCTTTTTGATTATTGAAGCTTTCCGTTATGCTCTAGACTTAGTTGGACAGCTGGGTAGGAAACGCTGTCCAGCATTTGTCAGCTACGCTTCCCGATCATCCTTTGTGTCACTTGTGTGGCCTTTCAAGTTGACAAATTGACAATTCAATGATCTTACAAAATATGTGCTGAGCTTTAATAAAACATGAAAATGTCACCCCCCACCCCCCCAAAAAAACATACAAACTAACAAGCATTAAAAAGTGTTTAGTCAAGAAAGTAAATGACTGTAGATGCAGTAGTAGTCTGTGTAAAAACTGATCTGCTTACTGTTAAAGAGTTTCATGGTGCATTTGATACTAGGGCTACTGTGTTGAGGCATAGTGAGAGTTGTGGGGCTTCAGCATTACGTCATTGCCTCCGCCCTGCTGTGAGCCACAAAGGGAAACAATTCCCTGAGGTAGGACGGGGGCTTGCCCATGAGCATCTTATAAGAATCTAAAAAAAATGGCTGGCTCCTTTAATTCGTCCTCAACCTTGAGTGACCCCACCCCACCCTTATCTTCTAAATTCTATTATAGCTGATGGTGTGCCCTATTTGGAAATCAGTGACCAATGCAGAATAGCGATTAGTCCTTCTTTTGAGAAGGACACCTACCCATTAAATAGATTGCGGTGAAAAGATATGCCCTGGCATCAGTTTCAGAGATGGACCCAGTAAATAAACTGTTCCTCAATTTGTGGGCTAATTGTGGTCTGACACTATGGACTGCTAATACTGATGAATTAACTCAACAAATAATTGCATGTGGAGGATACAACCTACATTCATCATCAAAAAAATAGGTGTACACAGATTACAATTATTCGGAAGGAAGACAAAGGTTACCAGGAACATGATATGAGCAATATTTACTGAATGCCACATACAGAAGTAGTGTCTCTCTTGAATATTCTCACACAGTTCTCGCAGGGTTTTGTGGTAGGGGTGAGTGTGGAGTGACACCAGGCCTTCTGGACTTGTGACCAAACCATTCATCTCGGTGTTGACTTCAGTCCCTCCACACACAGATTTTCTGGTTGACTCCACCAAGACAACAGCTGGACTCCCTACTGAAGATGACCTGCTGCCATTCTGAGTCGCTCCATGAAAGTCTGGCACAACACCATTGCAGTTAATGGCAGCGTTGACATGGTGTTATGGTCGTCTTAACGGTTGGCTTGCATGTAGTTCTGTGTCCAGCAGCCGTCCATGAAGAGTGATGGCACAAACAGGATGACTCATGAAGGGCATCACTGCCCAATAAATGTCTACAGTTGGGTTGGGTCTCCCAGATCCTTCATGTTGCTGATGTGTGCCTTTTTCTATCGATTGCTCCCAGTGTGCAATGCAGTGACCAGTATGGCACACAATACCGTCCTACTACCTGGAGCACTATGATGCAATAAGACCCGTCCTTGTTTATGTCACATCTGTGGCCAAGCATAGAACTTGAATCATATGCATGTCTCACAATGTGAAACCTACCCACCAAGTTTCATTTGTGTTGGTTGATTCCTTCCGGGAGTTCTTTGATGATGAGTGTAAATTTAAGTTCTGATTACATAACGTGAATGAAATAGTTATAGAAGTAATGTAGATGTAGAAGCCTAAATGGACCTACTGGAAGACTTCTATTTGTCATTTTCTATAACTTAGGAAATTAGTCAGTTTGGATTGTTTTATAATTATCATCAACTAAATTAATTTGATCTCTCTCTCTTTAGTGGCAATTCAGACAAACATGGGCGCCCCAAAGAAGACACAGCCAGGTGCAGCACAGGCCACCTTGGTCCAGGCCAGCGTGACTGCTATACAGAACCCAGTTTGCTGCGAACAGAAGGGATCGGACCACTGCCCTCTTCCCCGGCTGTCCATCTCCTCCCGCTCAGCCAGTATAGTTCCTAACATGGACACTGGAGTGGATGGTTCAGCCCTTCACTCTGTCATGAAGTGGAAGACCGTGCTGGCAGTGTTTGTGGTGGTGGTGGTCTACCTGGTGGTGGGCGGACTGGCATTCCAGGCCTTGGAGCAGCCCTTTGAGAGTGACCAAAAGAATACCATCACCCAAGAGAAGGCACTGTTTCTCCAGAGGAACCCGTGTGTGTTACCCAACGAACTTGAAGCCCTAATTGAGGTAAACACTTTGGCAGTGGCTTTTGCAAAATGCAACTCTCCAAACATGTTAGATCAGGAAACATCTTTAGTTCCTTTAGTCCTTTAATGAATGATATGCTACTACCTTACCCAAAACTCTGATAAATAAATGTCATGTCACGTGACGTCTCTGGATGTGAATGGCGCTGTTAGTCCTGATGTATGTAGATGCTTCACAAATACTGACCCTGACTGTGGGCACATGTGTACCAGCAGTGCTTCTTACATAATGATCATGGCTAGCCACAGGAGCCCACGCACAAAATGAGAAATAAATCTAAACGATTAGGAGCTTGTACTGATGTACCTTCAAGAAACGTCTCGCCTGTATGTTACATTACCTGGAACAGTACTGCACCAATTTCAGTTAAGACTAGGGCTGTGACCGAGTTCATTTAGTACGGTTAAAAAGCCACATGTCCTTGTGGTCTGGTGGTGTATAAAATAAGGATGGTGCTTTTGGCGTCTCATCATGAGTTCAAATTTAGAAAAAATCTAATCGTTCACTTTGCTTACATTATCACCAAATAGGTGGAAATAAAGCACAAGATCTCTCCAGAAGAACATGTCTGGTACTTTCTAGAACTGTCCAGTAGTATACAAAGCAGAATGAACACTGGTGCATTAAAACAGCTATTTCTGTTTACGTTCCAACTGACTATGTGGATAGTGAGTACATAGCTATATTTGTTTTATATGGCATCAAGAAGATGTTATATCCGGCAGATGCATTCTGCTACATCTGTGGCCTGTGGGCTGTGGCCAGACTTGTTCTGTGGTGTTTAGATCTGCAGCTTGATCAGCAAACATAAAATTAACTTGAGTGAACTCGGGTATAGTGAGCAAGCTACAGAATCAGTGCCACACACTAATAGGAATATCAGTTTTACGCAGTGAAGGAGCGTCATAGATGATAGATGAACAGATTGTGGCAGCCCAGCGTCTTTCAGCTCACTAATAGATGCTAAGCGTGATTTATGATGGTAAATCGACTTTTAGAAGCGGAAATGCAACAAAAAAAATTGGGGTTGATGACGTTAATGAGCTCGACCACATGGTAGCCATCGTATGATATTAGTATTGCAATAGTGTGCTTTAATGATGGGGTGTTGATTCCACAATTGATTCTTTAAATCCAGCATTTCTGGGTAGTGAGGTTGATTATTGGCCAATGGCTCTAAGAGTCAAGATAATACAATATCTTGGTTCTGTCGTTTCTGTGTTTGATTTTGAATATTGAGGATGAAGGTGAGGTTTTCTACTTATTTGCCAAATTCTTATTTAGATTTCCATTCCACCTTAAATAATGCTGCAGTTACGTTCTGGCGAAGTTGCTTTAAATGCATCACTTAAGGTGAGCAGGAAAAATTTAATACGAAGCTTGCGAATGCAAAGCCAATTTCAGACTCCTTGAAAAGAGCAACAATATTAAATCCAACATTTTTCAAAGAATTAAAAAGAAATCTGAAAATGAAGGTTTGCAGTGCCTAACACAGAGTAAGCCTATGTATATCCCAACTGTCAATTTAGTTTTGTGTCTTCGGGTCAGACTAAATAGATTAAACCGCTGTAGGCTAAATAGTTGGATACATGCAAATGCTAGCGGACCATTTTTGAAAGGCTTTGGGACTGTTATGTTTTAAAATGGTATGTTTCTGTAAATTGTGTTTACAAGCCATATCTGACAGTTTTAAAATAATATGCACCTTTTCAAAAATGCTTTTTTTATGCCACGCGGTCATGTTTACTAAAATAGTTCTTTAAATGAATGGTTGTAACAAAGCTAGCTTTTCCCATATTAAACAATTAGTAATGCCCAGTATTTAGCATTTACTGAGTTAATGGCTTTTAATAGGCAGCCACAGGGTATACTAATCCTCCAACTGGTACCATTAGGTCATTACTTGGTGCTCATCGTATAGTCCAGGTTTCAGTCATAATGTATGGCAGAGAAGCATGGTGCACATTTATTTCTGTACCTACTGCACAGCCACATGGTGAAGGTGTGTCCCCCACCCCAACACTATTCGATCAAGCCAGTGACCATGTATGTGAAGAGGAGTGGTGACTGCGTCCTGAGGAATAAATTATTCATTGCGTGGTCTACTGGGGCCAGAGCTGTTTAAGAGCAAGAATGCACGCCAGCCATTCTGTAAGCTACAGGATGTGGGAAGACTGCAGTTCTACGCATCAGAATTTGTTTTCACACCCTCAAGTCATATCATGTCAAGATCTCTCACTGCCACACATCATTACTTTATTACAGCGTCTAAACAAACTTTATACAGGGAGAGAGAGAACTAGTACTAAACACATACTAAACACAGGAAAAATACTGCCACTGTCAGTAAAACATGTATTTCTGTTTTTCTTCTTTTATTACAATATGTAAACTTAATCACCTTTACTAGTAAATCACTGGGTTTTTTATGTGGCCTTTAAAAGCCGTTAGACAACAGTAAAGTAAATAATGTTTACTCTAATGGCATTTAGCAAGCACTCTTATCCAGGGTGACTTACAGCCATGCTAATAACCCCCTGTCTCTCCTGCATATGATTATCTGAGTACATTTTCCAGTGTTTTCTGTACAGCTTAAGTGTTCCAGTAGTTGTTGAATTATGAAAGCAGTGGTTTTCCCCAGGCATCTATAGCTTATCTATAACTCCAGAGTGACTCTGATGAAACAGCGGAAGACACCTCGTTGTAAGCACGGATGTGCACATGTGCATAGGTTTAGAAGTCGCTAGCAGTCTGAAGGTTTTAGCAGTGGTACACGATTGGTGCTCAAGTCCCACAAATCTACACCAGAAGAACCTCCTGAATGCACATGTTTGCAGTGTCATCTATTACAGTATCAGGTGATACTCCATAACAGTTTGTGTTACACAGCATTATATTATTGTACTATTGTGTATTGGGTGAGGGATCGGTTGATGTGGAGGATTTGCACTATTCTAACAAAAATATATATCCTGCTAATTATTTTTTGTAACCGCCCAGGTGTACCCCAGTGAGATGAAATTGTTTCCAGCAGACTTGCTATCTGCTTTATTTGATGCTGTGTCATGTTTGTCTTGTTGTCTTCCCCGCCCTGGTGTTTGGGACCAGCTGGAGCGATGCTGTGTTGTTCTGCATGACGGGGGCGTCGGACAAAAAAGGAGGTTTTGATGAGGCTTGAGCAGTGGTGACTCAAAACCTTCCGCCTGCCTGCTGTCTTCCCACAAGGATGCTGGCACAAAAAATTCCCTTTTTACCTGCGTCCTGCAGTGGAGAGATGACTCAGAATGAACAAAGCATGCTTAATCACGGGCTGCTTCACTGCTACATGCTAACCTGTTCTTACTCAAGCAACAGAACGTTACTGTTAACATTCCACTCCCTGCTCTCTGGAGTCTTTTTGAAGCAGCTCTTAGAAGAAACAGTTTGGTTTCTGTTTCTTTCTGGCTTTTCAATGTAAAGTCAAAGCAGGATTTTATTTTGCTACCAATGATGATCATTTCTTGACAAGAACATTATAGAGAATTGCTTTTTTTTATTTGGCACCATTCAATAATATGGCACTTCTGAAACACAGTATCATCTTTTCCATGACCACGGGATAACATCTTCCCTCATGGTTGTTGAGGAACTGCATCAGTTAGGGTTAAACGAATTATTGCTAACTGAAACATATTAATCACTGCACTAATGATCTAATAAGGATTAGCTGATTGCTGTTAGCCCTGGTGCTTTAGATTTGAATGATTTCCATGCTAAAAAGCAGGTTCCACATGTCTGGAACATGTGAGACTGTAAATATTTCATGGTTCTCTGGGTGAGACAGGATTTCACTGCCCTGATTTTGTTACAGCACAGTTTAAATTGCGTTTTCGTGAAATGTGCTTGATATTTAAGGCTGTTCAATGAAGGATGAAGATTCCGATTGATATCAGACCAAGAGATGTTTTTAACTTAGTGATTTGTAGTCTTTTCTACTGCCTTGCAGATTTCCAATGCTCTTTAATAGAGTTTATATGCCCTGAAAGCAGAAAGGGACTTCTGTGGAATATATAATATAATGAATTACGTGGATTAATCCAGACAAATGCTCATTTAGATGGTAAAATAATGCATTAAATTCCCTTCAACTTTCAGCTTATGTTCAATTTAATCTAAATCTGAGATTTATGAATAAACTAGGAGACCAGTTACTGAGCAATATGTACTGTGCAAGTGGTCAATAAAACCTATTGATTGAAGCTGTGGGGCTTGCGTTTTTCTATAGGCGTGTGGAAATTGATACAAATAATTGGTTTAATAAATAGTCCTCAGTTTTAACACTGCGTTATCATCAAGGAATAATCTATTTGATATTTGGCTGGGGAATAATATTCTTCCCAATTTTTTGGATAACCACAACAAAGACGGTAAATGTAGCCTTATACTGAATAAGAATCTTAGCCTGGCAGCTGAGTAGGAGGGGTCCTTCTGTTGCCACAGCAGCGTTAGCACAGGAAAAAGAGTGGACGGATGTGGATAGATGCCTGCTGTGTCCTGCTCTCTTCCTCTTATGTCCTCTGGTACATCTGCAATGTTGATGTGACAACCTTCATCTGTTTTACGTAAGCAGAGTGTTCAGTACCAGATGTGCCTGTTGCTTTTATTGTACAATGATAGGATGATGACAGGCCTAGGTGTCCTGAGTGTATACTTTGATGCTATATATAGAAACCGGTTGAATATTACAGGTCAGTCACAAAACAAGAAAGAAACCAGAAGGCAGAAGGTTCTGCTACATGGTCTAAGTTGTGAACTACTTGTGTTTTCTGAAACAGTGTTTTGTTTTTCTTCAGCATGCAGTCGATGCCGTCAGTGCTGGTGTGAGTCCAATTGGAGACACGTCTTATAACTCCAGCCACTGGGATCTTGGCAGTGCCTTTTTCTTCGCTGGGACGGTCATTACCACAATAGGTAAAATGATTAAATGTATGATTTAATACTGATTGATAAATATGATATTTCAATGTTAATGACGAATGTGACTTCAGTTTTCTAAAGATAAAATAAAACAGGAGTGTTTATGTGCATCCTCCCCTCTTTAATTTAACGTATAAGAGTTAAAATAAGAGTTTTCAGAAAGTCAAAGTGTCACTGTGATAATATTTTGGTTCTTCTAAGCAGTTCTGCTAGTGGTTTCCTAGATTATGTGGCTATAATGTTTCTTGGTAACTAATTTAATTTGGCTAGTGACAGCATTAGAGATGATAATTCTATTGGCTGTCACTCACCAAACACACTTAATTCTCAAAAGACTTTAAAGCTTCATGATGTGGTGTAGATATGAAATACAGTAATCATCAGAAAACAGTTGCACCCAGAAAAAAGTGTCTGACTGCAATGCCATTCTGAGGGAAGATATAAAACCTTTACACTGATATGGGCAATATTTATTGACCTACACATAACATGCTAGGCGTCTCGCCAAGGAGTTGTAAAGGTTCCTAATGGTGTCCTGCGATAATCCAAACCATGCAACTTAAATATTCTAACATAGTTCCTGCAGATTTTGTGGTGGGGTGGAGTGCCGATAGCGTGTCTAATAGCATCCCACAGATTTGGGATAGGTCTGGTGACGGCACTGAGCATGTTGCCCCCACACACAGATTCATTGGTCGAGTCCACCAAGACAAAAGTGGGACTCGTCACTGAAGATGACACGCTGCCATTCTGAGTCACTTCATGACAATCTGGCACAACATCATTGTAGTCTTTGGCGACATTGACGTGGTGTTAAGGCCAAACGTCATAACGGTCTGCGTGCATGTAGCCCTTCGTCACACAGATGTCTGCCTACCTGCTGGCTCTAACAAGATGACTCATGGAGGGCATCATTGCTCAGGGCATGTCCACAATCATGGCTGTTGGGTCACACCCCACATGTCAGACAGTCTGTCAGTTCTCCCGTTACGCGTTTCATGTAGGTATTTCAGATCCTTCTTCTATCCCCTGCTGCCAACAGCATGCTATGATAGTATCCACACGACCAGTATGACGCACCATACGTCAATTAGACCATCCTGCTTCCTGGAGCTCTTTGAGGCTACCTCCTCTTAAACTCTTCCAACTGCTCAAACTGGTTTCAAACTCTTCTCTAAGGGCTACTTTACTTGCAAAGGAGCCTACCAACACAACAGCATTATTCAGAATGAAAACACGCACAACAGGACGACCTCCTTTAGTCAGGTGCAGTGATAAGGCCTGTCCTTGCCTACATCACAGGCGCAGCCGATCGTGAAACTTAAATCATTCACATTTCTCATAATGTCAAACCTTCAACCAAGTTTCATTCCTGACGGTTAATTGCTTCTGGGTGCAACTCTTTTTTCCATGATTAAAACCTCATATCTTTATAGTATGAGAACAAGAAAGAGCAAACCCTATTAATATTATTGACAGTTAATGGAGTTGACATGACACAAAGGGTATTAGGATATTTTAAATTATACCAACATTTATTTATTCATGCTTATTTCTGCTGTGGTAAGAGAGATAAGGGAACATGTACAGTTTGTTTTTCCAGAGCCAGAAGTGCAACTGTTTCCTGTCGTCTAACTTGCATTATTTTTATCTCAGCTGTGTGTAATTACTGCCACTGTCTCTCAGGGCAACCCAACAATTTTCTTCCTAATGACGTTGTTGTTTCTATAGAGCAAATCAATAGCTGTTGTATTGCTCAGCTGAAGGGAATTTTAAATAACCTTGTACTTCTTCTACACTCACATATGCAGGCTATGGAAACATTGCACCAAGCACTGAGGGTGGCAAGATCTTCTGTATCCTATATGCCATTTTTGGGATTCCCTTGTTTGGTTTCCTTCTGGCTGGTATTGGTGATCAGCTAGGGACCATTTTTGTTAAGAGCATTTTAAAGGTGGAGCAAATTTTTAGGGTAAGATTTTTATTTATTAAATCCCCCACACACAGAAGTCTCATCCCATGATTTCATAACTTGTAAATATTTCTTAATTTGTGAGATATAAGCTGCATGGTTTTTTTTGTGTTTCTATCTGCAGCAGAGGCACAGACAGATTAGTCAGACCAAAATCCGTGTCACCTCCACCATCCTCTTCATCCTGGCGGGGTGCATTGTCTTTGTCACTATTCCAGCTGTGATCTTCAAACACATTGAAGGCTGGACTACGCTGGAAGCCATCTACTTTGTTGTTATTACCCTCACAACTGTCGGCATTGGGGATTACGTAGCAGGTAGAGATATTTTTGATGTGCAAATATTTCTGGTCAGTTTTTAAGGGTACATTATTATTAAAGACTGTTTGAGGCTCAACATTCAACAAATAGTAGGAGGGGAAGCAATCATTTACTTTGAAAAGGCAGATACATTGCTAACATAGGCTTGTTTGTTGATGGCTTGTGGTGAAAAACTACTAAAAGGTGCTGATTCATTTTCAGGCGGGAACAGGAAGATTGAATACATGAAGTGGTATAAGCCACTGGTTTGGTTCTGGATCCTAGTGGGTCTGGCATATTTTGCAGCAGTTTTGAGTATGATTGGAGACTGGCTGAGAGTCCTTTCCAAGAAGACTAAAGAGGAGGTATGATATGAAGTTCAATATAGTTTCACCACATACACCAGCATTTCATGTTTCCAAATAAAGTTGGGATTCTGTTCAAAACAGTAATGAAAACAGAATGCAATAATGTGATCTATACCCATGTTTAATCCCATGTTTAATCCCATGTTTAAATTAAACTAGTACTAGTGTGTTGCTCCAAAACCCTCATATATTGTTCAGCATTGATTGTGCCTTCACAGATATGCAAGTCACTCAAAGTATGGCACTAATGCACCCCCATAACATCAGATACTTTGAAATGTGCGCTGATAACAAACCGGATGGTCCATGATTTCCAAAAGGAATTTAAAATTTGAATTTGCCAGATGACAGGACCCATGTTTCTGAATCTGTTTATATGTTATCGTATTCCCATGGGAGAGTTTTAACTCGATTAGTGGATGCAGTGATGAACTGTGTTCACAAACAGTTTCTGAAGTGTTCCTGAGCTCATGCAGTGATTTCCAGAGCCATGTCTATTTTTAATGTAATGCCGCCTGAGGGCCTAAAGATCATGATCACCCAATACTGGTTTTCATCTTTCTCTCTTGAAATGCAGAGACTTTTAGAGATACTATGTACCAATATTTACTTCTGAAAGCCTCTCTGAGATGCTGTTGTGAGATGTTCCATCAGGCTTTTTAGCATTACACAAGTTTACCAGTCTATTATTAAACTTTACCCCATCCTTTGACCAACCTTTTTTTGAAATGTGTTGGTATGTTGCCTTTGTATTAGTTTTTAATTAAATATAGGCTTTAAATGATATGCACAATGTTGCATTCTATTGCTATTTACATTTTGTACAGAGTCCTAAGTTTTTTGGAAACAGGGTTGTAATTATGTGGAAATGCTTAAACAAAATACATGTAAGCGAATATGATTTGTTACTGTGAGTTTACTCTTTCCTATGGCTCTTGCATGAACATTTCATTAAATCGATGAATCAAAATGTCCAAAATTAAATGTTTTTATGTTTCCTATTTGATCACTAGGCCTATTAGTCATCCAATATTGTGTAATTATTTTGTGATTACTCTAAAACAGTGGGCATAGTGTGACATAGCTATGAAAATGGCTTCTTACAATGACAGCAGTGTAAAAACTAGTTTACAGGCAAAATGTATTCAGAGAAGTTTTCTGCTGATGACACAATCGCACAGTTCAGTGGTGCTTTATGATTACATTCAACAAAGAGTAATGCTGTCTGTATGTGGCTCAGGTCGGGGAGTTTAAGGCCCATGCTGCTGAATGGAAGGCCAATATGCGGGCGGAGCTCAAAGAGACACGACGGCGCCTCAGCGTGGAGATCCATGACAAGCTTCAGCGGGCGGCCACCATCCGCAGCATGGAGCGTAGGCGACTGGGCCTGGAGCAGCGAGCACATTCTCTGGACATGCTGTCTCCTGAGAAGAGGGCTGTCTTCGCCAGCTTCGATAGAGGACGCTTCAAGACATCCTCTCAGGAGAACATAGATACGAAGCTTAACAACCTCCGCCTGAAAGGAGAGCAGTACGACAAGGCGAGCAGCCAGCAGGCCTCCTCAGAGGAGAACATCTTTAACCGCTTTGGCTCCCTTACTAAACTGGCCAAGCGCAACCGGACCAGGGAACAAAACAGGAACATCTCAGAGGACACACTCCGACCCAGAGCCTTCGAGGCACTCAGCAGCAACAGCAGCAACACCACTCTGGCAGAGGAGAGACATGAGGCTGGAGAAGAGGAGGGTGAAGAGGAGGAGATGATGGAGAAAGAAGAAAACACTGCCTTTATCTATCTGCCCCCGTATGCCAAGCAGCTCAAGCAGCAGAACGGTTTCGTGCCAGCTCAGGCCAAAGAAAGAGAGAATGACAGAATGCTGGCAGAGAGAGAACATCAGCCATAGACAAACCTGTTATGTTCAAAGGGGAGGCAAGTGATTCAGTAATGCCACAGAATGTGCCTTTCTGTTTTGTATGCTATGGCTTGACTCCTTCAGATGAACATTAGTCAACGTTCACTGTTCCAAAACAACAAGTTATGTTTCAGTTGCCAAAAATGTGAAGTGAATTCCTATCAAATATGAAGCATGTTATTATTATGATTTTTTTTACATTGCAAGAAATATTTACTGTTCTGGTGCAACAGACGATGCAGACATACTGTATGTATCTGTGCTGAAGACTTTAGAGTGATAACCCATGGTTCCTTTGAAAGAAATGGCTGCTGACTCCCAGTCACTCTGTGTCCAGATGGGTCTGGGATGTACATTTATGGAACATGTCACAGTTGTTAGTACATGTTAGATTGAATCACTGTTTCATGCCTAATTCAAACACAAAGGAACAAACAGGGCGTTGTTTGCTCAACAGCAACACTCTGATGTGATGTAATTAGGTTATACTAAATTGTAAGAATTGAAAGTGTGATATGCATGATATGCGCTGCCTTTTGGTTATTTAATATTTTAACAATACACAAGACTGTACCTCCAGGTAAAAAGGTAAAAACTAGGTAAAAAGATGAGCAACTGTGAAAGAAGGAATGCATCATTTCACCAGGTGGTGTGTTTACATACAAATGTGGAAATGCCATGAACTGTCCACACCAGTCTAGCATATGTCTTCTGTTCATTTGAGGCGTCTCTCACTCACTTTGTTTTGATCATAAAATAAAATATGTCGTCTTAGAAGACACATTTCACACACACTATCCAAATCAGAATTCGTATTCTCTTTGCCAGAGTTTTTTTGGTCATTAATGAAATATCAGTTCAATTGTTACCACTGTCCAGTCTAGTATTTTTTCTCTCACCTACTGCACGTTGGTCTTTTAGGGTGAAAGCCAGCATGTGCCTCTTGTGTATGATGTGTATGAAGCCCAAAGCTGCAGTTTTTCCAGCTACTGCCCATACAGTGTTGTTGAGTGTCCTAAACACAGTGCTCAACTGGAACACTTCACCAGATGTACGCCTAAGTGGCCTTCTGATATAAATGCAGACAGCTGCACCCCTGGCCACATTCCAAAACGACAAACAACTGGAAACCGTGTAGCTTAAGGGCTCATTACTGCAGGGCAAATCAGAGCTTTAACTGAGTGTTTTTCAGAGGAGTCAATCGTTTAATAGCTTTCTCAGACCTGTTGATAAAAGGTGGCGTAAACCATAATGCCTAAATATCTAAGGTCATGTTCTAGTATCTTACAGCATTTGACTGCCAGTACTTAATTGTGTGCTCTTTTTTCTAACAACAATTTAGCTAAATCCTGCAGTTGACTAAAATGAAATAGCTGGATAATGAGCATTCTGTTGATGAAAAAAAGACACGATGGTTTGCCTTTCAGTTTTGAAGTGGCTTATGTGATTAGTGGCAACCATTTCTCACTAATTAGTTTAAATGGCTTCTCTGAACATGCAAATATCGCTACAGATAATTGTCACTTGATTTCAAGAGTCATTGTGCAAGCACTACATCAAACGTAGTGAGTGCCTTTTAAAAATAAATACCTAATTAACAAACCAACGTGACTTTGTAATGACATCACATGTCTTGATTTCTTACCTTTGGATACTTGATCAGTGTTTTTTTTCATGTAGCTCATCATTAGTGCTTAGTTTAGATCACTCTTGTTTACAGTTGTATGCAAAAGTTTGGGTGGCCATGGTCAAATTACGTTTTAAGTTAAACATCCCCTATTAGAAACACACTGTTTATTTGCTGAATGTGACATACTGGAAAAACAATAAAACATTAAGTGTCATGTGCAAAAGCTGTGGTGTATTCTATATACTCATCATCAAAGAATACAAGTAGTTGAACCCAGAAGGAATTAACTGACGTGAATGAAAATGATGGAGGACTACATGCACGCAGGCTGTTACAATCACTGCCCTTAAGACCACATTAATGTCGCCAAGGCAGAAATGCTGTCGTGCATGACTGAATCATTCTGTGTCTAGGTGCCTAGAAATGTGTTATCACAGGACACCATATGGAACCTCTACAACTCCAGGACAGGAAAGCTGGCTTGTTGCATTAGCCCAACATCCTACTGAGAGACACTACTTATGTATGAGTAGCTCAATAAATAATCTCCATATCAGTCTAAATTCATCATCTTTTATTGTTCCTGGTAACCTTTATATTCCTTCTCGGCCTGCTCATTGGGGGCTGGAACACCAGATTCTTTGTAAAGCTGTGTGACAACATCTGTTGGTAAAGTGCTATATAAATAAATGTTGACTTGACTTCTGAATAGCATTGCAATCCGACACGAGCTGGGTGCAACTATTCTTTTGGTGATGAGTGTAAATATATGATGAGTGTAATATATTTTCCAATATGCAAGTATCCTACATCACCAAACACATAGAAACATTTGTGTATATATTTGTGTATAACTTTAAATATCTTGTCCATATATATATATATAAGTCAGGCAGTCAGATCACAGCAATATCAGACTTGCTTCTACCTACAGAGAGTCTTGTGCTTAGGTCTGCAGAAGCAAAATGCAAATTTCAGCAGCAGTAGTTTCATCTGAGAATACCAGAGAAAGCCCCTAGACATCTGCAACATGTCAGGAGGACGAAAAAACACAACTCTGTACAGTGGAATTACCATGGAAACTGTCAATATTACGAGCCTCACTGCACTGACTCTCACGCCAGACACTGACCACGCCTTGACTGTCGAGTGGGATGGAAGACAGGAGCGGAAGTGCTTTAGAGGCAGATGTCAGCACCAGGGAGTGGCAATGAAAACAACATCACTAATTCTTCAGAAGAGTTTCACCAGGTGGAAGGAAGAGACACAGAAGGGAAGGGGTACAGGGCACGGGTTGCTGAAGAGAGGGTTAAGGTTAAAAGGGCTTTTGCAGGACAGGCAGGTGGTGGCGGATGATGAAGGTCCAGTCTAAGCCAAATATAGCCTCACAAAGCACACCTGCCACGCCATTCAAGCAAAGAGGACAAGGACAGAGGTACACCTATTCAGACACTGTGGCAGATCATCTGGAGATGGGCTCTCGAGTTCTGTAGTTAAAGAGGAAAAACAAAGAGCAGACATAAATTCAATTTTATGTTTGTCGCTAAAACCAGAGAAAGCTTACAAGAAAGCTGACTCATCCCATTTTTAAAAGCTTCCCTGGCAGGGGGCATGCATCTCTGTGCATCAAGGACGAATCCGTAATAAGACACAGATTGTGATAAACACGATTACTTGAAGGGCATTGAAGGAGACTAGGATAACAATGAGAAGCTGCTTATAGAAGACACTAACTGTTTCAAATTCAGAGCAAAGACTCACATAAAATCCTAATGCCTCCATATCCATATCGTTTAACTGGGATTTTTTATTATGTCTGAATTCAGTGGTTAAGATGCAAGCAGTGTAATTCAGAGTGGCTTAGTGCAATGTTTTGTCATAGTGAAACATAAAGAGTCTGAATTTTTCACAGTAATGTTGATAGGAACCAGATGTCCAAAGTGTTTAATGACACTAAATGCCAGGAATGGGCAGATCAATAAGTCCATATTGAATCGATTCTGGCACAAAAATATCACTATGATTTGTTTATTTATGTAGTAGGTTGGATGTGTATCATATCTCTCAATGACAGGATTACAAATGCTGCTGTGAGTGATGCTGTAGCATAGGCACTACTTTTCCGCCTTCTTTCTGACAGGTTAACACGGCTCCTGTGAATAACAACGCTGTAAACGTTGAAAACACCAAGCTGAATATTAGATATACTTATTCTTTACTTTTATCTGGCATAATTTTGATCATATTTAATCTTAATTGAATATATAATTAACTTTTAAATGTAACTATTCAGATATTAATCTAAGAAACACACATTTAGGGACTACATTTTCAGTTGACAGTACTAGCTTGGATAACTATATGGTTGGAATATTATAGACCACTGAATATATGTCATTACAGAATTAAATTAGGAAATTAAATAAACTCTGATTTATGTATGTTTATTTAATATTAAAAATTAAATGAATCTGTTAATTTTGTTTACATTTACCATTTATCGTTGTTGATTTACGAGCTTTAAAGTATCGGTATTGGCCTTGGGATATTAGCGTTAGCATAACTTGGTACTGGATCGATTGGAAAACCAGAGGTATTGCCCATCGCTACTAAATGGTACGTCAAAGAAAACTATCACATTAGATGGTTATGAATATGGTGTCTGATGCCCGAATCACTTTTTGTGATCATTTTATAATAACGTTTCAGCTCTAAGTGTTTCATGGTAGAAATCCCAAAATGTTTTGGAATTGAATTTAGCCAGTTTCTATAAAATTTACATCAAATCACTCTTGTGATGTTTTTAGATCTGTCAATAAATTATCCATAATTAAATACAAAAAAAACACTTTTAAACTTTTTACATTTACTTACTGACATCTTCAGCACTATCATGTCTGGCCAGAAATTCAGCAAGGCGATTCTGATAGCAGCCCTTGTTTCTATATTTAACATGCTTTAAGAAGTGGCGCTGACCTAATCCCACGGGTACTTGGGCTGCAGCTGCTAACATGTGAATTGTGTGAATCACTATGATCTAACTCTCATGAAGAGAAACAACAAGGTGCTAAACCTCCGCTGTAACACCTCAACCAGTGTGTAATCAGACAGAATCATTCAAAGTGGTTTGACATGGAATGTTACATTGTAGAGAAACTGAATGAGTTTGTGTTGATGGAACCAGACGTCCCCATCAGTGTTTAATGACTCCAAATGCTGCCTCACAAAGTTACTGCATGAATAAATCCTCATGAATACGCTGCTGAATGTATGATTCACAGAAGGCACATGTAGGTTTACTGGTTGTTGTGGCAAGTAATGGAACAGCCTTTATTTGGATTGACATTGTGACCCCTGGTTTCACCCACCATTACAAAGTAGTTTCCATTTTACATGGAAACTTTTACACCTCTCTGAATGACTTTGTTTTTATCACAGCTAAAAATGTCTTGGCATTCCCCTTAAACTGGTGCACAAACGCGGTGCGTTATGTTAGAACCCACATCCTTAACCATTCCATTCATTCATCTTCTAAACGTCTTATCCTTCTGGGTTGCAGAGGGTGCTGGAGTTGGGTAAAAGGGAGGAAACAATCTGGACAGGCTGCCAGTCCATCACAGGGCATGTATACAGACACCTAGGGGGCAATTTGGCATCTCCAATTCTTTGTCTTTGGACTGTAGGAGGAAACAGGAGCACCTGGAGGAAACCCACACAGACACAGGGAGAACATTCACACTCCATACAGAAAGGACCCCCAGACACCCCAGCCAGGAATCAAACCCAGGTCCCTTATGCTGTGAGGTGACACCAAAACAGGTCTACCACCAAAACAGTAGTTCCAGCAGCTTAATAGCAGGTGTTATCTGTTGCAGAGGGTCAGCTGAATTCTAGACTAGCTTATCAAGATCTTCAAGGGCAATTTTCAAAAGGCTACTGACACTGCACATTGCATATGGTGAGGGTAAAGCATTTGGCCAGTCCGAGAGACTGCTCATCATTTCCCAACAAGCATTAAAGGCACTGGCAGTAATTTCTAAGTCACATTACAGCACTCCATCAGCAGGCACGTGCTGCAAGGCCATCCTGCTGTCTTCTATATGAATGTGTTTGATTGATGAAGCAGTTGATGGGAGGGTAGGTGGCAAAAAGCCAACAGGACACTTCCATCTCCCCACCAAGGGTGAAGCCAGCTAGTGTGAGTGACTTTGTTTCTCATCTGGAATTATAAATAACACAGCTCAACATAGAAAGCATTTTTATATCATGAGGTGTGACTTTTTTGTGCTGCCCTAACACACATTTCGGCTTCTCAACTATCAAAGCCTTACAGAGAACTACCACGCTTGAACTGCAGGGTCCTGTGCACAAGAGGGCATGTGCAGGAATGCAGTAAACATGGCTCATATAGTTTGTGTCACTGGTCAGTTCTCATTTAGCTACATATCCTGCCTTTTAATGGTCATCCACGAAGGTGACCACACACCCACTGTCTCTCTGTAGTTTTGAAATGTCCACTGTCCCAGTAAACAAACATGATGTGAAGAGTGCATTCCTCTGTGATGTGCTTTCCTTTGGGATATACAGCAAATAGACTGTCTATGCTTTTGCTACTAGCGTTGACAAAAAGACCAGTGGGGCCACCTTAGCTAGATGTATCCAGGTGTCCCTGCTGGCTGTCTCTTTTGCTGTTCTCCAGCTGGGTTCCACTGGGAAGCCTTCGTGTTGCGCTGATTCCTCCACAGTCCTCGTTGCGGAGGTTCTCCCTTTCACAGTCCTTGGTCAGGATTGGTCTTCTCTCCCATGTTACCTATGAGCTTGTGGTAGCAATCCACTGGAATCCACTCCAGCCCACTGGGGGAACTATCCAACTGCTGACACCAGAGGGGCATCAACATACAAGATGACTTGGGGAAAAGTGGATGCTCTTTGACTGAATACAGAAGCAGGGATAAAACGGCCAAGAAGCAGCCAGGTCATTAACACCCACACAACCTCCACTGACAGTAGGCATTAACACTGCACCAGTTACCTCAAAGCCCAGTGCAGAATAGCACAGGCAGTGCCCGTCTGTTTACACCTTGGATTTCTGATGATTAGGATTTCATTTGGTTGCATGAAAAGGTTTAAACACCCCCAGCTGCATTTTGAAAATATTGTAATCTGATTACTCACACCACAGGTGTAAACAGGTTCCATGTTGCAAAAACATCTTATTTTGGATTCACTGTTTTTTGTATTGTCATAAAAAACCCAACACACTTGAATCTATCTGACTGTTCAGTCTTCATCAGTTTAACTCTGCTCACTCAGGTATAAGAACAGTCCAGGCTGGTCTGCTTTTTGAGTGAGGTGCAGTACAGGGTAGCTAATACTAACAGAGCTCTTACATATACTACATATACTCAAAAACTGCCTAATTTGAAATGGTCAGACAATGGTCATCTTAAAATATATTATTAAGGCTTTTGGTAAATAAAAAATATACAGCCATCCTGAATGGACCTCAAGAAAACAAATAAAACACAAGAAAAACAGAATATGGGCGCTTTAAGTTGTCTAGCAATAATTCTGTGAGACACAAATGTACATAAATAACTCTACAGTGCATATATACAATCAAACAGTCTACTAATTCAAAAGTGTTTTGTTTGTAAGTAATGCCATGTTTACAGTGAACAAACAAAATAGCACTCCTCTTAGACACTTGAAACATAAACTTACAAACGTTTAAAAACTAAATGATTATAGCTAATAAAAGACGTATGTAGACTGTGGAACTGAGAGGCTTGTAAATTATATATAATAAATTTATAATTATAAATATAATACATTTAATAATAAAATATAATAATAATAAATACATTTTCTTCTGCTATATTTAATAATCATAATCTATAATTACACTGCACACACTTTTGGTAAAATGATTACTTTACAAGAAAGCACGATGAGTCATTTCCTTTTTCCCATGCTCACCACAAGACTGAGAGACATGCAAATGTGTTTTTTCTGCGGGGAGAGTGTGAGGCCTGTTGTTTATCTCTCATATTTGCACTTCAGATCATTATTTAGATTTTTCTTATAACAAATAACTTCTTATATAAAAGCTCCACAAATTAAAGCATTGTTGATCTTCTTATGTGAGAAGATCACTGTGTTTGCCTCCATCTGGTGGTCAAGCTTGTGAAACAAGTTTAGACAACCACATGCTTGTCCTGCATTTGTAGAACATGTGTGGAACACCTGAAACATAAAGAAAATGTTCTATATTAATAAAACTTACAATACTGTATATCCATAACACATCTTTTAGAAACTAAACATTGCTGTCCAAAGTATCGCCAAAATTGCAGTTTTACAGTAAGACAAAGACACATTTTATGCTGTTTAGGTTCATTTCAAAAGATGTAAGCAGTTTTGGAACACTTCTATTATTCCATTTCACACAATGTGAAAATGGCATGATTAATTTTAAATTATGTTACTGTTTCGCAGAGCAGTATAATGTCAAATGTAGCACCTCAGCCCAGACGTGGTGTCAGAAGTTTGTTCCTAAAGGCTAAAGATGAGCAAATCTTGGTCTAGTGAAACACTGTGGTCTGATATGTGCTTGCAAACTTGAACTAATCAATGCCTGATCAAGGAGGGCTCAGTGTGCGCTGGCCACACAAGCAACACTGAGCAAACACAGAGAGATCTACCATTTTGCTAATGGAGAGATTCTCATGGGCCACGCACATAGCCCAAAATGTAGCCCTACAGAGACAGCAAGGCATGAATGCAAACAGCAACAAGACCTCACATTCAAACTGCAACCTCACATTGCTAAAAACCTTAGTAGCAGCCATCTTGAAGCCTGACGTTTGACTGCAGATTGTAGACTGCAACTGAGAAGACCAAACAACTGTCCAAACAGTGCTGGAAATCACGTAGCTTAGTGTACCTCAGGGCTCCTTGACATTTCAATGCGTATTAAGATAAATGAGGGATAATTTAGGCAGTCAGCACTATAGTTACAATAGTAAGCTACCAACACCTGCACCATCTTGTGCAAAAATTAATCAGGCAGTAAACATGTCTTATGGCTGATACACACATGGACTAAATTGTTGGTACCCCTCGGTTAATGAAAGAAAAACCCACAATAATAACAGAAATAACTTTAATCTGACCAAAGAAATGAAAGAATGAACAAATGAAAGTCAGACATTGCTTTTCAACCATGCTTCAACAGAATTATTTAAAGAAATAAACTCCTGAAACCGGCCTAATGATGGTACCCTTAACTTAATATTTTGTTGCACAAACTTTTGAGGCAATCACTGCAATCAAACAATTCCTGTATCTGTCAATGAGACTTCTGCACCTCTCAGCAGGTATTTTGGCCCACTCCTCATCAGCAAACTGCTCCAGTTGTCTCAGGTTTGAAGGATGACTTTTCCAGACGGCATGTTTCAGCTCCTTCCAAAGATGGCTCATAGAAGGCCACTTCAGAATAGTCCAGTGCTTTCCTCTTAGCCATTCTTGGGTGTTTCTAGATGTGTGTTTTGGGTCATTATCCTGTTGCTAGACCCATGACCTGTGACTGAGATCAAGCTTTCTAAAACTGGGCAGCACATTTCTCTCTAGAATTTCTCTCTCTTGATAGTCTTGAGATTTCATTGTGCCCTGCACAGATTCAAGACACCCTGTGCCAGATGCAGCAAAGCAGCCCCAGAACATAACAGAGCCTCCTCCATGTTTCTCAGATGGACAGTGTTCTTTTCTTGATATGTTTCATTTTCCCGTCTGTGAACATAGAGCTGATGTGCCTTGCCAAAAGTTCAATTTTTGTCTCATCTGTCCATAGGACATTCTCCCAGCAGCTTTGTGGCTTGTCAACATGTAGTTTGGCAAATTCCAGTCTGGCTTTTTTATGTTTTGTTTTCAACAATGGTGTTCAACAATGTCTGATTTCATTTGTTCATTTTCATAGAATTTTTATTTATTATTACTTTTGTCAGATTAAAGTTATTTCTGTTACCATTGTGGCTTTTTCTTTCATTAACCGAGGGGTACCAACAATTTTGTCCACGTGTGTATACTATATTAGATTTAAGAGGAATGTTGTGTAAATCAGATTTTAAAGCACCTGGTACCAGTAGACTGTGTAGTCTGCAATTGCAGACAGGCCTGGGTGATGCTGGTGCGTGCTGTCCTGGTGATGAAGCAGTACAGGATTGGGTCAGCCAGGCAGTTAAAGGTAGAGAAAGTCATGCCGGCTTTGTAGAGGTAGTACAACCAAGCAGGAGGTTCACAGTCCTCCAGCGCCGCCCTTAGCACCATGCTAATGTGGATGGGGCCGAAACAGAGGCAGAGGCTCAGCAGCACACTGGCCAACAATTTGAAGATCCGTCTGCGTTCAGGTAGCCTTGTGGCCTGGTTGTTACAAACCTCAATCCAGATCCTCCAATAACAAAACACTACAACCACAGCAGGCAGGAAGAACCCCACAAAAAAACGGGCCACGTGTACTTTCCTTTGCCTCTCAGGCAGCGGTAGAACGTCCAAGCACACTTTGTTTATGTCATCAAAGATTTCTTCTGGGTAAATGGTGATGAAGTTGAACATGAGAGTCAGGGTCCACACTGCAACACTGACTGTAGCCGCAGTGCTGGGTTTTCGAAGGAAGGGGAAGCTGAGTGGGTGCACTACTGCAAAGTAACGGTCTAGAGCAATGCAGCTCAGGAGCAGAGCGCTAGTGTAGAAATTAGTGAAGAGGAAGAAAGCGCACAGAGTACAACCGATTCTGCCATAGCGCCAAATATCATTGTATGTAAAGTCCATCCATATAGGCAAACCCGCAATGAAGCAGAGGTCGGAGAGAGCCAGGTTAAACAGGTAGACCCCCAGCTCATTTTCCTGTCTGATGCGCTGACAGGACACGAACAGAGAGAATGCGTTGGAAGGAATTCCTATCAGGATGACAACCAAATGGAGAGTGAAGAAGTAGCTGTTCAGATGAATTTCAGGATAGCAGAGGTCTGGTTCAGTTGTGGTGTTAGGGGCAGCAGATGTAGAATTCATCATCCTCCAGCTGAACAGGTGCAAAATAAAGGCAAACAGCATTCATGTCATTTACATCTTAGACATGAAATTATTAATCAGTGTGAGTTATGTTAGAGATCTAGTAGTCTAGTCATTGTAGTTTTTAAGGCCAAGCTCTAAAACAGGACTGAATTACTGAACATTTACTTTACAGCTTTATTATAAACAGATAAACAAAGAAGTCCTGTAATCATGCATAATTAAGTTATCATAAGAGCATTATAATATCATTTCCCTGCTCGGCAGCCTCTGAGTGGCTATGTTGTCTAAAATCAAGTAAATGTAAAGATTCAGGCACATCCAAATGCTCACAGTAGAAGCCATAGAAAGAGCACTTTTGGTATCATAATGAACATTAAATTGTCGGTTTTTCTGAGAATCACTTCTGTAAATGAGACGTGTGTGTGCCTGTGTATAGAACCTCTACACAATGTAAAGGCTCTTGGAGGAACACTCAAACTGGAGTAGAAGTTTTACATTATATGAAGGTTCTTTAAACCTATGAAAGACTCTTTACACTCACTCACTCAATCTCTTTTTTTTTAAACAAACCAAAAGTGTTTAATCTGTGGCATCACAATCGCTTGATTGTCCTGATTTCTACTGTGTACAGATGCAGATGTCTGGTACGTACAGTAAGATGACAATAAGGTTTTGATAACAGTTTACTGGAACTGAGCCCCAGGCAGTTGAAAGGCTCGACTAGACTAACCACATAAGACATTAGAAAGTTCATGCGATTATTAGAACTCAAAAACTCAACACTGGCAAAGGAACTCACCACAAATATAGACGACTCTATTTTCAATCAGAACAACAAAACAACAAAAAGGAGCTCAAAAATATCCTCCAGCATCTCAACATGGTGACTGTCTTCTTAGCTCGTGGCTTATTTTCCCTTGACAAGAAATGAGGAGAGTTTTACTTCCTGTGTGTGTGACTGTTACGTTTCTGGTTAAGCACTCCCTTATACCCATGAGGGTGGAGGAAGAAGAATTGCTGCAAGTTTATGTCCATTTATGTCCTCCCCTGTTGCGACATACTGCCAGCTGCTGTTCAGAACTGGGTAAGTCATCTTGGTCTGGTGGATGTTGATGTTCAGGGGTGCTAAAAGTACAGAGAAACTCTACAATGAAATACACAACTGAAAGTTTGGGTACTGTGTCAAAAGCTTGCTCAATTTAAAGTGAAAGTATGGAGCCAAAAATACAGCAGAACGTAAAAGCAGAAACTAATTCTGTGTCGTCTTGTAAACAGGATTTGCTTTGTGGTCACAGTAAATCTACTGAAGACCGGCTACTGTGATTTTGTCACTCCAGAGAATGACATCTTGCCTATCTTGCCCTCCAGGTGCACTCTCACACAGGATGTGCCTTTGATGTGGACAGTAAGGTGTAATGTAATGTGCTAGTGTACTGTAAGTAGTTTTATGCTAGTAGTGTTTCTGTGTGTGCATAAAAATATAATGACAAAGGGAAAGAAATATGAAGCAGGCAAGAATTGTTTTGAGCCTGTTTTGACCTTTTGGACAGAACTTGGGTCTAGCTAATGGAAACTGTTCTCCTTCAGTGTTTTGTGCTTATGATCATTTTAATAGTCATCATTGTCAGACTAATTAATGACCTTGTGGTGCTAGGGGCAGCAGATGTAGAATTCACCAGCTGAACAGGTGCAAAATAAAGGCAGACAGCATCAATGTTATTTACATCTTAGACATGAAATTATTAATCAGTTTGAGTTATGTTAGAAATCTAGTAGTCTAGTCATTGCTGTTTTTAAGGCCAAGCTTTAAAATGGGACTAATTTACTGAACATTTACTGAACAGCTTTATTATAAACAGATAAACAAAGAAGTCCTGTAATCATGCGTAATTAAGTTATCATAAGAGCCTTATAATATCGTTTCCCTGCTCGGCAGCCTCTGAGTGGCTATGTTGTCTAAAATCTAGGGAGACAAGTAACCGCAAAGATTCAGGCACATCCAAATGCTCACAGTAGAAGCCACAGAAAGAGCACTTTTGGTATAATAATGAATTACCATGGTTGGTTCCTCTGACAATCACTTCTGTAAATAAGATGTGTGTGTGTGCCTGTGTATCATTTTAATATTCATCAGTGTCAGACTAATTAATGACCTTCTATTAAAAGATTCGTGGACCAAGAGTGACACAAGAGTTGATTAGGCAAGAGTCTTGTTCTAGAAATGATAATGGGACCCTAAAATCATGCTACTTTTACTTTCCATCCTTACGTACAGTGGAAGGGAAATACGTTTGCACTTTTACTAAAGGGAGGAACTTCTTCTTTTACTGGAGGAATATTTTACCATGGGTAACTCTACTTTAGCTCAGGTACATTGTTTGGGTGCTTCGTCCACCTCTGATGTGCTGTTGTGTTAGGCCAAGAAAGTAGTCTGTTCAAAATCATTAGTGATGTGTTCTGAAAAAGCAGGATAGACTAGCATAGTTGATTGCCACTAAGACCTTTGCTGGCCTAGTCTTTGCTGCTAGTCTGTGCTGTTAGCTGGACCAAAAGACCATTGTCCAAAACACAGCCTATGCTTGCTGTGTTTCAGACAATGGTCATCTGGTTCACCAGCACAACCATGCTAAGCGATTAGCTAAACTTTTTCTTTTAGCTTAACTTTTGTGGGCAATCATGAATTTCATTTACAGGCATCAGAAACACATTTTTCTACACAACTTAATGACATTTAGCTCGTTTGTGAAGGCTAACACATAACACAAACAATGAGGTTTTCATTTATTGTTTAAACAAATGGATATAACAGTAACTGTATTTGCTGGGAAATGTGTGTGAATCTTAAAAATAACTATTCAGTACAGGAAGTTAGGGTCAAGAGGTTCAGTCAGTTGGAGGACAATAAGGCATGATCTGAGCCTTCATGCCAAGTCTTCCTCAAGAAATGTTTATTAAACAGTATAAAGGACTATATACAAAGTACAATCAATAAACAGAACATACATAGACAAGGCAATAAAACCAAACAGGGTTACAAAACAATACATACAAACAGTCATTATATAAAAGATAAGAAGCCTAAAACTTTGGAACATACAGTTCTTATGTTTTTCTGTAGGATTGTCCAGTGAGCCAGCGTATGGTGAGGTCAATAATCAGTTTGGAACAACTTCAAAATAAACAGAAAG
The DNA here is from genome assembly GCA_024036415.1 of Prochilodus magdalenae. Lineage (NCBI taxonomy): Eukaryota > Metazoa > Chordata > Actinopteri > Characiformes > Prochilodontidae > Prochilodus > Prochilodus magdalenae. The sequence continues at coordinate 634,204 of JAMWET010000103.1, read as the reverse complement.
CTTTAAACTGCTAAATCAGGTAACAAGAGCAATGATGCAAGACTGCTCTTCAGTGTTATTAAATAAGTAGTAGTAGTTGTATTCGTGCAAGCTGTAACTTGTCAGCATGCTTTTTATATATTCCATTAAATGAGGCATTGCAGCAGTCTAGACAAGGCAGACAGAATGAATTCATTTGTTTTTTCATCTAAATCATCAGTAGCTATTAAAAATCTGCCATGTCTTCAGCAAGGCACTGCCCATCAGGCTCAGCTTATTATTAAAACCCCAACAGAAACTGTGTATAAAGATGTTCCAGAGGCTACAAATAGAAGTAAGTGGATTTTACAAAGGTATTCATATGGCAGTGGCTCCTTGCTTACTGCAGGAAAAGCACAGACTTCAACTTAGATAGGAACAAAAACACATTCTCACAAATCTTCCTGGAAAAAGGCACAGGGAAATAAGCTAGACCATACAAACACTATACAATACAATAAAACCTCATAGAAACTTCTCCAAATAGCATCACAAAGCATGAGCGTGAGAAACAGGCGCCAGCCTCATGCAAACTCTGTAACAGTTTAATGGTTTGCAAAGCACTACATGCAAAGTCACTTACTATCCGATCTTTCCATGCCTTTCCAATTTTGATACTGATATCACAACCTTGAGTATCTGTTGATACTGATAGGCATACAATACCATCTAACATCAGGATAATCTAACCAGCCCTCTAACATCAGGATAATCTAACCAGCCCTCTAACATCATGATCATCTAACCAGCCCTCTAACATCAGGATCATCTAACCAGCCCTCTAACATCATGATCATCTAACCAGCCCTCTAACATCAGGATCATCTAACCAGCCCTCTTAACATCATGATCATCTAACCAGCCATCTTAACATCATGATCATCTAACCAGTCATCTTAACTTTAGGATCATCTAACCAGCCCTCTAACATCAGGATCATCTAACCAGCCCTCTTAACATCAGGATCATCTAACCAGTCATCTTAACATCATGATCATCTAACCAGCCATCTTAACATCAGGATCATCTAACCAGCCAGCTTAACATCAGGATCATCTAACCAGCCAGCTTAACATCAGGATCATCTAACCAGCCAGCTTAACATCATAAACTGTGAAACACATATTCTTCTCTCCTAAAAAATAAACTACAGAGCCCACAAGGTCAATCAGTTATGCAATACCAGAATTTCTCTATTTAAAGTTGTTCACTCACACTTTTGATTAGTCAGAAGAATCAAGTATTCAACAGGAACAGGAAAGTGTTTAGTTTAGCATTTATGTGGAGTTTAGGCTAATGGATATTATCAGATTATGCTTTGTCCCATATCAGTGCTGAAGATCATATTGATGCACCCTTACTTGGCACATACAACATGTACTGCCCATGTTTACCACACCCATAAAACTTACATAAAAACAACTTTATTAATGTAATCTACATGATTATATCATGTTTCCAATGCCATCCATCCTGTGTGTTATGTTTACTTATTATTGTCAACTGTCATGTGTTCATAATTATGTTTAGTGTTTTGGATGACGTTCTTGAAACCATAACCAAATGAACCAGTTTTTATATGATAGCAGATTATAAACTGAGCTCATCGCTTGTTTTTCTCCTGTCTTTCAGAACATGTTGGAACATGTTGCTATTTATGCTGAAATGAAATGAAAACAAAAAAGGGTTGTACGTTGCTAAGCATTTTATTTGCCTGTATAATAGGTTTCATATGTTTCTTCATACAAGAACTATATGAAAACAATACACATATTACCAAACAGAGGTAGTGGGATTGCATCACAAGCACCATGACTGTCAATATACCAATATAATGTAAATTATAGTACAGGTAGAACAGACGTCACACCTTTCAGTGTTTGGAAAAGATTGTGAAGCACATAAAATTTCTCACAGCCACAGGCTAGCATATATATACATCAGGGACAAAGCCTTCTATGGCAGAAGTGAGTGTTAGTGAGTTTGAACATATCATTAATGTATTAGCTCATACTGCTGTACCAATAAGTAGAAAATAGAACAAACTAAAAGTAAGGCATCTCTGACAATAACAATAATATTGTAATGGATAAAATAAATAATAATAAATATAGACGAGTAATGAACCAGCCTTTAAACAGTGATAATCATCATGCAGAAAATAATATTCCTTATAATCTGTGTGATCAGTTGAAGCCTTATGTGATACAGACAAAGGTAAAGCTAATATTTTTCTTTTTTAAAATTCTTCAGCAACCTTTTATCCATGTGTATATATACATCAATGTATAAATGTATACAGTGCATATATTACATATTTTATATCAAATATTTTATATAACATGCAGCATTCTGTTTATCTCTCACAAAATGTACATGAATGCACATAGTCACTTAATGAGAAAACTACTGCCATCATCAACTGTTTATTTTTCAATTATTATTTATATTTAATATCATTTTATGTTATTTTACTATGGGTTGTTTTGATTTTAATGTTTCTTTCTAAACTTTAAGAAAGTAAGCAAAAACAACAAAAAGTTCAATTTGTTCAGTTTGTTGAGATAAAAATGAGATAAAAATACTGTAGCTTGTGAAATGTACTGATTTTGTTTATCAGATTTAAACCAGTTAGTCTGACAAAAATATACAGATTGTAGAGTAGAAAACAGGAATGGCCAAAAACAATTCAAGATCAGTGAAAAGATTACCTTAAATTCCCAGATGAAATATTCTGGTATGTTTCTTATATATTTCCAGAAAAAAAAAATATGACATTAGTCAGTAGAAATGAAGCAGAAATTAAATGTGGGATTGCTGTACATGTTTATAATGTACTTTACAGTTACCATTAATTACATTGTTTGATTGCTTTTACTACTGACTGAGAGTTTCCTTATCAGGAGAGATAATAACAGTGCTGAAATCACAACTCGGCCGATTTGTGTTGATGCTCATCTCACAGTCAATGGAATCCAAAATGCCTACATACTTAACTGGCCCAGATGTAAACAAAGTCAAGAAGGTGGTTTAATGTTAAAAGATCCAGAGAATGTCAAATGAGAAACTTGCCGAGTCAGAACTGTTGACAGTGTTGGTTTTGGTGGTTCAAATAATTGGACTTGCTCCTATGTAGTAGAAGATGAGGAGAAGGACGATGATTTCATTATGAAAGCAACTCTATTCAGGTGATTCTTACAGTTCTTACAAATCCTTTTAATCTCCGTCTTGGCACTTTCGCTTATCAAGCAGTAAATAACTGGATCTGCCACACTGTTAATTGTCGTGGTTGCAACAAACACCATGTACCAGTCTCTAAATCCTTCAGCAATGCTACAGTTGTCAGGCTCCAACAGGCCCCTGAGGAACATGACTATCTGAAAGGGGGCAAAAGACACTATATAGACCAAGAGGAGAAGCAGGAGCAGGTTACGGATCTTCTTGCGCTCGCTGGCCACCGTGGAAACGCTTGCACGAAGAGACATAATTATCTGCTGGAAACAGAAGGCCATCAGGACCACAGGTAGGAGAAATCCCAGCACCGCTCGAATTATAGCCATGTGGGCCTGTTGCGTGGTCATGGATTGCTTTACATCACAAAGACGAGCAGGTGAGAAATTCTGGAGGTCCCCCGTGTACACCAGAAGGCCAGCGTGCAAAGAGATCTCAATCAGCCATACTGACACGCTGACCAAAGCCGCCGTTCCCACCTTGTGTGCTGTGGCAAAGTGCAGAGGATAGACAACAGCAAGGTACCGGTCCATAGAGATACAGCAGAGCAGGCCCGAGCCCACATAGAAGCTGTTGTACATGATCACGTTGATGAGACTGCAGAGGGTGTCGTCCACTGACTGCTTCAAAGCAAGCATGATCCATATAGGCAGGCTGATGGTGTAGAGCAGATCAGATATGGACAGGTTTACCAAATACACTGCCAGAGTATTCCCACGCCGCATCAGCACCCAGGCAACGTACAAGGACAGACAGTTACCAGGAAGTCCGAAGATAAAAAACAGAGAGTAGGCTGTAGGATACATGTAGGCATCCACTTTGTCTTGAAATATACATTTGATCGAAGAATTAGTCTTGGTGGAGGATTCATTCATGCTGGCCATGCTGCCTTAAGGCTTGAGTGGAGGAGTCTATCTGCTGTCATTTATGGGACATTGTGCTATGAGTAGGTGTTTCTGCTATGCAAATGCATCTAATGCAAATCAATAATTTCACAAACAAATGCAAATAAACAAATGTGTACAGTCAATACAGTTCACTTTCTAAGAATATTTTTTCCCTGTGTGGTTACAGGGAAGATCCTGTAACTGCAATGTGAATCCTTTATGCTGTTGCAGATATCTGGTTCTTCCGTTTGTCTATGGAAAGGTTCAGGATGATCCTACTTTGCAACTTTGGATGAAGTTACTTTGCGAACAATGGAAACATGCAAGTCCTTTTTGTATACCTCCTACATTTTTTAAAAAAGCAGAGCATCCTGTAGAGCACCAGCAGCCCATCTTTTATTATCAGAAGCATGCTGTTTTCTACCCTACTTTATTTGAACTCAAAACTGAATTGATCAACCCTAAAAACTGACACTGAAGCCAGAGCAGATCAGATGGCACACTCTTGTTATGAGTTTTGAGCAGCCTGAGAGTCTACAGCGCAATAAGATGAGTAAACTTGTTGGAGCAGAGACAAAACGCAGAAAAATACTGTGATGTCGGATTAAGCTTTGGTACCTTAATGCTCTGTGCATACTAAGTCTAACTGTATGTAGCTCCAAGAACAGTAAGAAAAGGCTTTCAGCTGCATGTCTAACCCATAAGAGCCCAGACCCGTTTTCCCTGAAGGGTCAGTTATAAGATCATAAAATATCAGTCTTATTGTGACAAAGAGGTCACATGGTGTCCTCTGTAAGTATTATGGGGTCATAATACGGGTAGCATATGTCACAACAACAACAATTTCATAACTGGTATTTCAACATGATGTTCTGGAAATGGCATCAGAATGGGTATATGTAATATAGAATATGGGTATATGTTATATAGAATATGGGTGTATGTAATATAGAATATGGGTATATGTAATATAGAATATGGGTATATGTAATATAGAATATGGGTATACTGTATGTTATATAGAATATGGGGATATGTAATATAGAATATGGGTATATGTAATATAGAATATGGGTAAGTGTAATATAGAATATGGGTATGTGTAATATAGAATATGGGTATATGTAATATAGAATATGGGTATATGTAATATAGAATACGGGTATATGTAGAACACATTATCAGAACATTAGAGCTCTTAAACGGGTTTAGAAAGAGCTGGTTTTGTCTCTAACTGCACTAACCAAGCACATCACCATTTTCTAAATGAGGTCATATGTTCACCAACTGTCACGTGACTGCATCCAGGATGTTCGGTATAGGTCACACAGGGACTCCATGTGTTCAGGTGAAGGGTAAAGCTGTATAAAGAACTTTACAGACGTTTAAAAGGCTTGTGACACATACGTCACTGTGGGCTCTTATGGGTTAAGTATGTATGTTAAAGGCGCCATAGTTGAAAAGTAGGAGTTTGGTACATGGAACTGGTATACTGTGTAACTCAAACACTGCTTCCTCCTATAAATACAAATCCTGCATTTGCACAAGAAGGAAGTAAAACTGGCCGATTCCAAAATCCCAACCTGTCACATAACAGTCTTGACTCTTTACAGTCTTTACCCAAAATTTACAGGTGATAATGGAGCAACAGCAACAACTTTTGCAAAGAAATGGACTGTTCCTGGCAGTGGTGGCTTCCTATTCACCACCATCTTAGCCAAATGTTCTGTTCCACCTTCACTGCTACAGCTTGTACAGGTGTAGCATATATAAGGTGTAACTGTGGCACCATTTAAGGTGAAATGGAAAATTTGCAAAACAAACTGGCAACTAGGAAGCCAGCATCAGTGTCTATGTCTGAAATAAGATCCTGGTCAACTTTAATTCAAAGTTGTTAGTTTACTCTGCACATGTCGCTCTGGACAAGTTTCTCAGACCTTAGACATGTCAAGCAGTTTTAATGTCTTGCTGTCAACAGTACATTGAAGACACAGTCAAGCTATCTAGGTAATCTAATGTGTTAGTGATCGAGGCTTCCCAGCTAGTTAGTAAATACAGTGTAGTTATTTTGGTCCCAGTCATTTGCAACAGTTTGAACACTGATTACCTTACACGCTATATTCATATTCTAAGTGAACCAAGTTAAAACGTTCTCTACAGCAGGACTGTCTAATCTCATCCAGAAAAAGGCTGGCTGGCTACAGGACCACATCTGATTCTGCTCGTTCAATCAGTTGGTCTCATGCTGCCTCCATAACTATGTATGTAAACAGCTGATCATGTGTGCTCCTGCAGTATTGAAATCAAAAATGACTGCCACACCGGCCCTTTATGGACAACTTATGTTTACTTGCTGAATTTAGCTTATTGAAAACTTATAAAATGGGCTACATTTATGGTCCCTGATTTTTGATGTTGAGGTCTCTGTCATTAACAAACCAATGAGACATGTAACAAGAAAAGTTTTACTAGCTAACATGAACTAGCTTTAACTGTAATCTTTAATATGGAATCTAACACATAATTATGGCCCTGGGAGATGGGCCAAGCACCCCGGCTGGAAAAACCTTGACGAGGCTCAAACACACACACACACACACACACACACACACACACACACACACACAAATACCCAGCACAAGCGAACCAGAGTGCTTTATTTACACATAATGAGAAATTGAAACAGAACCAAACTTAAATGTCGCAGGCCACTGTCCCCCCTCCTTCACACATTGAGTCTGTGCTCCTCCTACTGGTCTTACACACCTGCGCATGATCAGCAGGAAAGCATGTGACCTGCTTGAGACAGCAACTGTAATGAATGGCTCAACTTAGCACATTAAGCAGTAGCACATTTAATGTCTACACTGTAAGTCAGGTTCAGAGTGAATGCTGCGGTTGTAATGACGGCTGCCACTACAGCAGATAAAGCTTTAAATATTCACTTTTTAAATGTTTAATGTTTAAACATGTTAATGTTCAAAAATTCGCTGTCTAAGCTGAGAAGTTATGTTGAGGTATGTAAAAACTTCTTGGTGAAAAATTACTTTTTATGAATCTGTATGGATTCATCTGTCTAGTTTTTGTTTTGGAGCCAATGTTATATCTAAGCTGATTGTCTCTGGTATGCATCCACATGCTGTGTTGGCCTTTTTTCATAGGTGCCCATGATGCTCACTGCTCACTTACTCAGTCATATTTACTGCAGCAGATATAAGATGTGACTTTTGAATGTCACATGACTGAGGAAGACGACCACTGCGGCTTGACAGGCAGATGACCACTGCTGCTAAAAATGGCAGGTTAACAGTAATATACAGTATAGTATTATAGCATCATATTGTGTAATGTAGACTTTGTATTTTATAATATTAATTATATATATATATATATATACATATGCATATACATATACATATTGTATACATACAAATGCTTTTGCTTGTCTGCTTTTATATATATATGTATATATATATATATATACATATACATATACATATATATATATATAAACAAACACACACACATAAAAACCACACAGCATATACACACATACACTCACTACAACTCAGTTTTACACAAACTCAGGTGTCCAAGCCACAATCTTTATGTAAGGTCTGCTTAATCTCAGCTCTGCAACTCCTCTAAGTTCCTCTATACGTTTTCTCATGAAAAAAAAAAACAACAACCCCGCACCCCGCCCCAAAAAAACCATACATCAGGACGTGGCTGTTTTTTGTCATACTCTAAGACCTCTCCTTAATGAAGCATGAGGCTTGAAGCTTTCAAAAACACACTACACCAGCAGAGGGAGCATTAGATCATATGTCACAGAGAACACAGAGAATAAACATTTGCTCTGGGCTTTTAGGATAAATGGCCCTTACAGACAAACTGCAAACAGATGATCTTGCCTGCAAAGTCCTGGGTACAAAATGTAACTGACCTTTATTATTATCTACAAACAAGCTGAGGTTTCTAAAATGCTCTTCATTTCTCCTCCCACAAATGTATTTAGCTATAAAATTGTCTTTCCCTGGCGATAGCAGCTGGCCAGCCTTCTTGTTGTTCACACTACTTTCACATGCTATTTTAAGACTAAAAGAACCCAAAAAAAGAAGAATAAGCAGCTTCACTTCCTATACTGGCAGATGCTGGATGTATACAGGTCCACTGTAGTGCAGTAGGCAAATTCAATACTACCAGTTTTTTTGGTAGCTAGGTTTTACTTCTACTTGAGTCATTATTATATCTGAGATATTAAAATGAGTGGAAGACGGTTGGAAAATGAATAAAAAAGCTTGTAACACTCAGCGTGGCCTCTATTGACAAGGAAAGTCCCGCCCTTAGATAAAAACAGCTAATCAGTTCGCATGTATTATTATATTATTACATTGTAAGTGGCTCTTGAGGATTGTTTGAGCCATTTGCTTTGGACTATTTATGCATTTTTGACAGGCGGCTTAACTATGTTTTCTGAAATGTTCATTGATTATAGGTGTCAGGTTAATGGGTCTCTCTTTATACAAAGACATATGAGCTGGTACTTTGTGGGTGGAAATATGCCGAATGTGTTCCCAAGATGGCCGTTGAGTGGACAGACTTTCCTGTAAGCACCCAACTGATATAATAATACCTATTGACTGTACCATTGACTGTAATGCACAGCATGTTCAAGTGTTGATGCTGAACAGCAAGACTGTTAGAAGTAAACTGGAGGGAGTGACTAAACTGCAGGGTAGGTTAACTGTTTATATAGTTCACAAATATACCTCCACATGTCCAACCCACACAAGTCGCTATGACAAACATTGCTGTGTCAAAGAACTCTGGTGTGTACGCTTTCACTGCTCTATTAACTCTAACAGGACATTTTTGGATCCCTTTTAAGAATTGCACACACTGTGACATGACAGTGTGAGCATATCATATCCATATATAGTAAGGCACATGTGCTGTGGCTTTGGTCCTACAGTACAACTGGTTTAAGTTGATCAGTCCTTTGGATGTAGGTTGACACGACTGAGCGCTGGAGGGCGGTGACCACAGATCCAACCGAGCTTCTTCTCCGCTTATAGATTTCACTGACTTTCCTCCTGAAGTAGCGTCCTGTGCATACATACAGCATTGGGTTTAGGCAGCTGTTCAGAAAGGCAAAGTACGTGGAGAACTGGGTTCCGATGTCTAAAGTGTGGTACCATGTCTTTATGTCCAAGACATGGAGATCACAAAGTGTATCCAGTAAAGTCATAATATGGAATGGACCCCAACAAATGAGGAACAGCAGGGTCACTGCAGACACCAGGATTGTGGCCTTCCAGTCATTTCCATCCTGTGCTTGAACAATTTCTCTTCTTTTGTGTAGGGCATGCACAATATTACAGCTACAGAAGACAATAGCCAGTAGAGGCATGGCAAAACCCAGCAGGTTCAACAGGAGGTTGTGGGCCACCCTCATGCTGTCTGAAGGGTAGGCGATAATGCAGACTGTATGCTGCAAGTCGGTGGAATACTCCACCGTTCGATAAGTTGCAGTTGGTATGCCCATTGCCAGTCCGAGAAGCCAGAGACAAAAGCAAACGGCCTTGGCGTTGCGCCTCCTTCTCAACCATCTGGCTTTCATTGTCAGCACCAGCGCAAGATAGCGGTCCACGTTCACCATTACCAGCATGTAAATACTAGCATACATGTTGACAACAATGGCAAGGTTGACCACCTTACATAGAAACTGTCCATATGGCCAGAAGAAGTAATTGAGGATGTTCATGGCCCAGAATGGCAGACCAGAGAGCAGGATAATGTCAGCTAGAGCCAGGTTGCCCAGGTAGATCTCAGGTACAGTCCAGTGGCTCCTCTGTAGGAAGAACACCAGTAGAACAAAAGCATTGCCCAGAATCCCAGTTATGCACAGAATAAAGATGTATGGTGGTACAATGGCATAAACTAGATGCCAATCTGAAGAGTTGAACATCATAGGAGGTGAAGGAGAATCTGTGTTATTTTGAAACGGGTGTGTTGGCACAGATACAAGCTTCTCTTGATTCATCCTTTTGGAAAGAAGACAAGGAGAACATCATTAAACAGTTACGTAAGATGTGACCGAACTCTAGTACATTCCAGGACATTCCTGTTTCTGCTCTTCTAATGTTTATGCTCAGTTTGGATGCTGGTAGCTTTACACTGTTAAATAATTCATAGTAAATGAATATACTTCTCTGCCAACACATTTCTGTATTAACCATATTCAACGGATTCTAATTCAACAGCAGTGTTACGCTGAGCCATCTTCCCTTCGTATAATGAAAAGCACATGAAATTGACTCACCTTGCAAATAAGTTTTACTTTCGACCCTCTGGAGAGTTTTAACTGCTTATAATAATATAAATTCCAAACTGCAGAGGTGTATCGTCCCGTTTTTCCCAGATTTCACTCTGTGTAAAACCCCTTCTGAGTGAGCGAGCTGAGATACAGAGAAGGTATGTGAACAGAGCTGCATTCTTCCACTCCCACAAGTTTGGAGTGCTATCTTGTATATAGTTCAGGCACTGGAAGCAACCCTCTCAAGAAATCGAGACACAAGACATGATGAAAATTGCAAATGGGTGGGGATGATATGTGAATAGTATAAGGAAGAATTCTGTGGGCTTACATGGATCCGTGCGCACTACGCATATGCTTTACAGAAACCCATGTGACATACGAAACTTTTTTGGAATGCTTTATTCCACTTGCACAGCAATGAAGATGATAAATAGTTTACAGATGTTTTAACAGCAGCTTTAGCAGGAGCAGCAGCTAGAGCTTATCTGAAGAAGTTTCTCCATATGAAACAGAGCACAGCCGTTAAATTAAAAGGTAGCAAAAGAGAGTCAAGCAGCATTCTCATAGGACAGTTCACAGAATCTAAGCAGGAACACAATCTGGAAGAATGAAAACTGCATGCTGGCACAGAAATATGACCGATGACAATACCAACATGTGGCTTTGGGAGAAAGAAGGAAGGGTGTGGAGATTCTAGGGCCACGTCTACTATAGCAGACCAAATTTTGAACAGACCCAATGGAGCAATTAATGTTTAAGCATTGGGTGTAACCAGAAAACAGCTTTATGTTTTTAAGAGGCACAGGGAACAATACCAGATCAGAAAAAGCCAAAAGTAGTCAAATTGGCCTTTATGTTTTATGTAATCTAAACGATGATCTCAGTATATATACAGATAATATGAGTATGTTACATTTCCAAAGTAATCTAATTTGCACAATACCACATGCATGTACAGTAAGCAAAAGAGGTCAGACCTGTTTCTTCATAGACCTCTGACATTGCATAGTTCTCCTCTGGTCAACACCATGCCCATAATTCCTGGAATAAGCTTGTTTTCTTAAATTAATGAAAAATGATTGCCCCTCTTCACTGCTATTACACCCAGCAATAAAGAAATTTTCCAAAGTCGATACATTTTGTTGTGCATACACTTTTCCCCTGAATGTTGCTGGATCATTTGGATTACAACGTTGTTAAGCAATCAAAATATTAGTATTGCTGCATCCGAGCTAATGCTGCTACACTTTGAGCTAACATTGTAGCAATGGCGGCCTCATCAAAGGATCCCATACAAGCTAGCAAACTTTGGAAATTGTAGTAGTTAAGTTGTTGTGGCAATACTGGGCTACAGTGGGAGTGGTGTTGGTTATATGGTGTTGATATATGATATAAGGTTTAATGGCAGACTGCATGCTGTGAGCTGCCTACACCATAGTTCTCAGTTCTCAGTTCTCTGTGTGTGTTGGGAGCAGGGAAAACAGAGAAACATGCAGGGCATGGAGCACTCCATGTCCAACAGTGGTTGTTCTAACATATCAACTGGTAATTACATTCATGTAACAGAAGAGGGCACTGTGGATTCACATCATCAAACATCATCAGCTCTCAGCCTGGTGGACTCTGTGCATCTCACGCTTGAGTTGATCTTGTAAGCAGGAGAGACATCTCGACTCCCCCAGTTCAGAAGCTGTACAAGTACTCCTTTAGCCCTTTGCCTGAAGTGTTTTCCTACTATCACATACAAAAAGGGATTGAGAGAGCTGTTGCTATAACCAAGGTAGGTGGCCAGCTGTGTGCCTATGTCCAGAACATTTATCCAGGGACAGCCGGAGATAACATTGAAATAATAAAGGGTGTCTAGGAACATAAAGATCTGGAAAGGAAGCCAGCAGAGGATAAAAACAGAAAGGACAGTGAGCACCAAGGCTGCAGCCTTTCTCTCAGTCTTCACAGCTGAGCACCTCCTCACCTGTTTATTTCTGAGTACCGTGATGATGTGGTAACTGCAGTAAGATACCAAAGGCACGGGGATAAGGAAACCCACCAAGTTGACCGTCATGTTGTAGCGCAGCCTCCAGCCATCGTGAGGGTAGGCCAGGTAACATGCCTCCGCCTCTAGATCAGGGAAAAACTGCACTGAGCGAAAGAGCAGAGCAGGAAGACTGAGCAAGAATCCCGTAAGCCAGATCACCAAGCAGATGGCCTTGGCTTGGGTGGTGCCTCTCTGCCTGCCCACGGACATGGGCCTGGCTAGCACTACGTAACGATCCAGGCTGACCAGCGTAAGGAACAGCACACTGCAGTAATAATTCATCCCAATTATGAGGTTGACCAGTTGGCACATGGGCTTCCCAAATGACCAGTTGAACTTGTGAATGACAGTGGTGACCCAGAAGGGAAGACAGCACACCATGAGCAAGTCAGCAGCAGCCAGGTTCCCCAGATAGATATCCGCCACTGAGCAGTTCCCCATATGGATGCAGAAGACAGAAAGAACGAAGGCATTGCCAAGTACACCCAGAATGCAGATGATGGACATGTAGGCTGGCTGTATAGAGTAGACCCACTCCCAGGCTTCTGTGTGGTTACACTCCAGTAGCTCCCATTTGGGAGGCTCCATGGATGGGCCTGCAGTTGCGTTCAAAATCATCACAAATATATATAAATTTATATCTATATATACAAATCTTTAAAGAAACGATGCGGTTCTATGATGAGAACCAAAACAAGTCCAAAACCAAAGTGGAGGATGGAAGCGATCGAGGCAGCCTCTCTTTATCAGAGGAAGGACAAAGACTGTATGTGGTTGCTAATGCAGCTCAGGAACTCTTTAAATAAACTATGCTGTGAAGAACATCAAATGAAGGCAACAGATGGCCGATCTTATCTGCCTGACTTCACATCATAGTAAGTAACTGCCTCTCTTTCACCTGTGGCATGATAAATGGGTATTCTTCTGTTGTTAGGTTGGGGTTTGTGTGAGTTTATTTTCTCCAGCCCTGTTTTGTTTTAGAATTCAGCATTTAGATATTGTTATGATGGACAATGTCCATGCGAATATTACACATTGTACCTGTGTCCTTCAGAATAGAGTTTCAAGTTCTGCTGCTGATCTGTAAAGCTCTAAATAATCTAGCACCATCTTACATCACAGAATGTCTCTCTGTTTTTTGTTTCAGCTCGTGGTCTTAGATCTGCAGATACTGGCCTTGTGCACATACCTTCTGTAAAATACGTGGAGAGGCTCTCTCGGTTATTATGCTTTGTGGAGTTCCAGCTACTATTAGACAGTCAATCTCACATACATTAAAAACGTATCTTTTTAACTCAGCGTTTAATTAAATTTATTTGTGCCTTTAGCTCACTAAAATGTATAATTGCTGCTATTATAATCTGTGTATAATCTGCTGTTATTTCTGTCGATTGTCTGTAAAGCACTTTGAGCTAAAAACAGCACTAAAAAGACTAATTAACACTGAACAGAGCAATAAATAACTATTTGTTGCCCTGAAAAAGTGATGGCGGTATTATCTGGTCCAAATATGTTGTTGTTTAGCTTTGTTTGCATATAAAGTTCTCTCATAATATATTTCCCAGCTAACCAAAAGAAGCATCGATGCTCAAGTCACCTTTACAATAAAGCATTGGTTACATTGTTATAAATGAAGGAGCCATCTTTATGAGAAAATTCTTAAGAAGTTTTAGTATTCAGCAAGACAGTGAACCAAAACCGGCTGAAATCAATGAATGATTTGGAATGGAGATTAAGTGTCTCTTAATCTCAGGACCTCATGCAAACTAACTAAACTGAACTAAAGCTATTCTGCAACGAGGAGTTCAACAAAGACAAGTTCCCCCCACAACAAAGGATCATTTAAAATCATAGGTTGGTTACAGTTATTACTGCCAAATGTCATAAAACAGTGTCTTAGGCAGACAAATCACATGGACCTGTTGGATATACTAAATCATAAATAATATTAACAATAAAATGTGTTTTGTTTGTGAAAAATGTGCTACAATTCTATTTGTCTAATATCACATTTTGCTTAAAGGTCCAAAAGCCTTTACTATCACAAATATGCAGTAATAGAGAAAATCAGGGAAGGGTGAATATTTTTTTAAGCTGCCATAGAATAGATCACTGTATTTACATTGGCATAGCTGAATGAGGAGAGTTCATTACATGGAACTGTCATACCGTGATCCCTAAACACTGATTCTCCTCCTTCACATACAAATCCAGCAATCACAAAAGAGGGGAGCTGTATAATGGGCCAATTTCACAAACCTAAACTGTTACATAGCAGTTCTGACTCTGTCTTACTGTCATGGATTGTGAAGGGAATGTTAGGACAGCTTAAATTCAAAGTTGGTAGATTGCTTAGTTTAAAGAGACTGAAGAGACTGAAGACAGGAGCAGTTCCACCTTTATTAGCATAGCTTTAATAGCATTCCCAAACATAACTTAAACTAAAAGTTTCACAGCTAGCTAACAACTTTAATAGCTTCTGTCTAAGCATCACGGTGCCTTGCTGTAAGTAGCAGCTTTACAGAGCTCATTAAATTGTGTACAAACTCACCAAAATGGGAAAACAGCTTGTTTCATTCTCAGTTCAAATCATAAGCTTGTAAACGGGTATGTAAAATTGCATGGGCATTTTTTGACCCCAACCAAAATCTATATAGACACCAGAAAACAGCTTTACAAACTTAATGCATTATATGACACCTTTAATGGTACTGTACATGCTTTCAGATTATCAAATGGTGAAGCTTTATGTACAGTGCTGGGACATGAAGTTCATAACCAAGGGCTGTAATGTTATTGACATTTCTAGACATTGTTTTTTTCAGTTACTAATGAAAGACTTGAATCAGTGTTTATTAAAAAAGTGTTTTTATTAAAGGAAAAGGAACAGATTACAAGTTGTTTTCAGGCTTTCAGTACCCACCCACACACAATGGTAAAGTCTCGTTTTTTGGCCAAGCCTGAAACTTGCGGTCACATGGGGGTGTGCCACTCACCACCGTCTGCTTTGACAGCATGTCTCGCCAGGCAGCAGGCTTTGGGAAAACACATGATTTAGCTGGCCGTTATTTACAGGCCACACCAAAAGACACTGGCTTGAGTCACAGTTGGAACGACACATTCTGCATTTCAGCCCGGATGGGGTACAGTCATTGTCTAAAAAAATTCTGGAAAATCATTTCGGCATCTTGGTGTGAGTAATGCAGTCTGTAAATTCCGCTTTCCTGTTTACGTGCGGCACTTAGAAACAGCCTTGAACAAGTTTGCATGAGATGCTATCGTTAACACAATTTGACAGTATTTACAGTCCACTAAGCCCCTGAAAATAAGTGATGGTAAGTGGAATACCACACAGATGCAACGTTTTGCAACTTATTCCTGTCTTTCATTGTGTCACGTCCCATTTAACACATAGTGAAGAATTCCAAATATGACACATTATACCATTTATTTCCCAAATGTACATATTACATACAAAGTCATATTTACAACATAATGATAATCTCAATCTCAAATCTCAATCTCAAATCTCAAATTGTTATTATCCTCATTAAAATGATTTAAAACACATTAGGCACCATTCATCGCGTATTTACACCTAGATGAAAGTGGGGCACAAACTAAAGCAAGTTTTGATAAGCATCATTTTATATGTATTTGAAGAACAAACAACCTGCTCAGCACTGCTACCAATAAAAACATGAACTTTGTTTCCAGCACTTACTGTTCATGAACTATTTAGCCAAAAGCAGGGTTAGCAGGGGCATTCTGAATTACCATAAATAGCTGTATCAGTCACTAAAATGGCTGTAAAATAGATTGAAAACACAATTCCATATCTATAGAAATAAATACTAAATACAAAAAAAATGCTCATTACTAGATTACTGAAAGAGGCTGTGTTGAAAGCAGCAAATGCAATTTTGAACACAAAGTTCAAATTTTGCAATAAATTGGAAAGATATTTTATTTACATGACATCTATAATACATCTGTAATACATGTATACAATCATCAAAAGCATAGTTGCACTCAGAAGGAACTGCTGGATGTCAATGCTATTAGGAAGGAAGATAAAGGTCACCAGGAACAATAAATGATGATGAATTTAGACTGATATGGACAATATTTATGAAGCTACACATACAGAAGCAGTGTCTCTCAGTATGGTGTGGGGCCGCCATGTTTACTAACACAACATGATAGATGTCTCAGCATGGAGTTGTAGAGGTTGTGAATGGTGTCCTGGGATGATCCATCCCATGCAGCTTGAATATCTCACACAGTTACTGAAGATGTTGCGGCAGGGTTGGAAGGACAGTGATAAGACTTGTCCTTGTTTCTGTCAAACTTCCTTTGCACGTCTTACAATGTCAAACACACCCACCAGGTTTCATTCCTGTTGGTTGATTCCTTCTGGGTGCAACTATTTGTGCAATTATTCTTTTGCTGATGAGTTTAATAAGTTATTCTGTGGATGAAAAATCATCCTGTAATGTATGGATATGGGTTTTTCCTCATTGTTAGATGTGTAGTTTGTAAGACTGCTTGTAAGTTAACTCTGTACTTAACTAGCCTGACATCAGATTAAAGGCATGTCCTTGGTGTGATCTTTAATTATGCAAAAGTTTTCAGAGTGGATGACAGTTGTGATCTTGTAGAACCGTTCACTTTTGTCTTGTGGGTCATTTGCTCCAGGAGTTCTCTCACTTTCTTGCGGAAGTTTTTGCCAACTATCACATACAGGATAGGATTAAGCACACTGTTGCTTAGGGCTAAGTAAGTGAATATCTGGTTACAGATATCTAGGCCAGTTTGCATCCCGCATCCTTTCAGTACCTGGAATCGATGCAAGAGGTCTAGAACAGTCACCAGATGGAAAGGAACCCAGCAGATCAGGAAAGCCAGAAGAACGACCAGCACCAGTACGGTGGCTTTCCTCTCTGTGTTTACCGCGTTGAACCTGTCCATTACCTGCCTGTGGAGGGCACCTATGATCTTCCAGGTGCAGTATGATATGACAGATACAGGAATGATGAAGCCCAACAGAATGAGCAGAACGTCACAAACAACCTCCACTGTATAGCTGGGGTAATTCAGTATGCAAGCTGTTACACTGTATTCTGAAATATACTTTACAGCCCTGAAGTTGAGCGCGGGGACGCTGAGCAGGACTCCCAGACTCCACACGGCTAGGCAGCTGAGTTTGGCATACCAGGGCCGCCGCATCCTTCCATGGGACATGGCATGCACCAGTGCAACAAAGCGGTCTGCACTCACCAGCACCAAGAAGTAGATGCTGCAGTACATGTTCATATTGATGCCCGTGTTGACAAGCCGACACATCAGGGAGCCAAACTGCCACTCAAAGCCATTAGCCACATTGATGGCCCAAAAAGGCAGGCAACACATAAGGAGGAGGTCGGCTGCGGCCAGGTTCCCCAGGTATATCTCTGCCACAGTGCAAGCCTTTTTATGAAGGCAAAAGACCAGCAGGACAAAAACATTTCCCACAATTCCAAGCACACAGATGACAAACATGTAGACAGGCTGCATGGTGTACAGCCAGTCCCATGCCTCAGTGTCAGTGCACTGGCTGTTATTTGTGACATTGGTGGGAAAAATCGATGGTGTGGTTCCTGGGGCTTCTGGCTCCATTTGGCTGCAAAGATGAAAAGAGAGTTTTATTTTTTTTACCCTCTGGTGTGTCTTTAGAAACATCCTTTCATCATATCCTGTTTTACAGTTCTTATCTCCACTATAATGCTTGGGCAGTTTCCACCCTTTCAGAGTAACTTAATCAGCCTGTTCAGAGAAAATAGTTAATGAAGAGAAAGATGCCGGAGGGGGTTAGATGTATTCACAGCCTAGCAGTTCATATCGGGTCTTTTTCTGAAAGTCTTATCTTTTTCTTGCACGCGTTTCACATCGTCTGGCAAATATAGCTATTGTGTACTGGAATGGTCTGTAACCTTTGTTTAATCCTGTAAAAGGCTAGGAGCTACAAGTTGGTCAAAGTTTCCAGTTGTCTACCTCTAATATTACTTAAGGATAACTTTTACATGTAGCTACTGAATAACCCTGAGGATTTAATAAGACAGGAAACTGAGGAGTTAGCCTTTAATGTCTAACAGATACATTTAGTACAGTCATAGACCTTCTTCTGAATGGTTGAAACTTATATTAGATGGATATTTAAATGTAAGTATATAGGGTATATATTTTAATTACATACAATTCTTATAGTATAAATATTATCATATTTGGTGTTTATATGGTTTTGCTAAAGCCCCGCAGTTCCACGTGACTGAAATGATTTTAAATAGCCACATAATGTGATAGCTTTTGAAGAATTATCCAGATTTGTGCTTGTAAAAAATAATTAAGTACTAGTGGTTTAATACTTTATAATAAAAATTGTACAAAGATCACCTATCAAATGTTAAAATTGAGAAATGTAATTATATTTTGAATAATATACATATTAACCAATTTTGAATTTGATTCCAGCAGCATGATTTAAAAGACTGGGACAGGGACAGCAAGACTCATAAGACTCAAAGACAAAAGACTTTGTGGACAAATAGTACAAGAATTCAAGAATGAACATGCACATGGCATGGGTGAGTTGCATATCTGTGGAAGCCATCTTAAACTGAATGATGTATTCAGGTTTTGGGGCTACATGTGCTGCCATCCAGACGACGTCTTTTTCAGTGATGTCTTACTTTTTTCACCAGACAAAGAACAACATTCTGCATGCATTACAATAACCTCTGTAGTAGGCTAGGTGCTAAACTGGCCTGGCTGCTGTCCAGATCTGTCACTCACTAAAAGCATTTGGTGCATTATGAATGAAAATGTCACAAAGGAGATTCTGAACTGGCAGCTGAAATCCTATATTGGGAAAACAGGAAACATTTCTGTTTCTAAACTACAGCAATTGGTCTCATCAGTTCCCAAATGCTTATAGAGTGTTGTTAAAAAGGAACTGATGAACACAGTGGTAAACATAAACATGAACTATTTTAAAATTCAAAATAGGTATATATTGCATAGTTCAGCTTAAAGATATGTTATCTTGTGTTTGTACTATGTTCAGGTATTACATTAATATATAATATAAATAATTTGCATATCAAATATTTGCAAATGTTGCAATAAAGGCTTACAATGGCAGAGGAGCTGTTTCTGACAGAAAGGAAACTATGTATCTCAGGTATAAAGAGCTAAATATAGTGGATCACCTTCAATTGCACCGGCATACACGGGCCAGTTTGTGATAAGTTACAGAAAAATACTGAGATCATAAGACTGCTCACTTAATTGATTGGGCCTGCATTGATTCACAGAGCAGCTAAGAGATGGCTTAACCACAAAAGAGCTGTACATTTAATGGCCTATCAAGAATCTCCATCAGTAACGAGCTCACCCAATAGAAATTCCTACACAGGTCTTGCTTCTGTGGTCTGTGAGTGAAGCTATTTAGCTGAGATGGCAACTACTCATCAAAATGGCTTTCCCTGTGATTGATGAGGTATATGTCCTGGTGACACCTCAGGCACTACGTTTCAGCCCCTGGGTTGAGAACCTGTGTGTATATTGTACTGAACTTTGCTTTGCCATTTTCCTTTGAGTAACTATGTCAGCCCATGCTGTCTTTCTCAGACAGGTGGAATGCCTGTAAATGAAAAGCACATGCTTTTGTTCAGATGGTTCTGATTCATTGTTCTCTAATATATTTACAGACTTAGACCCAGAAAAGTCTCAAGAGGTGAACCCATTGCTGAGGATATTCAGTTTTTCTACTTCTGTAAAATATGGATAACACGTCCTGTGCTGTATCTCCCTATGTTGTCATTAATAACCTGAGTCATATCATTAATGGGTCTAAATATCTATAGATAAGACAAACCTCAAAAACACCTTAATGTAGGACTACAGCCATTCAAGGTTTTAATTTCTATGATGAAACACACAGTAAAATCATGTTATGTAATGATCTTCATTATTAGTCTATTCAGGCTGAAATACTTACACTCTGACCAGACACTGTTCTGCTATTCCAGTATCAGCTGTTGTTCATGTTTACTGGGAAATGTTTTTCTGCTAAGACTATGAGATCTGTCAAAACTGTACATACCTTGTTTTAAACAAGACCTCGCTGAAAATAAATCCAGATGTGCTGCTTTCCCGCTCCGGATGTCCTGCCACTTTCCTTTGCGCTCTCTAACGTGCTCACCGCATGGCCTGGCGGCTTTAAAGCAAGGGGAGCTGAACCTCCAAGTGATGTCACTGCAAAATGAAGCAATCTCTTCCCTCCTCTTTTTCCCTTTCCTCCCCTTTTTTCATAAGTGATTATTTAGAGGATCAATGAATAAAAAAAGATGTAGGATTTCTAACCCCATATCAAATGGCAAATAAATACAAAGCAGTCGTGACAGTAACTGTGCTTTTTCATTTTCCTTGCTGGTCTTCTTTGACAGATCAAGTGAACAGTGACAGAGATCAGTATTTTGAAGTCATGACCCTATAAAAGAGTGTTTGGATAACCGCCGACGCTCCAGCTCTTGTTCACATAAATTGTTGTGTGAAGGAAAAAAGTACGTTTAGACCTTAAATGGTAGATCTGTGCAAATCACTAACTCCGGGATTCACAGGCATCAACAATCAGTGTTCTTCCTCTTGCCATTGCCAAGGTTATTGACCACAACTTTTTCTCTATGGCTTGCTGTGTTGCCAGGCCAGATAGCCCCATCTCTTAGCATGCAAAAAAGATAAAACATGCAAAATCTGGACAAAGAAAAAAAAAAAAGGCAAGATGTTTAAGATAGAACAGGGCTAACTTGCTTTAGTGCCTCAATGGGGAATAAATCAGATGAATGTGTTTGTAATAATGGCTATCTAATACAGCGCTCAACACTGCGCTCTTGGCTTTATTGATTTTTTTGCAGCCTGCTGAGATCTGCTTACAGCATAAAGATGCTTTTTAAGCCATTATAGACCACAGATATCTTCTGTGTTTATACGTTGTGCTCATGTTCTGTACGCTGGATAAGTGCAGCCTCTCATGTTTTCCCAGAATGTGCACTCGAAAAAGTGCATTGCAGTGCATTTCTTTTTCTTTTTTCCCCTTTTTTGAGAGCCTTGAAATGCCCTAAGCAGTCGTGTGGGTATTTTCTCTAACCCACATGTTGCTGTTACTTCCACATTTCACTTCTATAGGACCCAAAATAAAGCAGAGCAAACAAGGAATTTGTGTACCTCTTAATTTAGAGGGGCATTAGTAAATCTCATCAAGCCATATATGGTAGTTTACTAAGTGCTTATAACAACTTTATTAAGCAAATCTAGGCTGTATTAAACATGTAGAAATGTAATTTTACTGATATGAAAAGATCTGACTAACACTTTGCTAAGACAATCTTAGTTGTATAGTATGCAGTCTAAGTAACATAGCTTCCATATATATGATATCGACTAGGGGCAATGGTAATAGACATAGTTCATGCAGACCCTGTGCTGAAATATGACCAATACACTCAACGTCTAAACCTTCTTATGACATATTAACCAGAAAGCTTTAAGTTGGAATTGTACAGGTTGGCTTTTAAAGCTGAAACATAATGTTACTGAGGTACTAAGAAGAATCAAACGATAATACATAATAGACCTAGAGTTTATGCAAGTGTCATGCACAACATTATGATATAAAATACAGAATTAAAGAGCTCTGGAAATGCTTGGCTCATTCTAGTTGCTGCTTAATAGAGGAGTAAACGCCAGCTGTTCAGTGGTTACTGCTTAAAACTGTGCCTTGATAATACTTAAGGGCATACTAATGAACAGCTAATTCCCATTGCATGTTCTACTATAGCTGATGTACTGTATAACAAACAGAACTGCTCAGAGAAATGCACAGTAGTTTCTGCTTAAATCCACTCTTGTTTGCCTGCATGCTTTATATGAACCAGGTTAACTTAGTTCACTAGCGATGTCTGACTGCCAGTGCACACTATGTGTGTTATGTTGTACCATGGTCTCTTAAAAGCTGATACAAAAACCTAAAAATGAACTTGAAGATGCACAGTGAAGGTCCAGTTGATGAAGTGTCACTAAAGGATGCTTTTCTGCCAGTACAATGTACTGTAGTACCAACAGCATGCAACAGCAACAACAACAACAACAACAACAACAACAACAACAACAACAACAACATTAATAATAATAAAACAGATAAATAATATGCAAAAATAAACACAGTCTCAGAAAACAGGATGCATTAATCATTTTTAAAAAAAGAAATAAAGTAGATACAAAAGTACAAAGAAAAAATGCAATGAAAATACATTTTTTACATACTAAGAAAAAAAAGTAATATTAATGTTCCAGTAAAAATAAGGGAAGCTATAAAACAAAACTTAAACGGGAGTGATGTTTAAAATCAGTGGCAGAAGGAGTCTGGACAGAACAAAACAAAGCAGGATAGGCAGAGCAGGAAAAGCAGAATGGCACCTCCTCTTTTTTTTATGTGTCATATGTGGAATATGGAGGGGGTTAGATTCACTAGATGATCTTAAAACTCGATTTCGAGCATAATCTATCCTGCACTCAGAGGTGCATGAAGGTGCTGTACTATTAGGAGGTTTAAAACATGTCAGAAGCTTTCATGTTTTTTATGGTTTCCTTCCACAGGAAACAAGTGGCAGCCAGCGGAGTGATGTTAACACGGCTCTATTATGATCTTGTGTTCTAGTCTGTGTTAATGTTCATGTTGATGTGTTTTACTGATTGTCCTCTTGTAGTTTGATGAGGAAAACGTTGAGCCATGGCGACACAACAGACCATCTCTGTGATAAAAACGAATTCAAATTGCCAATAAATCCAAATGATAATCTCAGTCCACCTTTTAGTTGTCTCCTTTAGAGCACATAGTCTGCTAAAAGTCTCATTTCCTTTCCTAAATGTCGGCAGAGGGCCAGAGAGTACATCTCTGCCTGTTGTCTTTTCCGAGCCTTTATTGATCTTTCAGAGCTTTTCGTTGCAGTGTGTGGTTGATTCCCGCACGCACTAGAACCAAAGTCCTCATGTTTATTAAGAGCAGTGGGAAGTGTTTTGTGAGCAGCAGAGAGGTTCATGTTTGCATGATTATCGCCGTTTGCTAAAACATTGGGAGGAGTGAAAGAGGGCTCTGCAGGGGTCTCATGTACACAACCTCTAATGTAATTCATAACTAGTTTCATCTGTTACCCTTCAGAATGAACAGTACTGATGGAGAACACTGTATGTATTACAGAGATGTAACCAGTAGTAAAAACAAAAGCCATACGAAGTTACAAACAGTAAAAGGAAGGAATGTAAATGTAAGTGTTAAAATGAGATCATTTGCGAATTTAGAATTTGTTAGGAGTAGGAATTTAAGAACCTATATGAATGTATTGTATGTATAAGTGCATCATCTGAATCACACATTAATAAAAATGGGATGTGTGCCCTTCAATCTTGCAACACCCAGTTTACTGGATTGCCTGAATCCAGTAAACTGCATCCAGGGAGGATACAGCTTGTGCAATATAACTGGAGTATTAAATAATACCAGTAGAATGAAGCTCACCTCACCTGTTCTTGCGTCATAACGCTGGCTGCCTGCTTTAGAAGTTCTGGTGTTCCACAGCAGATCTTAACTAATCAACTGCCAGTTTGCTGGAAGATCAACTGACATGGTGCATGGTTTTAACGTACAATTGAATACTAATATTTAGAAATACAATGCTATTCCTAAAAAAGATTAAGGACATTTAGTTGGATTAGATGGGCAATATGTATAGAGCTATACAGAACTACTGTCTCTCAGTATGGTGTCAGGCCACCATGTTTACTAACGCAACATGCCAGATGTTCCTAATGGTCTCCTGCGATAATCCATCCCTTGCAGCTCAAATATTCTCACACAGTTCCTGCAGATTTTGCAGTTGAGGTGGAGGCAGAGTGACACTAGGCCTACTGGACATGTCAAGCATGATAACAAACTGATCCTGGTGTCTCCCCACACAGATTCTTTGGCTGTCTCCACCAAGACAAAAGCGGGAATCGCAACCTGCATCATGCAGTCGTCTGCCAATGGTGCTGGCACTAACAGGATGACTCATGGAGGGCATCACTGCTCACTGAATAGGTAAAACTCTTACTATGTCCTGGCAGTGGTACATGAGACAGATCATTTGTGAAAATAGGCAGGCTTTTACTACTAAACCAGTTACTGAATACAATAAAATTTATTTATTTAAAATCAGCATTTAGAACATGAAACAGACTAAAAAGGTCAGAAAAGTGCAATAAAGTACAATAAATATAAAGAGAAATAACAATAAGAATAATAAAGAGCCAGGGAAGGTGCTGAGACATATGAATGTCTCTGTGTGTGTAAGTTTGAGTAGACATATAAATATTATATTGTTCACAGAACAGAACAGAATGATATGAGCAGGTATAGAAGTGAACATCTGTATAGCTGTGGAAATAAGCGTGATGTTACAGAGAAGTAGAAGTTTGAAGTGCGAGGAGTCTATTGTGGTTAATGAGCATTACAGCTCTGGAAAGTTAGTGTTGTGTTGTGTTGAGCCCTCTACCATAAGGAAGTGTCTGGAAGAGGTGATGTGTAGGACGAGAAAGAGCAGCTGTAATTAAGCTAGCACGCTTTCTCACCCTGCTGGTGTAGATGCCCTAAAGTGTGGCCAGATTACAGCCAATGATCTAATCTGCTGTCCTGATCATGTGCTGAAGTTTGGCTTTTTTTGTGAGGTGGAGGGACCAAACCAGATGTTAGCAACATGTCAACAAATGTCAAAACATTTTTAGTTTGTAAGTATTTTAATTACAACATGACAGATTCCAGAATCAAGATGTTAATACTAAACATGGAAAAAGTGATGAGACCATTCTTCCATGGTTATCACTCCTGAACGCCTCACTTTTCCCTTCCTTTAAGTTTCCAGTGGAGTTTAGAGAAAAGCATTGTGATGGCCACAGTGGTTCATTAATCATTTAAAGCTATTCTTCAGATTCCCTGGGCAATCCAAGTCTGTCTTCTAGCCTACTGAATACCTACTGGATTTTGATGAAGCCCACAATGGCATATGTCTCTGGACCCATAGAAGAAAAACAGAGACCCACCACCAAACTCTCTATATATACTATTGATTCACTGTATCACTTTTTAAATGCCAGTTCATTTTAATTTGTTGTACAGCATATTGATAAATATATTTTTGAATGTTCTGTATACACAGATTTGACTCCAGATGCCCAGGATTATGGTCTGATGCCAGTACAAGTGTCTGTGGGCTTGAAAGTGGCATGTAATTGCAGTTTAGGAGAATTAGACCCCAGGCCTCAAATGACACCTGTAATTGTCCAAATCTGATCTTTAGAGAAAACTGTATCTCCTAAACTATCCTCACTGTGTGTGGGTAACGTGCATTTCTGTTGTCTCCCAGGGAGGTTTAACACAGCTCCAGTTATTGCAACCCAAGATGCTGTCGTGGCTCTTTCAGTATCTGGTATTCCTCATGTAGTTGATAGAGTAAAGGTGTTTGGCCTGTGTCACCTCAGATTTAGTGAACTCATGAATGGTCACTTAGGGTGCCTATAGTTCTTGGGGATACAACAGAAAACTGATATATGGTATCTGGCAGTAAACTCTCTTCAGATCTTCACTTCTAGTGAATTTTCAGTGTTTCCATTACATATAAAAGTCATGAGTACAGAACACACAATGAGTGTTTACTCGCTGTATGTGACCGTATGGTGCTTCTGTGTAAAATGAAAGAAAATGCAAAACAAGCACTTTTGTATGCGATGTAGCAATCATTAACAGGCAGAGGAGTTCTGTTCTGATGTAGGGACATATGCTCACAGGATTTTATTTTAGCATCAAGTGGGAGGCAAACACTTCACAGAGTGACTATTAGTCATGAGACCAAAGCAAACATAGACTAACAATAAAGCTCAAACAATGAAAGTGCTCTGTCCTTCCTCTATTGCGATAAGGCTTCTTTAATGTACAGCACTACACAAAAGGCCACCAGAGACCAGTTCCAGTCAAAACAGCCATTAGCTGTTGAAGGTTATTTATTTTTCAGTGGCAGGGAATACACCAGCAAGCATACATACCGCACCAAATGGTACTTAGAAAGCTGTATGGTTTTACATGGAGAATGCTGAACTCCAGTTATAAGACTTTATAAGGACGGCTCGTATATGTTCATGATGTCAGTGTGTGAGGACGGCTTACTATAGCCAATGAGTTAATCAGCCAATCAGTCAGCCAATCAGTATGCGGTAGCAGTAATGCTAGTGTTCCTCCTGCCTGAAACCTGTTTGCTTGAAAAATGGAAAGAATCTGATGATTTTTGATGTGGAATTAAATATTTCCTTCTGCTTTCCAAACTAAAGAACGCTGATAGCAGGCATATGTTGGTTGACAGGTTTGATGAAGTCAGCATGCCACTCCTCCTAGTTTTCATTCAAACTGCTATTTTTTACCGAACTAAACAAAAAGAAAACAATTATGGAAAAATAAGTAAACTGAGCTGCGAGTGGAAAAGGAGCACTGAAATATTGTTTAACACTCTGCTTAGCCACCAGTGAGCAATAACCAAAAAGCTGTGCAGCTTCTCCTCACTATTGATCATACAGATCTTCTCCTCTCTTTCCCAGATGAAAGAGTACTGTTTAAGTCCTGTTAATCTGATGGTGACAGGTCTAGCAGGTCTTGCATGGTTGTTGGGAGTTGAACGTTCTCAGTGACTTTTAGTATAACTTTAGTAAGATTTAGTAATGTTTCTTGAGGCGTTGTAGTGAGTCATGGGACGTGTAATCTCATAGAAAATCACTGTTTGTGTTGTTTATTGTTGTCAGTGTTGCTGTTATTCTGTGTTGAGGATGCTTTTTGCTGGGTGTTGGTCACCATAAGGACAAATTCTTTGGCCAGTGATGACCTGACCAATGAGTTCAGAACTTTGTATGGGTGTTTCATAAGAGAGCATTATTTGTGGTGGAATCACTGCCTTGTATGTCTTACACTCCAATATTCAATACTATATATATATATATATTTTTTTTTTTTTAATCAAACTTGAAATAAGTTGTGCTTAATGGTTTGCACTTAAGGTTTTAGTTGAAAATATTATAATTAAGTGAAGTATGGCCTCTCGCTTAAAATAGCTGCACCCTGAAACTGTTTCTTGCCTGGTTTGTTAATGAATCTGGACATTGGCTATGGCATTATAAATAGGGTTCCACACAATATTTTCCCTTTCAAAGGCAGAACTAGGTCTGTTCTGTGTCTATTTACAGCAGACTCTGTGTCTTTCCTCACAAATGTATATTTTTACTTCTGGCTAGAACATAATGGGTATTTAGCTGTGGTGGACTTTATGGTAAACCATAACTTTCCTTTCCACATAGTGAACCATTCCCATGTTTACACACGAAACCGCAGACAGCCACATTTCAGCCAATGTGTCGCATGACATGGTGGCACATCGTGCCCACCTATTGTTATATAACAACATGCTAAAAATGAGAAAGCAACTGCAAATTCTAAAAGAAAACTATTCTATTCTTATTCATGTATAATAGGGAAATATTCATAATTCATAATTTGCATTGAAAGTACAGGTTTCATGCCCATGAGATAGATAAAGACTGATACACGTGAAATAGATACATAATTTTGCATAGTCAAAATGTCTAATCTCAAAATCAGTTATGATGCTTTGCTCAAATACAAAACTATGAAAAATGTTTCCACTCCTCCACTCAGAGAGGGTGTATTTGTGAATTAGGGCTGTTGTAGCCTGGTCTGGTCTTATTGTGTTTCTTGACTCAAATTACGCTGCCATTACACCACACTAATAAGACTCTCAGCTTTCTAAGCGCCACCACTATGCTGAGTTATGATACTCTGGAACCCACTGGCACCACAGTGAGGGACATAAAAACAGCTAAATGTCCTTTGCAGAAACGCTACCAGCTTTGGAAGGCTGGCGTAGCCTTAAGGACACTATTGTCTCTTCTGTGCAAGTTTATAGACTCATTTTTTTCCTGGCACATTTTTCAATGGCAAAAATTCTTAACAAATATAAAAACGGAGAGACAAATACAGAGAAGTATTTTGCATATCTCCTTTAGGCTGTGTGAAAATTTATCGCTGAATAAAACATAAATATCATAAGTATGTACGTGCACATGAAGGATGATAAGTGTGAATGTCTACTATTCAAAACATCACATGCTTGTCCACTCATACATCTGGCGATGCTAAACAGCAAGACATCATCAAACTTTCCACTGATGACTTTCTCCAAGGCAACATATGGTCACTTCAGGAAGTCATGTGGACGATACGAAGGACTAAGGTCAGTGTAGTTTATAAAGATGCTGTGTTAATAACCCAAACTAGACACTTAGGGCTGAGTAAATAGAGGGATGTAAACTTTCAGCTCAGCCAGAATTCTTGGGGTGTGATGTTTTGCTAAGACTGGGGAAATGTCTCTCTTTGCTCTCAGACTTTTCATGGTTACTCTGCATCAACTGGAATATAGATGGGAAAGTCATGCTAGCATGCCTTCACCTTTGAAAAGCTGGGGTTTGGGAGGTTGCAATGTGTCACATTATTTAGATTTCAGTGCCCTCTACTGGCATGAAAGGGTCTGACCTACACATGGCTCGCAGCATTATTGTCAATGCACTGTTCATAAGCAGCATTTAGTCCTGTTTATGTCTGTGATGCGACAGAACTGTGAATTATTCTACATTATAGATGTCAAAGATCAATTTCCAGTCAACATGGCTGTTAGGTAGAAGTGACTCATGTTCAGGAGTTTCTGATGAGATACAGTATATGAGATGTATATGAGACAAAACGGTGCTCACAACAAGACCACCACTATCACTATCAGATAAACAGCATCTTTAATAAACAGGTAAAACAAAAACTCCACTTTTTGCAATCTACAGTACTATGTTACCTACTGTCTACACTCATTGTCTAAAAGATAGCTGCACCAAGAAGGAAGTGTTAACTGCAATGCTCTTTTGAAAGAAGTTAAAGGTAATCAGGAACAATAAATGATTATAAATTGAGACTGATATTTATTGAGCTACACATACAGAAGTAGTGTCTCTCAGGATGGCCTTGGGCATGGTGTTGTAGTGGTTCCTAAAGTGGTTCGTAAAGGCCATTAGGATTTATGCTGCTGTCTCGGTTCCTGTCCCTGCCTGTCATGCTACCGCTTCTTTTGCAGCGAGGATTCACCCTTCTTCTTCATCTTCTTCTTCTTCCCCTGATGATGTGAAGTAGACTATGAAAACATTAAATAATTCTTTTCCAATTAAAATATTTGTCAGCCTCTTTTTATGATTTCCTGCTCCACCTTACATTCTGTGCTTCACCATTTAGGGTGGAGCAGGACAATTTGAAGATTTGAAGAAGCTGGCGAATAAAAAGCTTTCACCAGCTTCTTTGTAGCTGTAATGCTGGTAAAACTGTGATAAAGAGATTTAAGATACCAGTAATCCTACTTGAGTTTAATCCACATGAATTCCACATTTAGAGAAGTAATAAACAATCCTAGGAAATACATCTACAACATTTCAATTCTAATGGTGCCCATCACTAGTTCATATTAATCACTAATCATAATGATGGATTTATCCAAACAAGCTTCTGAAAGAGAGCTGACACTATCTGCAGGCAATATGAAGAGATTCCATTCTCTCCCCCAGGCATGTTGTTTACCATGTCATGCGTGAAGAAAACTGGATATCTTAATGAGGGAATGGATTAGGCCTGTCATTCCTTGTCTCCCTGTGTGACACGTTTATATAACAATTAAGTCTCCTGCAGAGGAGAGGAGAAAAGCCAAACAAATTTCTTTCACGTTGTGCGCTTCATGCTGGCACTAAAATAAAAAGAATCTTTGTGATTTAATTATTTTGAAGATCCCATATCACTGAAAACCAATACTTAGTAATAGAGTTTGCTATACTATAGTTAACATTTCAAATCATATTATTATTTTCAAGCCCCTATATTATATGCATATAAGGCATCATCAGGCATCACAGGGCTGACAATAAGAGATAATTCACATATATCAGTAATACAGGCACAATAACTGATTGTTATTGCTTTTAAAGAAAAAAAGGAGGGGTTGAAAGATGGCCATTCAAAAATAAATAAAAAAAGACACAAAAAGTGGATCTTAGAAAAATGTCTAATTAAATAGCCAATGGTTCAGCATCCCGTCTTCTTGAGGCTCCTCCTTTCCAACAAAATGACACTCTCAAAAAAAGTTTCATTGAATTAGAATAAATGCTCGAATTTTTGTTTTCTGTGAAGAGTGTTCACTGTGCAGTATAAAGTCAGGGTTGAGTAGAATTTCTAAGTTGTAAAATCAATCATGGGTAAGCAGCGTGACCTCTCAACCGGAATAGTGGCTCAAATTCAAGCCCTTCGCCAACAAGGCTTGACCCAAACTAAAATTGCTGAGCAGCTCGGCATCAGCCAGTCTTCCGTCTGCAAAGCTCTCAAGAAAAACTGCAGCAAGCGCACCAACTGTTCCGGCGTCCGAAAAACTTCTGCTCGCGACAACAAGCAGCTGAGAAAGATCGCAGTCAGCAACCGGTTCAAGTCCACCTCCGAGCTCACCGACTTGTGGAACAAGCAGACCGGCGCTGACGTCTCCAGATCAACCACTTACCGTCGTCTGCGCGAACTCGGCTTCAAATCTCGCGTTCCAGCAGTAAAACCGATGCTGAACAAGAAACAAATGGAGAAACGGCTGAAGTGGGCCAAAGAACACGGCGAGTGGACTGCTGAAGACTGGCAGAAAGTGGTCTTCAGTGACGAATCACGCTTCTGCATCTCCTTCGGTGACCACAAAGGTCCTCGTGTCTGGCGTCGTGGGTGGCGAAAACCTACAACCACGAGTGCGTGAAAAGATCCGTCAAGTTTCCCCAGAGCGTTATGGTCTGGGGACATGCATGTCCGCTCGAGGTGTAGGGAAACTCTGCTTCCTCAAGAAGACTGTCAATGGCTGCCGTATATCAAAGATGTTTCTGGAAACGTTCCTGATTCCGACTGTTGAGGAACAGTTCGGCGAAGAAGACTTCATATTTCAACAGGATCTTGCACCGGCTCATGCGGCAAAGTCGACCAAAGATTGGTTCACTACAAAACAGCTTGAAGTTTTGGCATGGCCGGCCAACTCGCCTGACCTCAATGTCATTGAAAACCTTTGGGCCATCGTCAAGCGGAAAATTCGCGACAGAAAGCCTACTACGCTGGACCAACTGAAGCAGAACATCGCCACTGCCTGGGAAGCTGTGAATGCGGAAACTTGCGACAAGCTGGTCAAATCGATGCCGCGGAGACTTCAGGCAGTCATACAAGCCAAGGGGGCAGCCACAAAATACTGAGAAAGTGATGATTGTAATTATAATAAAAATTATTCTAATTCAATGAAACGGTTTCTCCATTATTCTAATTCAATGAAACAACAGTGTCACAGTTAAATGGCCTAAATGGGCCTTTTGGAAAGCTCAGCTGAGCAAATCTTTTTACAGGTAACGAGTTCTGTGATTAGTCTAACGAGTAGGACAGGTGCGGTGAACACCTGATTTGCTTTCTGCACAAAAAATGCATTCAAAGAATTTCATGATTGCACTATTTCAAATTATTCTAATTCGTTGACCAGCACCTGTACATGGGGATTAAAAAAATATAAAAAATTAAACTCATGATTCTAAAAAAAGCTTTAGAGAAACTTGGAGACTTTCTAAAAGACTTTCCACCCATAGTGGAAAATGAATCTAGGAGCAGAAAAATGGAATCACAGGACTTTAGCTTGCGCAATAAGCCATGAGGATATGAGAGAGCAGACAGATATGTAGGTTTAAGGCCACGCAAGTCTTCAAAGGTCAACAGCAGGATTTTATGATGAATGCATTCCGTGAATGGCAGCCAGTAAAGCTGAAGAAGGATGGGGGTGATATGGACAGATTTCTTAGTGGGCACTAAGATTCTGGCAGCAGAGTTCTAAATTTACAGAAGAGGGCAAGGAGTTTTAGAAGGCAAGCCATAAATTTACAATAATCTAGCCTAGATGTAATAAAAGCATGCACCACGATCTCAGCATGTTTAAAGGTAAGCAGAGGGCGGTCTAGTAATACTGCAAAAATGGAAGAATGAAGACTTAGTCAGAGATTTTAAATGAGTAACAAAGCTGAGACATGGATTGAATTAAACACCATGGGTTCCTGCAGTAGAGAATGGGCTAACTGGGGTTAGCAACACAAATACATTCTGAATAGTCAGAGATGGCTGACTTGATGCAAACAATCAAAAATGAGTTTTTAACATTTAGCTTAAAAAAATTTAACCAATGTGTTACCTCCTAAATACAGGAAAGCAGTCAGGATGGCAGAAATGATTCAGTGGGTTTAAGGTTAAGGTAGATCTGAGTATCATCTGCATAGAAATGGAAATTGAGGCCATGGGAATAAATGCAATTTCCAAGAGGCAATATATAGATGATAAATATCAGAGGACCTAGAACAGAGCCCTGGGGAACTCGCTGAGTAGCTGGAGCAGTGATTGATTTGTGCTTTCTGATAGTCAGAAACTAAGACCTATCTGTTAAGCCGGATGCGAACAGATGTAGCTGGTGGGACACTAGGACTTGGGAGCTGTTGATGGGTAATAGGTGTCCTGTCCCTTTAAGAATAAAAACCGATCTGGGGAGGAATTTGCAGGTGAGCGTACCTGGCCTCCATTGCGTGCTTGGACAACAGCAGCAGGAGAAGTAAGTAGCATTTTAAATTGTAGTGCTTTATAGCAGATTTTCACAATGTTCGTGCTGTAGCTGATTTGCAGAAGTGGGTATGTTGTGTAGGTGCTGCTGGTAGGGCAGTCTCATTGACCGAGCCGCTGTTGTGGTGTACGCGTGTGTAAGGGGGAAAGAGGAGTGGAGATGCAGAGCAGGGAAATGTGTTGAGCAGGTGCTGCTGTAAGCTGTTTCACTAAACACAGGTCAACTACTGTGGTAAGAGACAGGCATGGAGTGGCTGTAGACGAGGTGTATAAAGTAAGGCTGGAGCATTATTATTATTATTATTATTATTATTATTATTATTATTATTATTTTATTTTGTTAATATTAAGTGTAGAACTGTTGCTTATCAGCCTGTTTGTCTATCTATTGGCTCTTGCTCTACCACAGGTATGTCTATGTGCAAATAGGCTCACATGAAATTGGTCGAACCTGAGTAGTAGCTAAATTATATTTGAATGTGTTATTTTTAGTATTAGTGGTCCAGGTCTCATGAGAAGGCAGGGGTGCTCCTGCTTTCCTTCCCCCTCCATGTTGTAAGAGGATGTGTCCAGACCACAAGGGTATGTAAAATCCCAGTTATATTTTTTAAAAACTCTTGTAAATAAATCAATGTACAGGACTTGCTGTGCCCTCAAAATAACTCAACACACAGCCATTAATGTCTCAACTGCTGGCAACAAAAGTGAACACACCTCTAAGTGAAAATAGCCGAATTGTGCCTAATTACCCATTTTCCCTCCCCGCTGTCATGTGACTCGTATCACAAGGTCTCGGGTGTGAATGGGGAGCAGATGTGTTAAATGTGGTGTTA
>JAMWET010000102.1:112500-170000 GCA_024036415.1 Prochilodus magdalenae | reverse complement strand
TACTTACATATAACATAAGTATTCATATCACAGTTCATAAGGGTGATACGGGCCGCTGCAGACTTTCTGCCTTAACTTTACCTTGGAGGTAGGCATGACACTAGATGGCCAATCAGTTGTAGCTAAAGGTCAATTAGCTACGGTATCGGTGAGTGCACAGTTCTGGTCCGGAAACTGGATACAACATTGAATGGCTCTCATATAAAACATGGTAGTGAGCGGTCTCTGCCCCGACACTCATGGTGGGATGTTAACTGAGCCCTGTGCCTATAGTGATGCGACGAGTGAGGCACCAGACAGACATTAATTTAGATTTATTCTGATTTGTCTTTTAGTTCGCATCCCAGTGAAGCTGTGATAGAAAACAATGGCATCAATCACCGGCAAGCTCAGTAGGTCTCATCAGCTAACTGTCATTCAGCAAATGAAAAGTTGTGTGAGGTGTTGTCAATCAAGCAGTATCAACTGATAATCAGCGAGGCTGTGGAAATGGGGATGGGGTTTTCGTTCTGCATTATCTATCAAAACTTAATGTACTCAACAGGATCTAGTGGTAGGAAAAATGAAAATGCATTGTTATACATGAAAAGTGATAAATGTATTATTTTCAGCAGTATGGATGGATAAACGCCTAGATCATTTTTTTATGCATATGATTAACTGTCACAGTACTGTATATAATGTTTAAGAAAACATTTAACTATGTTTAAGATACTGTAGGCAGCACTGAGGAAGTATGTGAATTTTTTAAAAAATGATATAGAATTTTTATTAATGCCAGTTAATTTTTTTTATTTTATTTTTTTAATTTTTAAAGAATATTTCTAAGATTATATAGATATAAACATAGCATCGCTGTCCAAAGAAAAATATGTATCTCCATTTTTGTGGATTTTTTACTTTTATGCCTCATTTGATCACATGAGCTATTATTTACACTGTGTGGACATTTTATGAAAAATGGACCAAAAGTGCTTGGAAAGACGTCTGGTTCCATTGACTTCCATTTCAATTAAGAGGTTTTTGGCCTGTACTGTAAGGTTGCCATTTTGGAGATACATATTTTTCTTTGAACAGCAACGATATATAACATAAAATAGACCAGATAGATAAAACATAAGCCATGAAGTCATTGAGTTCATGTCAAGATGGCGAAAGTTGTTTTAATACGATCTTAGTATGAGCTTAATGTGATTTTGAGTTTGTAGGACTATTGTAAATTGTTTCCAAAACTGGATTTCAAAATGTTATTACAATATCTAGAGAAATGAGCCTCAACCATGCAAGACCTGGGAGGTCTCTCAAAACTGCTTTCATCTTTGAGGGTGTGATTTTTTTAGCTAATTTTTGCAAGCAAGTAAAAAATTAATAAAATCTCTGTTTAGGTCATTTATTACTTTTCCAGAATGTGTTAATAGATTGATAGATATAACATAGGAAGCCCTGGTTGATGGCAAGATAGCGGAGGTTGTATATTTAAGATCACAGCTTACTTATCTTGTGAACTCAACATAGCACCAGTTTTTTTTCTTGACATTACAGCTTAATGTGATCTTGAGGTGAGTTATAAGTGTATTCCAGAGTTTTTAGAACTTGAACACCCTGTCAACCATGCAAGACGTGGTAGGTCAACCAGCTGTCATCTTTGAGGGTTTAGAGAAAAACAAGCTCTTGCCTCAGATTTGAAAAAATCCACAAGTGTTTCTGTCCACCCTTCCATTGATCAAAGACACCATCTTTGAGAACCTCTTATTGAGAAAAAAGGAAATGAAAAAACAGTGGACTGACCACCCTGAAGTCCAGATCTCAGTATTCCTGAATGTATTTGGGATTATTTTGATTGTGTGGACACCATAAAATACTAATAGTATATAATACCTCAATTAGCATGAATAACAGCTGCAGTTCCATTTGCCATGGACTGGACTGGTTTCTGGATGTAGTTCAGTCACTCTTGCATCATTTAGGCCAGATTTAGTGGATGCTTTCACAGGTATAATTTTGAGGAGAATTCCCTGTAGACTGGGATTTTAGCCACACCTGGTAGACCCATATGACCATACACCTGCAATTTCACCTGCTTCCTAACACTATGGTTTTTGGGACAGTCTTTATACCAGTCATTAATATCGACTTTCTGATCATCCTTGTGCACCCCTGATGTTATTACCACCTTAAACATGCAAGGTGGCTAATGTTACATTTACGGCATTTAGCTGACACTCTTATCCAGAGTGACTTACAAGGTTAACTGTAGTACAGGTAGGCCAGTGTAGTGTTAGGAGTCTTGCCCAAGGATTCTTATTGGTGTAGCTCAGCGGACTGGGATTCGAACCCCAGTCTCCCACATGTAGAGGTGGCACCCTGAGTAGTGGTATTACCCACTGAGCTACACCAACCACCGAGGTTAGATGTTAGATCTGGTGAGCTTTATTACTAGTACTTAATGGCTGGAACTGAAATACACAGAGTGGCCTTAAGTTAGCTGTGACTAACTCTGTGTGTATTCTATACTCATTGTGTGTTGCCAGAAACAGCGGGGTGCATAATGCCACCGAGGCTGCAGGGCGAATATGCCACTGGAATATGCCCACACATGCAAACTCCGATAAGGGCAAAGATTTACACACACAAACCCAAAGATTCTTGCAAATATGCACAACTGCCATATGTGCAAACAAATGAGCTCCCCATCTGCATAGGTTGTGCCTCCCTGCTTTTTCTGTCCATAGGCACACACGCATGAGACGCCAGGTCCGCCACTTAAGTTGCTCCTGGCAGTGTTGATCTAAAGCAATGTGCCTGTCCTCACTTATCTCCACGGCCAACTGCAGCGCCGTGCCAGCCTCCATGCTTGACGGTGCAAAACATGCTGTTTTTCTCTGCTACCAGGAGGTCTCGCGCTCCGTTCCGCACTTGGCTCCATCCTCCTGCAGAGTTTTAGCCACAGCTTTGCACTGCAAACATACTTTCACTGAAGTATTTGAGGTGTCTGCGGTGTTCAGCACTGGCCGGTGTATCTTCCCAGATGCAACGTGTGCAGAACAGTTTGTGCATTGTAGCAGTGAAACTTGTGAGTGGTAGGTAATGATGTAGAAGGAGGTAAAAAAAGAAAGTCTCGGAATGTGTTAGCTTTTTCCGTGCTACCACTGATTTCTCACATTTCTGGAAGATTTCCCAAATGATACTGTACCTGCAATTAAAAGTTTCTGAGGCACGGAGCAGAAGTGGTTTTATGTAAGCATGTGTTTGCACCACCTGGGCAATGATGGACGTCTCATGAATATCAGTGTATTCCTTGGGGAGAATGCTAGTTCAACAGAATGCCGGCTCCTTAGTCGTCTGCATCATTAAGTTGTAGAACCTCTCTGTGGGACCATATCGAACTGGCATGTTTCATGAGAGTGGCTTAAATACTTGCTACAATAGCAGCGATATTTTGTGGCCCTATGTGGAACCAATATGAACAATTTTTGTATTAATCTCTTAATGCTTTCTGGTTTGGAACACTTGTTAAATAAAAAATGGTTGAGTGTTTTGATTGGATTATAGTTAAAGTTAAGTTTTTAAAATGTATATTTTTTTACATTGCATTTTATGTTGCATGGATGCTCACCAGCGGTCAAGACTCCACAACAAATCCTGTTTTAATGAGGTGGACTGACAAGCTTTAAGGATGTGCATTTTCTCTACAGAGGCTGACGCGATAACTCAATGCATGGCCAAGGATCTGATATAATAAAGATGCATATGAAGCAACTACTAATATGATACAGTATGATCTGATTTGAAATTATTGTTTTTGGTTCCTCTTAAGCAAACAGCAAATCATTCAATTACTAAAACGTGTATATTTGCATACTGTAGTGTGAAAAAGATTCAATAAACCCTATAACACACTTTCCATAAGACTGAGGCTGGTAGTGTGGAAAAATACATGAGGAAATATGGAGTGTATGGGGAAAGAAATAGTTGCAGTACTTTACTCACCAGTCATCTGGCACGGGATAGGGAGAGGCAGACGTCTCCACACTCAAACCATGTCACCACATGCCCTGTGCACTTTATAGCAGCAGTTTGTATCGTGACAAATAGTCCCCCAGACATGCCTTCAACTCATGCAAGACTTGGCAGAGAAACTTGATGAGAGTGGCCGCTGAAAGTAGTGGAGACAATGACTGTGTGTTTGGGAGAGGAGGAATCTATCTATCTATATATATAAGGTTACTGGTCACAAATGATTATCTTAAAAATGATTAGGTTAAAAAATGATTAACAGTTCATTCAACATTCAATTAGCTGCATATTTTTTTAATCTGAATTGTGAACTTTAATGCTGAGGCACTGATGTAAATGTGTGCATCTCATCTTCCTTAACAAGCATCAATAAAAATGCTTATGGCAAAAGCTTATGTCAACATCAATATTTCATTGGAAGCCAATGGTAATGGATTATATACCAGTAGAAGTTCTTCCTAAGGTATTCGATTCATTGGCATGCCACAAAAAATGCATGCTAATGGGAATCTCAATGACTGGGCCCAACTTTCCTTTACACCCTGCTGTGTAGTCATCCTAATATTAATGTTACAGAGACATATGGAAGATGATCTCTTGGGGTGAAAATGTATCCTTTAGGTTTACCTTTAGCATAGTAACTAGCTAACTCCACTGCGGTGGGTTTCTGTTGGTTAGCTGCATCAGCCAGCTGCAGGGTCTCGTTGGCTGCCACGCCGATTGATCAGTTGAGAACTGCTGGTACTGACGGTGAATGACTGCAGTGTTTACTGAAAGCTCCTAGATGAAAACGTGAGTGAATGGGACGCATATATATGAGACAAATTTGAACAAGGCAAAAGGACCTGCTGTGTGCTGACATGTAGACATCACTGGCAACTCTATGGTTGTTGTGGTTTTAGCTTATATTACAATTAATTAAAAACACATACTGTAAGGCTCTTGAAATTGTCATGGCTGTATGTATGACAAAGAACCCTTAAAGTCATTAAGGCGTATTGCACTCTTGCTCTACTGTCTCTCATTAAGCCGGAAGAGATGAGGACAAACTCACAATGACTTCTGGTTTAAAACTGGTTGGGGTGGGGGTGAGAGAGAGAGAGAGCGAGAGTGTGTGGAAGTTTAGGTGACGTTATTAAATATTTGCAGTGAAATGCCATTAGAGAATGCCTTCTCTTATTTTGCAGATAATTCTATCTCCTTCCCAATGACCTCCCCATGGAGCAATCCACACCGAGAGATAGAGAGAGCGCGAGCGTACTTCCCCCTTCTCTTGCAGCCTGGGGAGATAATGAAATAACTTATGTAGATGTGCCTTTTTCCTGAAGACAGCCAAGTAATGGCCCAGGGCTCTGATTCCACCGGTGAGAAGGATTCTGGGTAGTAGCATTTCATTAAAGCTGGGTCTGATAGACTGTAGGCAAGAGCAGGGGCACATTAAATGGAAACTGTTATTTCCAGAGAAAGCGTGGAAGCAGAGTGGTGGGGTGGGGGGGTAGGCCACGACAGAACTCTTTGGGTTGTTGCACATTATTTTCGTAGATAACTCGCAGCCTGGCATGGTGCATTTACATTAGAAGTTCAAGGAGATGCACCTGGTGATGCTGCTAATTCCCTAGCAACTTCCTAGCAACCGCTCCTGGGAGGACAAAGATCATTGGTTTGTTACGATTATCAGTGATGCAGCGTGCCGTTGTAGTTTATGAATACATACACAGTGCTTTTATGCTTGTTTACTCGGTAGTGGTATTTTATTAGCAATAAAAAGCCAATCAGATTTTTTTTAAATGGCACCATTTGCTCGAAGCCATCAGCGAAAATGCAGAAAATAAAGAAGTGCTCTGGATATTTGCACGTAGGGAGAATTTATTTGTAGTCATTTCAGGATTTTGTGTTTAACATGGGTTGCTACTCCCTTCTTCCTACTTGTACATTCAGAGGTACACATCCCCCAAGTATTCAGATATGCTCAAAATGCCCCCCATATATAAAGATATAAAATAAGCTCACTGGACAAAACATTAGTCACCTTGTGTGTTTAGGGAGGTAGTAACTTCAGGTTCCTGCAGATGGCACTGCATGTGAATGATCAGGAGGTAAATACCTGCGAGGTGTGAGTGACAGGATTCTAAGATTGAGAAGAGGTGGTACCCTGCATGGTGGTCTCGTTCCATGTGTGGAAAATGGATCGAAAGCAGATGTTTGATGATTGGCTAAAAGGAGTGAGTGCATTTGGGCGTGCCAAAGACGAAAGTGTGAGGGGAGTAGCTGGATTTGCTGGTGTATGGAAGCGTACAGCTATACGGGTCTAGCAGCAGTGGCTAAAATCCCAGTCTACTGGAAACTCTCCTCAGAATTGTGCTAGGGAAGGCATCTGCCAAATCTGGACCACCTGCACAATTATTTGATGCAAGAATGGAAGAACATTGATATGGCCTACATCCAGTCCGTGCCAAATCCAATCACAGATTATTCATTCTGGTGGAGCTATTATTAGGTCATTGTTTGTTCAGTGATCATCATAAGAATAGTTATATCTATCTATCTATATATCTATCTATATATAAAACAATTCTTATATATATATATAATAGAATATAAGAATAGTAACCAGAAAGAAATGTCTGATTGCAATGCTATTGGGAGGAAGATGCCAGGACCAATAAATAATGATACATGTAGGACAGATGTGGGTAATATTTATTGAGCCACACATACAGAAGTAGTGTCTCCCAGTATGGCATCCAGCTGCCATGTTTGCTAATGCAACATTCATATATCTCAGCATGGAGTAATAGTGCTTCCCAATTGAATTTTAACAACCTCAAACAACCTAAAAGCAAAACCACTGAACAAACAGTACATTCCACAATGCTTGTGGAAATCTACATCTGGAAATTGAGTGTTCCGGTCGCTGTTTGGTATCTCAAGTAGTGTTTGGCTCAATCACAGCAATGCACTAGTAAGTAGTTCTAGGTACACAGCCTGAGCAAACCATACCAGAACTCAAACTACCATCTTTCTTGCTCAGAAAGTCTTCTCTCTTTTTTTTCCTGTCGGTTTTGGTGCTGCAGCAGCAGTTTCTCTGCTTTTGTGGTTTATTTAAAAGCACTTCCACAGGTTTGTTGGACCAATTAATCTTGGTACCACCACTACTGTAGAAAAAACCCAATTGTTGATTTTTTTCACCCCTCCCTTTCTGGATTAACGTGTCTCTGACGTCCCCATCAGTAATACAAAATGTAACAGCGAAAGAAACAACCTTTCCAATCAACAGCCGACAAAAGTGCTTTTGAAGTGATAACATCGCCTACAGGAGGGTGGCAGGCCACAGTAAGACTAGATACAAGAATGAGCCGAGAGAAAGAAAGAGAGCAAGCGAGAGAGAGAGATTGTAGGGGGAAAGCAGAACCATAGAAACCGACTCAAAGGATGTGGGATCACTCTCAGTAAATACGCACCTCTCTGAGCATAGATTTCAATAAGTGAGAGCTTGGGCATGGCAGCGCTTTAAGTCGATCCATTATGCATGAGGCCAAAAGAGAGACGTGATCCAGCACAAAGAACAGAGGAGCACATCATTTCACCATGTATAAAGGCAGAATCCAATCTACCGTCCATTAGTCCACACCTTGTCCCCTGTGCAGAGCAGGACAGCCACATGCACCAAAAACAATTATGGAAATGAAAGGGGCCAAATGGATGGGCCGTGTTACTGAAATGACTGGGATGAAACAATAAGCAGGGACATGTCTCATCGAAGAAAGCTCACACTTTCAAACACATACTGTCACTCACTCATTCGTTCATTTAGTCAGTCAGTAAATAAGCCGTTTGAAGGCCTCATGTGGTTTGGGGGCTGCCTGAAATAGGGCCTGTTTATTTGTTATGAAATCTGAAGAGCCATGCTGAAATGACAGGCCTGACCGTAGTATGCAAAGAATTGGGAGATGCAAGTGAGCAGGTGTGGTAATGTTGACACTAGGGATGTGCCCGGTAGATCAAATACTTTGTTAACTGTTGTAGGTGCCCAATAGTCTATTACTGAATCCACTGTTCAGGTATTCTTTACAATGCATCCTGGGAAGTTGTAGAAAAAATACAGTAATGGTGCATTTTACAACAGTAGTGGAATTAGCTGAAAACTGAATCACCTAAAGCAACATAATGTAGCAATTACAACAGTTTCAGAATCATTTTGTTGGTGCCCTGACTAATGATGGGGAGAATGGCATCTCCATCATCACCAGTCTTGGTCCAGAAAGCCTGCTATAGCGCACCATTCTTGAGAACTGCATAACAGCATCACACCACCAGCGACTATGGGTCTTCAGTTGGCTTGAGAAGAAGCTAGCTCAGTGTTCCCAGCATGAGCATCAAGGTAGAGGCTAAAAGAGACCGACAAGCACTTTGGAGGAAACAAGGAAGAGGGACAAAAAGAGAATGCCCAAGCATAAGACTCAAAATGGTGCCTTCTGCTTGTTAGTGATTTAGCCGGTAAGATCTAGAGTAGATAAAAGAATGTAAGACAGATGCCAAGCTGGCCAGATAGTTTGGCCAGTTCGTGCTGATCTCATGCCAACGAAGCTAGCCTGGAACAAATGAGACTGTCCAGTCTATATAACGCACACTTTCTCCACGTTCCACATTTCACTCCCTCATCTTCTAAACTGCTTTGTCCTTCTGGTTTGTGAGGGGTGCTAAAGCCTATCCTAGTGTTCAGTGGACGGAACACTGGAAACACCCTGGATAGGCCATCGTAGGGCAGACACAGAGACATACACATTCACACTTAGGGGGCAATTTAGCATCTCCAACTCTTCTGACTGCATGTCTTTGGACTGTGGGATGAAACTAGAGGACTTGGTGGAGAGAACATGCAAGCTCCTCCCAGAAAGGACCCGGGATGGTCAGTAATAAAACCCAGGCCCTTCTTGCCATAAAGCAACTACCCACAGCACTGTGTAGTTTTCGTCCCACAATCGAACCACTTGCTGTCAGGTGAATTGGAGAAGCTAAATTGTCCCTCTAGGTGTGCGAGTGAATGTGTATCTCTATCTGTTCACCCTGCAATGGACTGGCAGCCTGTCCAGGGTGTTTTCTGCCTTCTGCCTTTTGAGTCCTGGGATAGGCTTCAGCTCCCCTTCCCCAGAAGTAGTGGTTTATAGGATTCGGAGTCAGTGTTTCCTCATAACAATACCCATCATACCTTATACAAATCTATCACAGAGTCATCAGCAATCCCTGTAACGTCAACCAGTCGGCTAATATATATATATATACAACCAAGCAAGCAAGCTCTCACCATCATCATCAAACAGAGACAAAGAGGAAAAGGATTTAGCCAGATTCTGCAGTTTCATGCCTACAACACAAACACATCCAGAGGGATTCAACGTGGCGACCTAGTCAACGACCATTGGCCCCTTGACTAGGTTAACAGCTACTCATCAGAAGAGCTTGTTCTGGGTTTTTAATCAGGTTCTACTGTGACAAATGCAAGAATGCCGTATGGGCCACTGTGTTGTGATGGCTTGGGATGCCAGGAGGGTATTTCAGACACTACATGCCAATTCATACATTAAATTAAACACTCCTTT
The DNA here is from genome assembly GCA_024036415.1 of Prochilodus magdalenae. Lineage (NCBI taxonomy): Eukaryota > Metazoa > Chordata > Actinopteri > Characiformes > Prochilodontidae > Prochilodus > Prochilodus magdalenae. The sequence goes on along the minus strand of JAMWET010000102.1, from coordinate 160,383 downwards.
CTCATGTATGATGCAATAACATAAAACACATTATCTGCAGCTCTAAGTTTGGGAGCTTCCTTTGCTCTCAGCTAGAACTCGTCCTTTAAAGATCCTCTATTATTTGATCTCCACCATGATCAAATCCCAAAATACTCCTACCTGGAACCGTTTCTTTTAATGGCTCGGTCTTGCTGAGGTAATTGAAGTTAATGCGAAGTCTTTTAGTCCTATTTTTGAGTCTGTCTTATTGCTAAAGCTGTAGTTGATAACAGTCTTAGCCACATGCAGAGCTGGGGTAATTATAGATTTGTTCCCCTTGTCCCATACATTCCATTTCTCTCGCTCTCTCTCTCCCTTTCCCTCTCTACCCAGGCGAAGATTGCGGCTCTACAACAAGTATAAATGCACGTGTTCAGTTAGCTAGGCGTTTTGCAGAGCAATAACGTTTTAAACAATCATTTTCTAATGGAGTTCTTTGTTTCATGCTAAACAATATTAGGATTACTCGCCATAAGAGTGCTTTTTACCAATTAGCCTCCCCTTCCTGATGGTGGGTCTTAAAGATGAAAAAGTGAGCTCTCAAGCTGAGAGGCAGGAGAAATTGTGTATTAAAAGGCAAACAGCCGATTCAGGATGCAGAGCAATGAAAGCCAATAAACAAGCCGAGGTGCCTGATGCACTTTCTAATTGGCCGACAAGCAGCAATAAAAGGTAAGTCCGTGGATCAAGGTTGCCTGCTTACAGGGTTTTCCAGGGATTCAGTTTAGCATCACCTCGCTAACGCTAGAATAGTGTGAAGGTGACAGAAATACTACAGACCGGAGATGAACACGTCCTCGCGCCTTCCAGAAGCTTTATAATTGACCGTTCTTGCCCGTTCATATGTGAAATAGGAACGCCGCCAGTTTCCTAGGCTGGTGTTCACGTGTTCCCGTCTCTTCCTTCAGCATATGCATGAATGCTTTTTATATGTCAAAGCAATTACTGACTACATATTTATCTTTGAGCAGGACACATGCTGTTGACACATTACTGAAACGTAAAGGTGACTTTATTTGAATGGAGCACAAATAATTTTGAAAGGGAACACGGCTCAGATATTCTGATGATGTGACAAGCTGTGAACACAGTAGGCAGCATGTCATGTCAGCGCTTAGTGTGATGTGCAGTCATTATGGATTATACATTCATCATCAAAAGTATAACTGCACAAATAGTTGCACCCAGAAGAAATCAGCCAACATGGATGAAAGTTGATGGGTAGGTTTGACAGTGTGAGACGTGCGAATGATTTACGTTTCACGCTCGGCCGTGCATGTGACATAAGCATGCACGGGCTTTATCATAAGCAGTGACGCCCTCCGTGAGTCATACTGTTATTGCCAGAACCATTGGCAAATGTATGCACAACCCAGGACTACATGCATGCCCTTAATACCACGTCAATGCGGCCAAAGACTGCAACATTGTGGTGCCAGGCTTTCATGGGGTATACTTACATAATCATCATCGAAAGAATAGTTCTACAAATTGCTGCAACCAGCTGGAATCAACCCACTGCAATGAAACTTGGTGGGCATGTTTGGCACATTGACTTATTGCTGCACCTGACTGACCTAACGGCTACAGTATGACTGAGAAGATGCCCTACATGAGTCATCCTGTTACTGCCAGTACAATTCCATACCAAGACTTATGCATGTTGTGTTAGCAAACATGGCGGCCCAACACCATCCCAACTGACACTACTTCCTTATGTGTAGTTCAATAAATATTGCCCATATCAGTCTAAATTCATCATTTATTGTTCCTGTTAATCTTAATCCTGTTAATCTTCTTTCCGAATAGCATTGCTATCTCATATATATATATATATACAGCGCCGTTCACAATTATTGGCACCTTTTCTCACTTACAACCATAAACGTAAACACCCAGTTTACTAAGTAGTACTGGGACTTCAACTGGGACCCTGTGCTTTGGTCAGATGAGACCAAGATAGAGTGTTTGTTGCCATAAAGCTCTAAGTGGGTCTGGCATAACACAAAAGATGCGTATGTGAAAAAGCACCTCATGCCCACTGTGATACTGTGGGTCTGTTTCTCTTCCAAAGGTCTTGTTAGATGCATGAACCAGGACATTTTAAATCAGGTGCCATCTTTTGAAAGCTGAAGATGGGTCATAACTGGGTATTTCTGCAAGATAATGACCCTAAAAGTGAGGCCAAATCTACGCAAAAATGGTTCACCAGATACAAAATCAAGCTTCTCCAATCAGTCCCCAGACCACCTGTGGGGTGAGCTGAGGAGGGGAGTGCAAAGGAGAGGACCGAGGACTTGTAAAATGTTATATGGGAAGATTAAGTGCTGGCTTGTTGTTGTACAAGGTATAAACATCGGGGGTGCCAGTAATTGTGGTACAGATGGTTTCATGTAAAATGATTTTCGACTTTTTTCCATTGAATAAATGTACTTGAATCAGTGGTTGGATTTTTCTCTTTATTATTTTTCTTACCATATTATTTAAAAAAACACTTTTCACTTGTTCTTTATCTTATTTGTCATTTATGATTTAAATAAAATATATAAATTGCTTCTTTGTCAGAAAAAAACCTCTTCAAAATGATAACTTTCCTGGAGAACCAGCTTTATTGGTAATGTACACTCCAGGGGAAAAATACATTAGACAAGCCCAAAGGACATTGGCATTTGCTGATTGTTTTGGCCTGGTGAGAGTCTTGGCAATATATTTCTCTTGTTTCCGTCAGTGCTGTCAATATCGACTCTTCTTTCTGTAATTTCACAAGTTTCTAGATTTAAAGAAGTGAAGGAAGCCCATAGCTAATCATTTCATCTGTTTCTTAATGTTTGGACATGCTTGGTGTGACCCTAGATTATCATAAAATCTATTCACAATGTAGAGGGCAACAGGTACAACAACTCAAAAACTTGAGAAAAAAAATAGAGTATGGAAGTCTCTCTGTCCTGTCCTGTCCTGTCCTGTCCTGTCCTGTCCTGTCCTGTCCTGTCCTGTCTTGTCTTGCCCCTGTTTGACTCTGTTTTCTCTGGTTTTCTGATTCTTGTCACTTCCATGTGCCTTTTGTTGTCCTGTTCCATGTGCTTCTGTTTGTTTTGGTTTTTGCTCCTCCTGTCTCGGCCCTCTTGTGAAGCCCCTCACCTGTCCTTGGTTTGTAGCTCCGCCCCCTCCCCTTGTTAGTCCTTGTTCATTTATACTCCCTGTTGTTCCCTTTGTTATTGCTTGGTGTTTTGGTCCGTTGTTTTTGTAACCCTGTTCTCAGTTATTTCTTAGTGTCCTTGGTTTCTTTAGTTTTGTTTTAATTTGAGCCTTTTAAAGTCTTGCATTTGCATTCTGTCTCCTTGTCTTGTCCCCACAGTCTTACGTAGCATAGTGTAGTTAGTGAGAAACTCACATTGTGCAGAACTCTTGTTTGTGTGTTTGATCTGAAAGTGAGTGGGTTTTTTTTCAGGGCAGACTGTGTAGTGTGGAGACTTCATGGTCAAAGACAACAAATTGCTGAAAAATGGCTTGGGTTTTTTTTATGTGTGTGGGTTCTCACATGTATTCAACACCAATAAGAAACTCCTCATTGCAGTACTTCACTGTCCAATCAAAGCCTCTTGAATATTTGCTTATTGAAATGGCCAGACTGTATTTATTAGTGAGGTACTCAGCATTTTGACAAGTGAGGAACCAAAGTTGTTGTTTTTTTTGTTTTTTTTTATTAAAGGCCCAAAAATAATAACCCATTTAATAAAATGTTGTCCCCTCCCAAAGATTCTAGTACATGTTATTGGAAAATGCATGTATTCTTTATTGAAATGCATATACTTTGATGTGTTTCTCCTATGAGAGACCAATATGACTGCAATCAATCATTATTAGTATTTCTCGATTTTGATTACCTTAAAGCAGTTTCTCACCATTGTTCTAGCTGTATGTGGGGCATACAATAAATGTTCTTCTTTTTTTTATTTAAATTAAAATCTACTGCCAGATTGTTCTTGCTGTGATGGTGCAGAAAAGCTTGCGGCAGACGTGCTATTTGTCTGAGTAATCTGTGATCCCATTTGTTACCGCTGGACTGTTGGGTCGGAACTGCCTCGTAAATACTAATCGACGTAATTAGACTGCTGCTTTCCAGACTTCGGTGACAAAGGGAGCAGTTCCAGGTGTTGCACATTACTCATGTTAGGCCTGGCCTTAATGGGCACATTCTCAATCTGCAATGGAAATGAATTAACAACGAGAGAAACTCGCTGATCAACATGAACCTGCAGAGCGGATTCAGCTTGTATGAGGGACTCCATTGTTTGTGTGTGTGTGTGTGTGTGTGTGTTTTCATTTTTTGTTTTTTTCTTCCCCAAAAAGTAAATAATGTGCTCTATGTTATTTACAATTCAATAATACACACACACACACACACAGCTGGGGACACTTCGCTCCTGGTTGTTTGGGTTTTTGTCCGCTCATAAAACTCAAAAGAGTAAAGTTATGAATAAAACAAAGCAAGTAAATAAGACTTATATAGGAATAAAACCACAGCATGTGTGGCTGCTCACCGAATAGGACCTGCAGATATTTAGATCATTGTTATTGAGAGAGGAGATTTACGACGCTCCTGAAGCAGACTCCTGCCAGACCACAGGCGGCTTTCTGCTGCTGGGAATAAGCCCACCTGGGCTGCTCAGAGCAACAACAAAACAGGAAAGCGTATTTTATAGCTCACGTTTTTATAAGCATAGTTATTGTGGAAGTGCTGCCATAGTGTTTCACCTAAAGTTCTGTTTGATGTTCTGACTCTGAAACTTAGTAAAATCTAATATCCTTTAGTCTTACGTGGTCCACAGGGCCTAGCAGGCACTGTAACAGATTAGTCCTTGTTGCCCACCTCACTGCTCTCTCTCTCTCTCTCTCTCTTTCTTCAATGAAAACACCGTCTGCCTCAAGTAAACACACTCATCATCAAAACAATAGCTGCACCCAGAAGGAAGTGTCAGATTAGGGTGCTGTTGGGAAGGAAGATAAAGATTACCAGGAACAATAAATGATGATCAGTTTAGACTGATAAGGGCGTGTCATACATCTCGACATGGAGTTGTAGAAGTTCCTAATGGTGTCCTGCGATAATTCCATCCCATACAGCATGAATATTCTCACACAGTTCCTGTAGATTTTGCTGTAGGGGTGGACGTGGAGTGACATGAGGCCTTCTGGATGCGTGACAACACATGAAAGTGGGACTCATTACCGAAGATGCCGTTCTGAGTCACTCCATGACAGTCTGGAATCACACCAGTGCATTCTTTGGTGACGTCAACGTGGGTTCAAGGGCAGTCATTATAACGACCTGCATGCAAATAGTCCTGTATCTTGCAGCCGTCTGCCAATGGTGCTGGCACTTACAGGATGACTCATGAAGGGCTGAATGTCTACAGTCGTGGCGGGTGCAGCTATAAGGGGTATCCTTGTGTATGTCGCATGAACGGCCGAGCATAAAACTTGTCTCACGAAGTTTCATCGCTGTCAGTTGATATCTTCTGGGTGCAACTGTTTACTATTTATGCAGCTTTGCTTTTGCTCGTCTACTTACAGTTAAGTTGTTTACTCCTTAAAGGCAACCACAGTGGAATTTTTAGGCGTAAGTACACTCTACCTAAATGTCAGAGTTTTGGGGTTTCTAGATGATTATGAGCATGAGCCTTATTTGTGTCAGAGCGTGATTAGATTAATACTCATTAGAGACTATCTATGTCAGCCCCACTGCTGGCCCCCCTCCGGGCGCCAGGCAGCAACAGCATCTACAGCAATTAAAAACAGGAAGCTGTCATCTCCCATCACTGCGCCATTGTGCTGGGCCCTAGAGACATCAACTGATATCATTTTTAGTCTTCACACAGGCCCCTCCCCCTCCCCCCCATACCCTACTCTTTTAATTTCCACCTGTGCTAAACACGCACACATGCACTAGGGCTTTAACGCTAAACACACATTTTTTAAAAATAAATTCAAGTGCTGAGAATCATCCACCACCCAAATAATACCTGCTCTGTGGGGGTCCTGTGGGGGTCACTGAGGAACAGAGTATGCAGAGAAACAGATAGACTACAGTCTGCAACTGTAGGACTACAGAGTGCTTCTATATGGTCAGTGGAGCTGATAGAATGGACAATGAGGGTAGATATAAGGAAGTGCAGATGTTGGAACAAAACCAGCATAATCTGGTTTTGACATAATCTGGTAATTCCTGTGGGCCTTTACATTGTGTCTATGATGAATTTCATGATGAATGGCCCAAAATTCCTCTAGAAAAAGAGTTTCTTGTTTAAGAAAGTAAAAATACGCTGACCTCATTTTACTCATGATTAATGTGTTAAAGGGGGTTATATTTATTAACTAGCAATGTACTAAGTATGTTAGTACCTCATTAGTACTATTAAAATTAACTGATATGAACTAGAACTGTACTGTGGTAAGACACCACTAAGATTCACTGAAATATACCTAACTACATATTAAAGTTTATACTGAAGGACATTGCTAGTACATTAAAATATACAGGTACCTGATTTTTACCTGGAAGGTATACATATATACACTGAAATACTACTGAGTTAAAAAGTACATATACACTGCTCAAAAAAAAAAGGGAACACTTTAAAAACACATCAGATCTCAATAGGGAAAAAAATCATGCAGGATATCTTTCCTCATATAGACTGGGTAATGTGTTAGGAACGAAAGGATGCCACATCGTTTGATGGAAATGAAAGTGATCACCCTACAGAGGGTTGAATTCAAAGACACCCTGAAAATCAAAGCGAAAAATGATGCAGCAGGCTCGCCCATTTAACCCAAATTCCATTGCAGCAACTCAAAATGGTACTCAGTAGTTTGTATGGCCTCCACATGCTCCTAATGAGACGATGGATGGTGTCCTCTGGGGGATCTCCTCCCAGATCTGGACCACGTCTGTCACATGTGCTCAGGTAAAACCTGCTCTCGTCTGTGAAAAGCACAAGGCGCTTGTGGCAGATCTGCCAATTCTGGTGTTCTGTGACAAATGCCAATCAAGCTCTATAGTGCTGGCCAGTGAGCACAGGGCCCACTACAGGACGTCGGGCCCTCAGGCCGCCCTCATGAGGCCTGTTTCTGATTGTTTGGTCAGACACATTCACAGCAGTAGGGCTCTGGCAGTGCTCATCTTGTTCCTCCTTGCACAAAGGAGCAGATACCGGTCCTGCTGAGGGGTTAAGGACCTTCTACAGCCTTGTCCAGCTCTCCTAGAGTAACTGCCTGTCTCCTGGAATCTCCACCGTACTCTTAAGACTGTGCTGGGAGACACAGCAAACCTTGTGGCGATGGCACATATCGATGTGCCATCCTTCAGTAGTTGGACTACCTGTGCAACCTCTGTAGGGTCCAGGTACCGCACCATGGTACTAGTAGTGACGCTGACCCAAGTCAACTGCAGAACTAGTGAAAGATCAGTGGGAAAAGATGAGGGGGGACAAAATGTCAATGACCTCGTCCTTTTAAACCATTCCTGTTTTGGGGGGTGTCTCATTGTTGCTCCTCTACTGCACCTGTTGTTAATTTCATTAACACCAAAGCAGCTGAAACTGATTAACAGCCCTCCCTACTACTTAACTGACCAGATCGATATCCCTGAAGTTGAACTGAGTTGATGCTGTACTCTGATTAAAAAGTGTTCCCTTAATTTTTTAAGCAGTACATCGAGCACTACACTGCGTACAGAGCAGCTGCTGTGTTCAAATGATGCACGAAAGTATAAAACAACAAAAATAGAGATGCATGTTTTTTTATATATATCATGCATATGTATATTTACTACACAAAATAACAATTGCTGATATTAAAGTAAATTTATAGTACATTAAAATAACCTTCATTTTTTTAAAATAACCTTCATCAGGGTCAGATGAGGAGTACAAGCTAAAACAAGCAAAGTTAGTGAGGTAGCTATCTGACTGGATCTCTTACTGTAGTTTGACTTCTGTTCTCTCACTGGAAAGGCAAAAACTCATCTCTGGCATCCATTTCAGGCTGAAAAAAGATAAAATCAGTTATTTTGTCCAAGGCCGAGTTCAGTGAGATTAGGCCAGCAGTCAGAATCGGTTGACACCACAGGGATTCCCAGTCTTTCTATAATGTATCTATCTAATGCGTGCGGGACGTTGTAATGAAAGAACACTGATTAATTGTTAATTATTGGAATAGTGAATTCTGTTAAGTCAATATGACTGAGTGGTTCACTGCTGCTCTACAGAACTACATAACTCAATAAATGAACATACATTCCTTATCAAAAGAATAGTTGCAGTAATAGTTGTACCCAGATGGAATCAACCGACAGGAATGAAACTTGGTGGGTAGGATTGACATCAAGAGACATGCAAACATGTGATGTAAGCAAGAACAGGCTCTACAGACCTAATGCTGACCCAACAGCCATACTTTAGCAAGCAGTGATGCCCTCTATAAGTCGTGCTGTTAGTCCCAGCACCATTGGCAGACCGTTGCATGACACAAGACTACATGCACGTTATGACGACTGCCCTTAACACCACATCGAAGCCACCAAAGAGAGCAATGGTGTCATGGAGTGACTCAGAATGGAGTCATCTTCAGTGATGGGTCCTGCTTTTGTCTCGGTGGAGATGACCATCGAATCCATGTGTTAAGACACTGTGCTAAGTGGCCAGACGAACAATTTATTGTTACATGTCACACATTCAGGAGGCCTGGGGTCACTCCATCTCCACAGTGACAGCATAGCAATTCAATACTTCCTTTTGGATGCACATATACTCCTGATGATAAGTGTATTTAAAAAGACTCAGGAAACATCGACCTTTAAAAACAGTTCTGTTTTATTCAACAAAGCAGCAGAGAGGGAACCACTGCTCAGCACTAACCGAGGGCCAGGTTCTTATTAGCCACACAAATCTAGTCCATGATGACACACAGACCCACAACCCAACAAAACACAACAGGCTCATAAGTAGGTTGTAAAATAACAACATTATTTACAATATAAAAGTCTTTCTCCTACCGAGAGCACGCCACCCTAACACAAGCCTCATAGCATAACCAGTGTACTTGGCCATACTTGCAGTAGCAGGATGCTACATAGGCCCCACATTAAAGGACAGTCATCCTGTTGACCTACAGAGTTGGAACAGAGTTGTTGGAGTTTCAAAATGGTCACCATGCTGGTAAACACACACACCAAAGAGTGTGTGCTCCATTTTAACTCTTTCAGGCCACTGCAGTCCAGAGACTGGGTGCTTTGTCACACTGTCTGTTCTCATGATGCTGAGGTGCGACACCATTGCCAGCAAGGTTGCTGCTTATGTATATTGGAGCCTTGACTCTAGGCCAACGACATCGCTGGTGCCAGCTCAAAGTGTTGCTGGAGACCTGCGGTCAACACTACACAAGTCCCCAGCTGCAGCCTCGGAGATGCTGTTCTGTCAGGCTGCTGCACCGTCAGAGGCACTGAAACTGGGCGTGCTCTGTGTAGAGAGCCGATACTATGCAGGAGCTAAATGCTTTAAGGTGATAACAATAAATTAAGTAGGATTAGGATATAGGATTTAAAGTATTGTGGTGTAGGGGGTTCTCAGAAGAAGCTTAGAGACGTGAAGGTTTGAGCCAGAGTGGTATATTGTAATGTTTTAGCCCGCATACATGTATTAATACTCATAACATGTCATAATCTCTAAATATAGATGGTTCACGGGACATGTTGTATCATAACCCATGCATAAAAACGTGTGTAGCGTGTTGGTGTACAGTAACTAAGTAAGTGTAATGTGTTAGTGTACTGTAAGTAGTGTGTTGGTGTACAGTAACTAAGTAAGTGTAATGTGTTAGTGTACTGTAAGTAGTGTTGGTGTACAGTAACTCAGTAAGTGTAATGTGTTAGTGTACTGTAAGTAGTGTGTTGGTGTACAGTAACTCAGTAAGTGTAAGGTGTTAGTGTACTGTAAGTAGCGTGTTGGTGTACAGTAACTCAGTAAGTGTAATGCGTTAGTGTACTGTAAGTAGTGTGTTGGTGTACAGTAACTCAGTAAGTGTAATGTGTTAGTGTACTGTAAGTAGTGTGTTGGTGTACAGTAACTCAGTAAGTGTAATGTGTTGGTGTACTGTAAGTAGCGTGTTGGTGTACAGTAACTCAGTAAGTGTAATGCGTTAGTGTACTGTAAGTAGTGTGTTGGTGTACAGTAACTCAGTAAGTGTAGTGTGTTAGTGTACTGTAAGTAGCGTGTTGGTGTACAGTAACTCAGTAAGTGTAATGTGTTAGTGTACTGTAAGTAGTGTGTCGGTGTACAGTAACTCAGTAAGTGTAATGTGTTGGTGTACTGTAAGTAGTGTGTCGGTGTACAGTAACTCAGTAAGTGTAATGTGTTAGTGTACTGTAAGTAGTGTGTCGGTGTACAGTAACTCAGTAAGCGTAATGTGTTAGTGTACTCTAAGTAGCGTGTTGGTGTACAGTAACTCAGTAAATGTAATGTGTTAGTGTACTTTAAGTAGCGTGTTGGTGTACAGTAACTCAATAAGTGTAATGTGTTAGTGTGCTGTAAATAGTGTGTTGGTGTACAGTAACTCGGTAAGTGTAATGTGTTAGTGTACTGTAAGTAGCGTGTTGGTGTACAGTAACTTGGTAAGTGTAATGTGTTAGTGTACTGTAAGTAGTGTGTTGGTGTACAGTAACTCAGTAAGTGTAATGTGTTGGTGTACTGTAAGTAGCGTGTTGGTGTACAGTAACTCAGTAAGTGTAATGCGTTAGTGTACTGTAAGTAGTGTGTTGGTGTACAGTAATTTGGTAAGTGTAAGGTGTTAGTGTGCTGTAAGTAGTGTGTTGGTGTACAGTAACTCAGTAAGTGTAATGTTAGTGTACTGTAAGTAGTGTGTTGGTGTACAGTAACTCAGTAAGTGTAATGTGTTAGTGTACTGTAAGAAGTGTGTTGGTGTACAGTAACTCGGTAAGTGTAAGGCGTTAGTGTGCTGTAAGTAGCGTGTTGGTGTACAGTAACTCAGTAAGTGTAATGTGTTAGTGTACTGTAAGTAGTGTGTTGGTGTACAGTAACTCAGTAAGTGTAGTGTGTTAGTGTACTGTAAGTAGCGTGTTGGTGTACAGTAACTCAGTAAGTGTAATGTGTTAGTGTACTGTAAGTGGTGTGTCGGTGTACAGTAACTCAGTAAGTGTAATGTGTTAGTGTACTGTAAGTAGTGTGTCGGTGTACAGTAACTCAGTAAGTGTAATGTGTTAGTGTACTGTAAGTAGCGTGTTGGTGTACAGTAACTCAGTAAATGTAATGTGTTAGTGTACTGTAAGTAGCGTGTTGGTGTACAGTAACTCAATAAGTGTAATGTGTTAGTGTACTGTAAGTGGTGTGTTGGTGTACAGTAACTTGGTAAGTGTAATGTGTTAGTGTACTGTAAGTAGCGTGTTGGTGTACAGTAACTTGGTAAGTGTAATGTGTTAGTGTACTGTAAGTAGTGTGTTGGTGTACAGTAACTCAGTAAGTGTAATGTGTTAGTGTACTTTAGTGTGTTGGTGTACAGTAACTCAGTAAGTGTAGTGTGTTAGTGTACTGTAAGTAGTGTGTTGGTGTACAGTAACTCAGTAAGTGTAATGTGTTAGTGTACTTTAAGTAGTGTGTTGGTGGACAGTAACTCGGTAAGTGTAATGTGTTAGTGTACTGTAGTGTACTGTAACTAGTAAGTGTAATGTGTTGGGTGTAAGCAGTAACGGTGTACAGTAAGGTAAGTGTAATGTGTTGGTGTACTGTAAGTACTGTGTCGTGTACAGTCGGTAAGTGTAAGGTGTGGTGTAAGTAGTGTGTTGGTGGACAGTAACTCAGTAAGTGTAATGTGTTAGTGTACTGTAAGTAGTGTGTCGGTGTGCAGTAACTCGGTAAGTGTAATGTGTTGGTGTACTGTAAGTACTGTGTCGGTGTACAGTAACTCGGTAAGTGTAAGGTGTTGGTGTACTGTAAGTACTGTGTCGGTGTACAGTAACTCGGTAAGTGTAAGGTGTTGGTGTACTGTAAGTACTGTGTTGGTGTAGTGGTCACTTTTGTTTTAAGCTTGTTTTGACTTGTTGGACAGAGCTTGGGTTTAGCTGATGCAGACCGTTCTCCAGTCTTCTGTTCTTATGATGATTTGAATAGACATCAATGTCAGATTAATCAATGAGCTTCCATTAAAGACTGATAGACTGAGAGACACTAGAGTCTCTTCACCTAGACTGAGTGGGTTAGGAGTCTTGTTCCAGAAATGATAATAGGACATACAGACCATGATAAACCATGTTTCTGTTACTTTCCATACTGAAGTAGATCTGAAGGTAAATACAGTAGTTTAGTACTTTTACTCATGTGGAGGTCTAAATGGAGGAACCTCTGCTTTTTATGGAGGAGTATTCTATCTTGGGTTTCTCTACTTTAACTCAACTACATGGTTTGTGTACCACTGAAACTAATTCGTATTAACGTGTGTACTGTCATACCCCATGTGTACACACAGACATGTATGCTTTTGGGGTCTTGCTGCATTGTATCAGTCTCCTTTAACTAAACAAGTTCCCTAATATTAATTCCTGTATTCATGAGCTTCATTAAATACAGACTGTAAAGCAGTGCAGGAATATATATATTCATTTGCATACTTATTTTATTTTTAACTCCTGATGGAAAGAAAGTCTTAAGAATAATCATCACACTGTCTGAACAAAGTCACTGGGCCAGAGCTGCACAGTCTGCACCATTCTAGCACACGTCATTACAGTTGAGTCTCTCTTTTGGTCACATGTTAGCTGTTGAAGGTAATGGTGGTGGTGGTGGTGGTGATGATGAAAAGCTGCTTGAATAAAGGGGCCTCCTCCTTCAAACTTAAGAGAGCAGTTTGCACAAAGGAGACAAAAGTTTCCTCTCGGTTCTGAGGCTGCTTTAATTGCGCGTGCGGTGGGGCCCGAGCTGGCTCAGCTCGCAGGAACTCCGCTCTGATCTGCCCTTAAAATAGCGCCTCAGATGTTTGTCACCCGGTGGCTGCCGTGTTGTTGTCTTGGATCTCGTCGGGTCTCATCTCTGCACTGCTTAATTAACGGAGGTGTGAGGCTTTTATTCTCGGCTTCTTCCTTTCCCTCGCTTCTGCACTCACTCTCTTTCTCTTTGTGCCTCTCTCTCTCTCTCTCTCTCTCTCTCTCTCTCTCTCTCTCTCTCTCTCTCTCTCTCTCTCTCTCTCTATATTTCTCTTGCTCGCTATGCTTTTTGCAGCCTCTCTCTGGATTTCCACCTCTTCTTCTCGTTCTCTCTGGCTCTCTTCATTTCTTTCTCATTCTCTTGTACTCCACGTCTTTATTTTCTCTTGCATTTTCTCTCTCTCTCTCTCTCTCTCTCTCTCTCTCTCTCTCTCTCTCTCTTTCTCTCTCTCTCTTTCTCTCTCCCCCTGTTCCTTTGCTCTTATTCAGTCTACATTTCTCTCTCGTTTACTCTTGTCCTTATCCTTATTGTTATTTGACTTTCCTGCCATCTTCCTCTCTCCTCCTTGCTTTTCTTCTCTCATGCTTCTCACTCATTCACTTTCCTTAATTCTTTTTTGTTCTTTCCTGTTTTTCTTCTTCCCTAGTTTTCTCATTCACTCTGCCTCTTTTGTTTACTTTTTCCCTCTTTTCCTGTCATTTTCTCTTTTTTCTTTTTGCCTTTGTTTTTCTCTCTTTTCATCTCTCTACCCCTCCCTTATTTTTTTATTACCGTCCCCTTTCTTTCTCTCCGTATGTCTGTCTTGTCCTCTTTCTTTAATGGTCTAGCTCTTTCTTTCTGCCTGTCTTTTGTTCTCTCTCCTCCATTTTTGTTTTTATCTCTCTCCTGCTGACCTGCTGTCTGTCATTTTCTCCTTCTCTCTGCTTTTCATTCAGTCTGTGTTGTCATTTAGTTTGTTCCTTTCTCTTTTGCCCTCTCTCTTTTCTCTTGTTCATTAATTCTCTTTCTTACTCTCTCTGTCTCTCATTCTTTACGGGTACACTCTTTTTCTCTTGTTCTCTATTTAGTCTTCTATCTTTTTCCTCTCTCTCATTTTCTCATTCTTTCTTCCTCTCTTCTGTTTACTCATCCTCTCCTCTCTGTCTCTCTAGGTCCTGTTCTACTTTTCTTCTCTTTGCCCCCTCTCTCTTGTGCCATCTTACTCGTTTGTCTGTATTCCTCTCTCTCGTTTTTTCTTGTTTGGTGCGTATAGTATATTGCTCTTTCTTACTTTTTCACTTTCTCTCTCTCTCTCTCTCTCTCTCTCTCTCTCTCTTTGTCTGTCTCTCTCTCTCTCTCTCTCTCTCTCTCTCTCTCTCTGTGTTCCTCCATCTTCGTCCGTCTTGTTCTATCCACCTTCCCCTCATCTGGAAGTGAAGGAGAGAGGGGACGAGTCTGGTGCTCTGTGTTCCGTGCTAATGGAAGGGTGAGGCAGTGTAGTGGGGTGCTGTCTGATACGGATTACACTAAACAAACAGAGTGCGTCACGATTAGCCCAGGCTGCACGCGCGCAGCCCGAGGTGTCATGTCATGTTGGCTTTCTGCTTTCTTCTTTTTTTCCTTCTTAGCGCCTCAGTCCCTGTGGCCCATCCCTCCCCGCTGGTGTGTGTCACGTCTCTGTGGTGGCTGTCACAGGTCCAGCTCTGAGGACGTCACCCAGCCCTGCGCTCACACTGCTCCCATTAAAGCTGCCTCAGCCAGGCCTGTCCACCCACGTCCCGCCACACTAATCCCACACAACAACACATTCTGCACACGTGCTTTCAGCATGCCTGCATGCCACAGCCGGACAGCCATGTGTGTCAATCTGCAAATTAAAAACAAACTGCTGAATTAACTTTTCTACGCTACTCAGTCCAGTCGAACCGCCTAGTTGGCATATATGGACTGTACCGCATGAAGTGATGTCCCTGTGTTTATTGAGCTACACATACAGAAGTAGTGTCTCTCAGTATGTCCTCAGGCTGCCATGTTCACTAACGCATCATGCCACACGTCTACGGCATGGAGCTAGAGATGCTCCTAATGCTCTCCTGTGATAATCCATCCTATGCAGCTTGAATATTCTCACACAGTTCTTGCAGATGTTGCCGTAGGGGTGGAGGTGGAGTGACATCAGGCCTTCTGGACATGTGACCATTGATAACAAACCGTTCATCTTGGTGCTGACCACGATGCCTTCAGACATTAATTCGTTGGCCGCTTTCCCTAAAACAAAAGTGGGACTCGTTCCTGGAGATACCCCACTGCCATTCTGAGTCACTCCATTGCAGTCTTTGGCAACGTTAATGGTGTTAAGGGCTGTTGTCGTAGCGGTCTGCGTGCATGTAGTCATCTCCCAGTGGTGCTGGCCCTAACAGGATGACTCATGGAGGGCATTACTGCTTGCTGAATCTCCACAGCTGTGGCTTTTGGGTCAGTCCTGGAGCCCTACAATGCCACCCCTCTCCCAACTCCTCCAAACTGCTCAAATTGCTTTTGAAATCTTCTCTAAGGCATACTTCACTAGCAAAGGATGCTACCCACACAAAACCACCAGTCTGAATGGACAGTGCACGCAACAGGACGACCTTATAGTCCGTGTGATACAGACTCATCCTTGCTTACATCACATCTGCGATCGGGATTGGAATCATTTGCATGGCTCACAATGTCAAACCTACCCACCAAGTTTCATGCCTGTCGCTTGAGTCCTTCTGCAAATATTCCTCATGACCCTTTTCCAATAGTGGGTTTTAAACCACTGTAGGCTGAATATGCCTATGCCTAGACTCCCAAGTAATGAAAAAGAGCCAAGTCCAAAATAATATCATTGGATAGTTTACCCATAAGACTTCTATGTAAATGACCATTTCAGTCTTTGGCAACGTTGATGGTGTTAAGGGAAGTCGTAATGATCTGTGTACATGTTGTCCTGTGTCATGCAGTCGCTTACCAGTGGTGCTGGCACTAACACGATGACTCATGGACGGCATCACTGCTTGCTGAATATCCGCAGTCAGGTCCTGCTCCAGTTTAGATCATAAAAGAACAGATAGCCAATTACAGGAAGAGTAAACACAACTATAGATGAATTTCTTGGCCAGCAACCTTTATAACGTCCACCACCACCCGCTCTCCGCGAGAAACCACACTTGGCATTCCTAGCGATGAGTTTTGATGTAGGACTCGCAGTGTTTCTTCTAGACTAGCAGGGAGTTTCAGAAAGAGGAGGCACATTTCCTGGTTTCTTATGATAGCAGTGGACACCACAACGTTCTATGATATGTTGGCCCCTATATATCATGTTTATGAATTCAACATGTGCGATGTGTAGGAGTAGTGATCATGTTTGTAAGTGCATGTGTGTTTCTGATTGTGACATATTGATTCATAAGACCACTTAAACAGTCAGACATGCTACCGAAACATGACACACCAGACATCAATCAAATCATCTGACCTTTCAATAGGAGCTTGCTTATCCAGAACAAGGCACCTCGAAACAGCCTGAAATAGCACAGTATATAAGAGCTGGGGAGATTCTATAATGTGTATGTTAAGTCTGTGTATCAGGAGAAAACCATTGATTTAGACTGAGCAAAAGATGGCTGGAGAAGACGGACTGGAAGCCAGAGGAAACCAGAGGGGGCAAAATTTGATTAGTTGAGTAGTAAGTTGATCACAGATGTAACTGGTGAGATGGTTTGGTTTGGTATGATGGTCATCTTTCCAAGCTATTTTAAGGAGGAAATTTTGAATCTCTTTTCACCCAAAGGTGGTTCAAATATGCTGAAAGGCTTGAGTGCTGATGAGTGCTGACACAACAATGAGGGGGTGGCGGACATTGTCAGCAAATTTGCATTTAATATTATTTTCTTTTTAAATAAACCTGCTTACTTTGTAATACAGTGGTCGCCAAGTCTTCCTGTAGAGTTTTCCTTGCTCCATATAATACATTTTTCTGAAGTTGCATTTACATTGGAACTAATTTTTGTGGAATGGTAGGTGTACCAGAAAGGATTAGGTTAG
This sequence comes from Prochilodus magdalenae, assembly GCA_024036415.1. NCBI lineage: Eukaryota > Metazoa > Chordata > Actinopteri > Characiformes > Prochilodontidae > Prochilodus > Prochilodus magdalenae. Next base: position 143,320 of record JAMWET010000102.1, on the reverse strand, counting down.
GGTTATAAAAATAATAAAATAAAATAAAAATAAACAGTCTGGCATGACATCATTGCAGTGTTTGGCAGTGTTTGGCAGCATTGGCGTTAGGGGCAGACGTTTTTGTCTGCACGCATGTAGTCTGGTGTCGTGTAGCTGTCTACCAACAGGATGACTAATGGAGGGCATCATTGCTTGGTGAATGTCCACAATTGTGGCTATTGGGTCAGTCAGGTACAGCAGCCCATAAGGCCTGTCTGACCCAGCGTGAAACTGCTCATCTTGGTGTTGACCACGGTGCCTACACACACAGATTTGTTGGTCATCTCCATCAAGACAAAAGCAGGACTCATCAGTGAAGCTGACCCGCGGACATTCTAAGTTACTCCATGACAGTCAGGCACAACACCATTGCAGTCTTTGGCCACACTGTCTGATACAGTGATAAGACTCATCCTTGCTTACACCACATCTGTGATCGAAATTTAATGCCTGTCGCTTGAGTCCTTCTGCAACCAAAGTCTGACAGCTCGGTCTGACAAACAAAGGTGTGGATTGAGGAGTAAGTGTAAGCTGTAAAAAACTGTTTGTTCCCAGCATCATCAATGTCCAAGCAATGAGGCCCATGTGCCTAAGGAAGACACCATCTTAACTGGTGGTGTATCATGTGACATGGTGGCAAGTGTCAAAATAAAAGTCTTAATTCACAGGCCATAGAACCTATGTCAAAATAAATAAATAAATAAATAAATAAACAAATAAGTAAATTAACAAATATGGCTCATACATATTCTTTATGCCCCCTTTCCAATAGTGGGTCCAATAGTTTAAATCACTGTAGGCTGAATATGCCTACATTGCCAAGTAACAAAAAAATATCATCGGCTAGTTTACCCAAAAGACTTCTATGTAAATTATTTGTCTTCCACAGCATCACAAAATGAATATTACTGGAAAAGCCCAGTTTCCCCCCAATTTTGTCATGGCCAATTTCCACCCTTTAGCTAGGTCTCCTACTGCCAATGCTAAGAAGCTAGGAGGTTGAAGGCTAGCATGAAGGCTTGCATGTATTACATCAAACTCCAACTCTTTAATAACGTTTGGAAAAGCTAGATGGCCCCAAACCTTAAACAGATAGTTGTACGTGTATCTGCATTCGATTTTCTGTAGCTGGAAACAGCCACACTGCCCGAGTCTGCTTTTACTCTATAAATAGGATTCCCCATTGGCAGGCTAATCTCATCCAGGAGCAGGCTTAATCTGCGTGTGGAAAATTAGCTGTAAGATTATTTGAGCAGATGCAAGTGCCTCTGAAGCACATAACACGCCGGATACGTTTTCTGATTTAGCGGCTGCATTTCATGTGCTGTAAATAAGAACAGCAGGGCCTCCTGTGGTTTTTCCAAAACGGACATGCTCACTCTCACACACACTCATGCAGACTCACACTTCATGCCACTCCAACACCATCACACTCCGACATCCTCTCGCACCCCCATCACTATCAACACCCTCACACTCCTCCAGCCTATCAGCTTCTCTTGTTTGAAGAGGCTGTGTTCCCATAGCCCTGTTTTTAGCTGAAGGCCTTTTAGGAAAACCTCAATTTCAGATCCATCGCTGGACGCTCCCTCACCTGTGTGCTGCCGTCAGGGGTTTCCATCTCTTCCCATATATTAATAAAGACATGAATACTGGTATAATATAAACTGTATTGTATCATTAAAGCCGTGATTACACGGCAGAGCATGACCAGCCCTGCACCTAAGACAAACCCATATGCATTTACACTCCATTTTTTTATTATTAGTATTAATTTTTAGGGCATTTTATTACCATCATTAACTTTCTTTCAGGTGACTTGTCAATATTAGTCTAGTATGACATCACAATACATTTCACAGTTTTAAAACTTTCTTGCAAACTCAACAAAAATCTGAAGACACAGTTATAATATTAATGTTGCATTATTGATAGGGCTGGCAAAGTTGAAGGGAAATTCCAAACTCTGTACAGTTCTGGTATTGAGGTGAGAACAGTCAGAATGCTTTGATGAAGTGTTTGTTGTAAAGAGACTGCAGATCTTTATAGTAAGTGTATTTAATAACAGTGTACGTACACTTTAATAATATATGTATAAACAATGTAACTACTCCTGTTGTAGTCCTGTTACAGACAGCACAGCTTATGTAATTACACATTTGGATTTTGACATGTATTTAAATGGTACAGCATTTCATAGCATTTCATCCTCAGAGTGTAATACTTCCTGTTATAATTCACCATTTACACAGGTTACATTACTATAAAGAACATGTTCTGGTATATATGCTGTATTAAGATGCAGTATTGTAATAACATGACTAAAACCAGAGTTGATCTACATGTGTATGTGTGGTGTCATGCAGCACTAGTGATGATAGTACATGCTTTTATTTCACCTGGTGTTGTTTTTATTATTACTGGAACAGTCTATTCTCCTCGCTCGTTTATCAGCTCGTGATTCTTTGAAGGCTATTCAGAATGATGCTGCTAGATTACTGGCTAGGTCTAGTGGTGGACTTAGTCTCCCCAATTTTACCAGCATGTTCTCGGAAGTGCAATAAGTTAAATCTACTGTTGGTTCCATGTTCCTGTTTAAAGACTCATGGGGATGGAGGCTGTGAGGTTTTTGCTCCCAGACTATGTTATTTAGCAGGCGTTTGGATAATGTTCAAGGTAGCACTGTTTTGTATTGTAAGTAATAATTATATTTATTTTAATTTATTGTTATTTGTTATCTATGTTATTGGTGATTGTATATTCTGTTTTATTATGTTTCTGTAAAGCCCTATGTGACTTGTGTCTGTAAAAATATGGTGCATATATAAATCTTACTTACTTACTTATGAACATTAGCTTTACCTCTGTAACACATCTGTAACATCCAAAACATAACAAGCAGTTCCACTGTTGTTGCCCGTGTTGTCATTATGTAACTATACAGTTATAAGATGGATAGATGGATAGATAGATGGATAGATGGATAGATGGATGGATACTTTATTGATCCCAAAGGCAATTTAGCTGCCAGTAGCAGTTACATAAATACACAATACAGCAGAATAAGACAATCTAAAAAAGGGCTGTACAATTTGAAACAAAGTACCGGCTCAGCAAATAAAATTAACTATTAACTATAAATTTAATATACAGTGCGACTGAGAAAATTAATATACAGTGGGACCTAGATATTATCTGACTGTGATAGGAAGTGGGTCTTGAAATGGAACTATAGCCATATTATAAGCCTTTCAAAATTATTTAGTGAACTAATATTAATAATATTGATAATATGAATATTGATAATTTGTCTTGGGCATCAGGCACCAGTTGTGTGTAGCAGGTTTATGTGAGGTAGCATATAGAGGCATTTAATGCCATGGAGCTGTGGTTCTCATAATCAGTGCTAGCAATGCCGAATTTGATTTTCCATCAAACCACACTGAATGACTTTCTGTATGCTGTAGGAATGAAATTATTATTCATGTTAAATTCTCCTTTTAATGTGGTAAATTATTAAAGACATTACTTTTTTCACACCATCAACACATTTCTTAGCTTTACCCTTCCAACTATAGTTTTCCAGAAGCCCAGCTGCTTATGGAAGACCCACGGATAAATCAAATGCAACAGCAGGGTGGAAAACTCCAGTTCCTCTCAAAGGCCACCACTGTTCCATTGTACATAGGATATATATGATATACACACTCCTCAGTTGCAATGTGCAGGTGTTGCTCTCCCATCGGTGATGAATATTGGAAACTGTGTTCAGTCTGTGGTAATGTCCATGTTTAGGTTCACGTGAACACCCCATTCATGGAGAGTATAATGTAGAGCTGTTATAATAATCTAATAAATACATTCTGATGAGGCTTGTTCTGTCCCGTCATATAGCGATGGTGAAATGCTTGGATAGATTCATGATGAATGGTTCAATAAAATGCTTTAAAATGACTTATATTTAAACAAATATAAATATAAACATATATTTGTTTTGGCCTTCTATTTTAAAGTAAGTAAGGAGCTACTTCTTTTTCCTTAAACACCAACAGTATGGTTTTTGTTTTTTCTTTAGGCTCAAATTAAAACCTGCACAAAAATGCAAATAGCCATAATTAAATCTATTGATTGTTTTACAGCTCTTGTTATTTCTTGTTGTTATAGAAATCTATATTTTAATATTAATTTGGGTACTACATGATATTTGGTGATATCATTCTTGTCGGTAAAGTGAAAGAATACTGTGATCCTGTGATTGATTTCAGGTATTGTCCAGCCCTAGTCCACCATCCTCCTCCTTCTCCTCTTTCTTATAGTTTATATATATATTGCACCCTCCGCCTCCTATGTATTCTGAATTCCCCCTCCAGTGCTCAACATTTCTTTGTGCCCAGATAGAAGAAAATGCAAATATATATGTGCCTTTAGCAATATTTTTGGGATGTTAAGCTTTAACATGCCACAGTATGTCCAGCTCAGTAGATTTTACATAGACAGAAGCATATTTTGGTTTACATCTACACTTTCAGGTAAATAATTCTAACAAATAGTTATTTTTCCCCTATAAACAGTAGAGGTGAACCTACAAAGTTTGTAGATCTAGATCAGTTCTAGATCACTTTTACCAAGAACACAGCAATGAGTCGGTGTGTAATTCTCACTGCGCTGATGTTAGTGCAGGAAAGGATAAAGTTAATTCGAAACGAGTTAAAAAAATTAGGTAAAAATTATGAAAATTGAAAAGCCTGTTTAATAATTTAATAACAGTGATCCCATCTCCAATGAAAGTCGGCCTGCAGAAGTTAGAGCAGGCATATTAAGAGTATTCTTCATCGGTAACATGTTTTATATGACACGAAGTCTGTCTTTTCCTGCTTCTGTGATAAAGGGATTGACCGCATATCGGCTTAGGAGCTGGTATTTAACATATAAAGGTGATATTAAAGGGGATTTATAGGAGTGAAATTGTACTCGCCGTCCTCTTGAGCATAAATGAAAGCCTAGATCATCTTTAAACTTCTCCGCTCCTTTCTTCTGAAGTCCGTTCCAATTCTTCAGAACCATTTAGCGAGGTGGGTGGATGGGGGGTGGTGACTGCACTGAGTTCATTATTTTTAGATGGAGGCTGACTCGTCAGGTAAAAGCCAATACTAGTACAAAATACATTTATCTAACACCAAGCTTTCCGAATCTCCAAGCCTAGACATCTCATCAAAGGTAAATACACTCTGTTGGCCTTAACCCTATTTGCAGTTGGCAGTGATGGTACACTAGGGCCAATGCCAATGATTCTCTCTTAAAGGGAGAATTAGATTTAAAGGCAGAGGCTCAAGCATGTCAATATCCATTAGATTTGCACTCCTGCTATCGCATTGTCCGATTCGCGCTCAAACGTCATTATGGCAGCCCTTATCCAAGCCTTTATTCACCAGCCTGCTGGGAATTTTAAAGACTATTCCAATGTATTCCACTTCGGAAAGGGAAAAGTTTCAGTACGTTAGCTGTGTACTTCATTAGAGGCACCTACATGATACTTTTACACTAAAGGTACGTCCACTTTATACACTGCCAGGGGCTGTATGCATGCATATATGTATGTATGTATTTGGTAATATGATAGAGAGTACACTTTATCTATCTATCTATCTATTTATCTATCTATCTATCTATCTATCTATCTATCTATCTATCTATCTATCTATCTATCTATCTATTCAGTTTATACAGGGGTTTGTCGGAGATAGACCTTCGTTCATTCATTTATTTATGTATTTATGTATTTATAAAATACTCCCAGATATATGACTGGCTCTATAAAACAATAGCATTGTGAGTAAACTTTTTCCATCTGTATCTGGGGTCATTTGAAAGCTACCAGGAATTAACATCTTATAAACAAGTTAGCAAATAAATCTATTTTTATTTGTTTAATGTGTTTATAAAATATTCCCAGATATGTGAGTGGTGCTATGAAACATCTTAACATCTTATAAGCAAGTTAGCAAAACTATCTATCTATCTGTCTGTCTGTCTGTCTGTCTGTCTATCTATCTATCTATCTATCTATCTATCTATCTATCTATCTATCTATCTATCTATCTATCTATCTATCTATCTATCTATCTATCTATTTTTATTTGTTTAATGGGTTTATAAAATATTCCCAGATATGTGAGTGGTGCTATGAAACATCTTAACATCTTATAAGCAAGTTAGCAAATCTATCTATCTGTCTATCTGTCTATCTATCTATCTATCTATCTATCTATCTATCTATCTATCTATCTATCTATCTATCTATCTATCTATCTATCTATTTATCTATCTATCTATCTATCTTTATTTATTTAATGTGTTTATAAAATATTCCCAGATATGTGAGTGGTGCTATGAAACGACTGCATTGTGAGTAAGGTTTGTCCAGCTGTGTTTGGAGTCATTTGGAAGCTGCCAGGAATTAACATCTTGTAAGCAAGTGATGTGATGCATGTGATGGTCTTTCAACGAAAAAAATATAATTGCCATTATTCATATCACAGTCATGACAGACCTTCACCTCACTGTTTGACTGAGAGAACACAACCAACTTGACCAGGATCAGCTCAGGTATTGGCTGCGTTTGAACACCATCATTTAAGCAACACTATTTACTGTAGCGTTCACTATGAAAGACAGTGAAAGTTGTGTAAAAGTGTTTGTGTTGGTGAATGATAGTAAAATCCAGCACGCATACATTGGTCAACTGCATGAATAAAGTCGGCCCCCTAATGACTATTCGCCACTTGTGGTCCACTCTCAATCCACCCAGGTTACTGGTCTGTGTGCAGGAACTAACAGGTTTTAATGCACAGAGACTTTTATTGTACATGATAAGCTTTAAAATACAACTGAAGGAGGAAAAAAAGGACGAGTAGTGTAGTAGTGGTGGAGGAGGAGTGACAACAGGTCTTCTGGACACGGGTTGCGTGACGACAAACCGTTCATCTTGGTGCTGACCACAGATCCGTTTGCCGTCTCCACCAAGACTAAAGCGGGACTCATCACTGTCGATGAATTGCTTCCATTCTGTGTCACTCCATGACAGTCTGCCATGACACCGTCGCAATCTTTGGCGATGCTGATGTGGTGTTAAGGGCAGTTGTCACAACGGTATACGTACATGTAGTCCTGTGTCGTTCAGCCCTCTGCCAATCGTGCCAACACTAGCAGGACGACTCGTGGAGGACATCACTGCTCACTGTATGTCCACAGTTGTGGCTGTTAAATGTCACATGTGCGGCCGAGCGTGAAACTTAAATCGTTCGGATGTCTCAGTTTAATTCCTGTCGGTTGTTCTATCACATATATATATAATATGATGACTGTTGTGTTTTAGACAAACCAAGCTACCTCTTTGCATATTATCATATATGCATATTTATAGCATAATCGCATATTTTTTCGTACTCTCTTGCGAGTCTATCTGATAGAATAGCTGGGCATTCTCTTTCTCTCTCTCTCTAGTCCCTCCTTTTTCACCCCTTCCTCTTTCTCAGTGCTCCATCTGAAAGCCTGCCAAGCTGTGTTTGCCTTCGTAATTAGGAGCCAGAGCGTGCAATCGCAAGTCCATTAAAAAAACAGCCGACGCTCGGCTGGTTTATTGATAAAGCATTACGTGGGTGGAGGTGTGGAAATGTACACGAGTCCGCTGGCATATCAGATAGATTCTGCTCTAGGTTTAAAAAAAAAGCAGCACTGGTAGAAACCTAAATCTAGATTAAATGTCATTATGCTATAACAACCTAATTCCTGACCACCATGGGCAATGGAGCAAAAGCACACTAATGGTGCAGGGAGACTAGGAGCGCTGTTTGGTACAAAATATCTAAAACCGTGTCAGCGACACGCACCATCAGACACAGGAAATAGACTACAAAACAGAGAGTGAGAGAGAGATATTGAGATGGATAGAGAGAGAAAGTAATTGTATGGAGATGAGAGAGCCGGGCTAGGATATTTAAATGCGCTTGCTGCGTTCCTGCTCCAATTGGGCCCCTCATGAGGACGTGATATTTAAAAGTGACATGGCTGACCCTCCACATTTGCGATGTGTCATCATGCATCAAGCACAGAGGTGTGTATTAAAGCTGCTCCTAATGGTGTGTGCATTGGGATTTATATTTCCAATTAAATCTGCAAATTATATGATTATCCTGCACGCTATGTGCGGGGCCATTTTGGAAATGAGTTGCACTGTTCAGCCACCACCCCCTTCACTCTCTCCTCCAAAGATAATAGTGCAAATAGCAAATGGCATCGTGACCGGATTATTAATGCACTCCCTCCCACTGCCGAAATGATGTTTGGTGTTTGGGAACCAATCTTTTGTATGCACAATCTTTGGAGCGCATCATTATGTGGATGCGGAGTTAAGGAATTTTAACTTACAGTGCCTTTACATTGAGTCGATGTGCCAATGGATGTGACTCAGAATGTCAGGGGGTCTCCTTCAGTGACCAGTCCCAAGACCACTCGTCTTGGTTTGCGATGACCAACTAATCTGTATGTGTTTGGTGCTGTGGTCAGTAACAACATATTTGTTGTCATGAGTCACATGTCCAGAAAGTATGTTGTCACTCCACCTCCACCCCTATCACGAACTCTCCAGGAACTGTGTGGGGATATTGAAGTTGCATGGGGCGGATAATCACAGGACACTGTTTAAAACTTCTACAACCTCTGTATGCTAAGACGTCTGCCATGTTGCGTCAGCCAACCATACTTCTGTATGTGTAGCTCTATAAATATTGTCCATATCAATCTAAGTTATCATCATGTATTGTTCCTGGCAATCTTTATCTTCCTTCCCAGTAGCACTACAATTTGACACCTATATTTTATTAAAATAATCAAAATAATATATATACTTATTTAAAGATGCTCATTGGACAGATCGCAGAAAACAGCCAAGGTGTGCTTCAGTGACATATATGTATCTATATATACACACAGAATCTCACAGAAGCGAGTACTCCCCTCACATTTCTGTAAATTTTATCGTTTTATGGGACAACACTGAATATATGACACTTTGATACAACGTAAAATAGTCAGTGTACAGCTTGTATAACTGTGTAAATTTGCTGTGCCCTCAAAATAACTCAACACACAGCCATTATTGTCTATACCGCTGGCAATGTGAGTACACCCCTAGGTGAAAATGACCAAATTGTGCCCAAAGTGTCAATATTTCATGTGGCCAACATTATTTTCCATAACTGCTTTAACTCTCTTGGGCATGAAGTTCACTAGAGCTTCACAGGCTGCTACTGAAATCCTCTTCCACTCCACCATGATGACATCACAGAGCTGGTGGATGTTAGAGACTTTGTGCTCCTCCACCTTCCATTTGAGGATGCCCCACAGATGCCCAGTAGGGTTTAGGTCTGGAGACATGCTTGGCCAGTCCACCACGTGTGTTTGGGATGTAGGAATATCGCCATGTGGCCCAATTTCTCAAGTGAGGTGATCATGCTCTGCTTCAGTATGTCACAGTACATGTTGACATTCATGGTTTCCTCAATGAACTGTAGCTCCTCACAGCCGGCAGCCCTCATGCAGCCCCAAACAATGGCACTCCCACCGCTATGCTTGACTGTTGGAGGACACACTTGTCTTTGTACTCCTCACCTGGTTGCCGCCACACACCCGTGACACCATCTGAACCAAGAAATTTATCTTGGTCTCATTCAGACCACAGGACGTGGTTCAGGTAATCCATGTCCTTAGTCTGCTTGTCTTTAGCAAACTGTTTGTGGGGCTTTATTGTGCATCATCTTTAGAAGAGGCCTCCTTCTGGGACAACAGCTAGCAGACCAATTTGATACAGTGTGCGACGTATATTCTGAGCGCTGATGGGCTGACCCCCCCACTCCTTTAACCTCTGCAGCAATGCTGGCAGCACTCCTCCATGGCGAGACCTGTTCTGAGTGGAACCTGTCCTGTCCTGTTAAACCACTGTATGGTCTCAGCCACTGTGCTGGAGCTCAGATTTAGGGTGTTGGCAGTCTTCTTGTAGGACCTTAGAGAGTCCTTTGCCATGAGGTGTCATGTCCAGTGACCAGTATGAAAGAGATATGTATGTATGTGTGTATGTATGTATGTGTGTGTGTGTGTGTGTGTATGTGTGTGTATGTGTGTGTATAGAGAGGGATATAGAGATACATTTACCATTTGGATCATAAGAAGAAAATAATTTGATGGGGGGATAAATATTTCATATATCGAGTAGTTGCATTTAGACAACAACCTTCCAAACACCACCTGCCTTCAGCTTGGGGAAGTTTTTCACACTGTCTGGATTCACTCACGCAGCCTCTCCTGCACGCTACAAGCTGATGCAACCCTAAATAAAGCGGCTTCATTGTATTCCAGTTAGATTTCTGAGTAGGAAACATACCTGTATGCAGATAAAAGACAGTCTGGTGTGCACTGAAAAAGTTCAATCCATTTCAGCTTTCACTGCAACAGGTTCTGACATCAGCCAATGAAAAAATGGACGAGAAGATAGAAGGGAGAAGGCAGAATTCAAAATGGAATGGAGGCTGATGGGTGTGGTGTATTCATTCCATATTATGTACAATGCCAGTTTTCTAGAATATAAATATAGCCTGACAGAGCGTGTCTTTATGTACCAGTTGGTCAGATTAATGACAAGCTGTACGCTCCTGCTCCAGCCAGACAAGGCCTACATGTGTGGGCCGAATATAGCTTTCTGGAATATTGCTTTTTCACTTTGTACCATGTCATATAAACAAAAATGTTACCCAGGTTTAGACTATGCAGTACACTATTATAAAGAAAAAAAATGAACGATATATATAGAACAGAGGCTGGACGACCCTTGCTAGAACCTCACCTACATAACCTGACCATCAAAACATTGTATTCATATGATACTGTGGAAGTGGGACATATCAAGATCATTCCAACTCCAAAATGTTTTTAATCAGATGCATATAAAGCAATGGCTTTTTCTGGAATTTTCCATTTCCCCTTTAAGAATGAGTGGGGTGGAAAGTATGCCCCCATGTACTGCACTCTAACCGACCAACAGACACCGTTTTGGTACACTATCTCTGAGCAGACCATGGAGCACAAATTCAAGTGTTGGTCTGAGTCGTTGGTCTTTTCCCCCAACCCCCCATCCTCCCATAGAGTCCTGTTCATTTTCAGCCCCTTTCAAACCCTATTGTGTCCATTTACTGACAGCCACCAAAATGCATGTACTCACTCGGGGCAGGTCCCCAAACTCTACTCAGAAGCATACTGACCTGCACTCCTCTAGGTGTTGTTTATTCATCATTCAGTTCTCCCATAGACTAATATTTCTTTTTAGTGAGACCTTGGCAAATGACAATCAATCTTAAAATGTGCAATCACTTTCCATTTTCTTCAGGCAATGTATTTTTCTACTTATTTTTATGGCTGTTTGTCTGTAGAAGAAATGTTTAAACCAAAAAGTGCCCAGCTTACTTTAGTAAGTAAGGTAGTAAGGTAGTTCATTAGTCTCACATTAATCAAACAGAATCCTTTGGATTTCCTATGTGGTGAAAAATCTGTAATGAGCAGATGTATTTGTAATATCTGGTAGGTAAATGAATACTGTATCCATCAAAGCAGTATATACCCAGGAACACCCTGTCCCCCATTGCAAATGTGTTATTGGTAAAATGTGTCAGAGGAACAACTACTTAAATTAAAAACATTAAAGATGACTTAAAATCTAATTTCTACCAAATCCTATTTCAGATTTTTACTTCTATTTCAGATTTTTATTTCTTTATGCTCTTGATATGCCTCATACTGCTGTCATTTCACTTGTCATTAATTTTCATGATCCTGGTTTTAAAATGAAGTATGAACTCAGTAATGAATTTTGATTACTGTAGAAAGTCTGTAAATGCATGACGATATACCAGATTTCCGGCTATGTATCTAGCATGGCATCTTTGCATTGTCTAGTGTGCAGGTTTTAGGGGTGTGCAGAAGTACTCAGTTAAGTGTTCAAAGCACCAGTATTTAGATTTTAACTGATCTGTAGGATGTCAGAGATCATTTGCATGTAGGCAATTCACTTAAAGGTTCTGCTCATATTGTGTGTGCATATGTTGGGTTATATATTGGTTCACCAAACGTGAGTGCCTAAATGTGTGCATATTGACAAGGATGCATTGTTAAGTGTATAACTAAGATGGTAGTGCTGCTTTATTGCTAACTAGGCAAACTACTTCAGCCTATGGCAAATATTGTAGAGGCTCTCAGACACGGAATAACAAACACGTACATTAATGAACAGTGAAGTTTCTTTTCTGATGCCTCCTGTGATCCACCTAGCATGACCATCAGTATGGCAATGTGTCACAAGGGCAGTGCCAGCCAGCTGCAGGTCACTACAGAGCCCCTTCTTTCAAAAGTCAACCATCCCTGGAGTCACACCAGCTTGAGAAGTCTCTGAGCTACTTTCCCAGGCAGCTAGGTACTCGACAGTGAGCACCGTGGTCCTCACTCGGGGTTGCCACAATTCCACAAAATGTCTTACATGCCAGTGTGTCACATTAAACTCCATGCAGCTGTGCAAATGCCATTCATGTGCACATGGGCTATGTCTCCACCGCAGATAACTGACCTGAGCTGGACAATGGTCGCCTCTCAGCTTTTTGATGTGCCCCTCTCAGTGTGTACAAGCACACCTGGTATCGGTGAGGGCAAGCTATCTGCCATCCATGCTGCACTCAACCTGCAGCCACCACTGAAGCACCTGGCTGGCATCCACTTCCCTGCCAGCTCAGGCTTGCTGTCCACCTGACGTAGAGTAATGCCAGCTCACCAATTGTTTTGCTTCTAGCTTCTAGGGGCCAGCGCCAGCCTGTAGTGGCTCACTGCAATGTACACAGCATCCAGTGAGGAGAAAATACCTCATGTCTACATCTGTACCCAGTATGACATTGGTTTGCTCTGTTAGCTTGTTAGCCTCCATAACTCAATCAAGTGCAGGAAAGCTTTCCCTTGGCTATTTCTAGATAATAAAACATGCTTCTGGGTGCCTCCATGTTTTTGTGCGACACCAACACTGTCATCTGTAAGGGTAAGCCTACAGCCCAAAGTTATTTTGAGCCAAAGTCTATTTGTTTATTTATTTATTTGTTTGTTTGCTTATTTATTGGTTGGCATTTTCTTACCTTCCTTGTGGTTAACCAGCTATCCATTCATGAACTCTTGCAGACACTCCATCAGTAAAATCTGTCTGAATGCACATCCTTGATGGACAATCTAAAGTTCAGCCGTACTCTAACTTTTAGACTCCCTGCATCTTCTAAATTGATGTGCCAGTCCCCCCATGAGCTGCACTTGACGCTTCCCATAGAAAACCAATCAGATCTGTTGCAGTGCACTGCCGTGCTGGACCGTTGTAAATGTGCCGTTAGATACCCTGTGTTAGTGAATGGGTCTGTTAAAAGTATGACAAGGGATTAAGTAATGTTGGCTGAAACTCCATCAGCTGGAGCAAACTTTTGCTATCTCGCCCTGGCTTTCTTCCGTACACACATGCACGGGCGCACACATACAGAGAGACAGCAGTGGAAGGCCGGTATTTTGACATTTTCCGTTGTAATGAGACAGGGTCCGTATCGGGCCTTATCTGTGTAGATCCAGTATAGCGAGCACCTGGCTGAGCCGTTAATTGCTTTAGGAATTGATAAGAGAGCCATGGCTGGTCTGCAGGTCTGTGTGATAAACCCACACATCCATCCGTCAAAGGGCGTGCACACACACAGGCACACACTCACACACACGGTGCTGACAGCAACGCCGCACTCACCGGATCCTCATCGGTGTAAATTATTGATTTTAACATGACAGCAATTGGAGATGGTGTCTGAAGGCGGGCTTCTGGAAAAACAAGGCAAATATTTTGGTGTTGCTTGTCCATGCCTGTATGCTAACACAGCTGGAAGGGTGGGGAACGAGAGACTGCTTTTATTATGATGGAGAAGGCGGTGCTGGGTGGTCCTGATAAGCTTCCATCATAATGCTTTGTTCACGATTTATTACATAACAGGCGTTTTCATTAATAAAGTTAATAAAGTTGACCCATAAGTCCTGCATAGAGTACTGCTACTCAATCCTGGATCCAGTCTCTTGCACACTATTCACATGAGATGATTAATGTCAGAGATGGGAGCGTCCTCTATGCACTGTATCAACAAAGGAACTTATTTCATCGTGTGCCTCAGCATGTGCCTCCACACTTTAAGGAAAGTGGGAAGACACAAAAACTCCCCATCCACTTCATATGACAGAATAACCTCTCAGAGGGGTTCTTGCACACCCCCAGCACCATTCCTGGGAAGAATAGAAAGTCGTCCCTCAATATATACCATGGTGAACATAACGTTAGCATTTTAGTTAATATTTTAATATGCATTATAAGACCCCGCCCCCTTAATTTGATCCATTCACTGACATCCCCAGTCCATATACATACATGTACTTATATCTTTGCCCTGGACCTTATTTAGCCTCTCTTCCGGAGCTGCTGTCAGAAACTGTTTCTGTTTATTTTCCCCGAAATAATATAAAATAAAAGTCTCTGCCTATGTTTGGTATTTGTCTATTCATCATAAGACAAGACCCCTTATAGGACCTCCACAGAGCAGGTATTATTTTTGTTATTCCAAAATGCTGCAGCAAGAGTCCTTATAAGAACTAGAAGGTTTGACCATGTCAGCCCAGTCTTATCTAACTCATACTGGTTGCCAGTTAGATTCTGCATTGAGGATAAAAACTCTTCTCCTGACATATAAAGCTTTATACTGCCTCGCACCTCACTCACCTTATCTCGTATTATGAACCTGAGTGACCTTAGATTGCAAAGTGCAGGCTCTCTATTAGTGCCTAGAATTAACAAAGTTACAAAGGCCACCCATGTTTGGAATAACCTACCCATCAGTGTTCGGGACTCAGACACAGCCTCAGTCTTTAAGTCTAGGCTTAAAACCTCCCTTCAGTTGAGCTTCAGTTGAGCTTTTGGTAATTAGTTCCTCTGCTAGGTAAAAAGGTCTAGCTCTGCAGATCTAGGGGTCGACTGACAAAGAGTGTTTTGGTAAGCTGGGAATGTTGGTGCTGTCGTCCCGCTGCTCTTCATGTTCACTGGTTTGTTGATGGTGGCGCAGAGGGGCGCTGACTTCTCAGGGAGCCCCCATGGCTTTGTTACCTTCTGGCTCTCCCATTTAGTTATGCTGTAATAGCCAGGTCAGATCTTCTGTCAGAGCTAATAACTGCTGCCCATCCTGTGTGGTCTGATGCTGTTGCTACATCAGCTCTGACTGGGTTCCATTGCTTGCCTTTAACTACCATGGAGCTCCTGGCTGTCCTGTACTGTCCTGTGGAAGCTTGACCTGCGTCCTGCTTGACCCATCAAGTGACCCAGCTATTTAATTACAGACTAATCAGACATTTATTCCTCTACCTCACAAATCACTGAACGCTTCTTGCCTTTGCTTGTCTTGTTAACTGGTGTTGACCTGAGGAGGATGGGTTCCCCCTTTAAGGTTTCCCTTGCCTCTGTCGCCCTTGTCTTGCTCACTGGGGGCTCGGACACCAGATTCTTTGTAAAGCTGCTTTGTCACAACATCTGTTGTAAGAGGTGCCATATAAATAAATGTTGACTTGCCTTGAATTATTTAGGTGGTGAATCATTCTCAGCACTGTGATGGTGGCATGTTGGTGTGTGTTGTGGAGGTAGAAGTGGGACATGAGAGTGACACACTGCTGGACTGAAAATAGCCCACCTGTCAAAATATCCATCCAGTAGTATCCTGTAGTTAGAAACTGACCACTCATGCAGCACCAGGTGGTGATTAACACAGACTATGAGCTATTTTGAAATGTGGACAGACTATGTAGGATGTAAAGTCTACTAAAGTGGACAGTGAGTGGATACAACATTTAAACACTCCAACACCACCACCACGTTAGTGTCAGTGTAGTGCTGAGAATGATCCACCACCCACATAATATTTGCGCTGTGGTCCTTTTTGGGTCAGGACAGTGGATGAATGGAGGTTAAATAAAATATGCAAAGAAAGAGGCAGAGTACAAAGTGATTCTATATGGTAAGTGGATCTGATAGAATGGTCATGTGTGAACATAAGCTCACCAGACAACAAATGAGTCACCTTGCGTGTTTAAGATAGTGGCAACTTTAGGCTCCTGCAGATGGAAAATAAAAAAAAAACCTAATTTTCAAAAAAAAAATTTACATTCAAGAAGAGAAAATTACAAAAGTGAAAACAAATTTACAAGATGTGAAACACTTACCAGTACTGAATCAATTTCACAAACTGCAAATTCTGATGGATTGGGTAGGTCTAGCATATAGGAAATGCAAGTGCATGCATTTTAGCCAGCTGGCATGTTTTTGTTTTTCGATTAACTTTTCTTACGTCTGCTTTTCTCCACAGGAAAAACAAAAGCGTGCCAGCTGGCTGAAATTCATGCCACAAAATGGACAAAACGAACTCCACTTACTCTATCAGCACGAAACAGTTTGACTGACAAGCACTTCCTGTGTGTTAGAGCTACCCCTTCAATCACAATCACACACAATCACAGTTTGTTTCAAGTCTTAATAGTTTTTTTTTTACTTCTTTTTGTTTTCTGAAATGTTGATTTGTTTTGCACTTCTCAGCCACCGTGGTACAGTCCAGGGAATGTCTTTTTCTGTAGGTGCAAAATGGGTTGCAAAGCAGATGTTAATGGTTGGCTAAAAGGAGTGATTGTATTTGGGTGTGCAAAAGGCCATATTGTGAAGGAAGTAGCTGAATCTGCAGGTGTATGGAAGCGTACGGTCATGCAGTTTACAGATACTGTCCTCAGAATTGTGCCAGGGCAGGCATCCACCAAATCTGGCCCAACTGAATAACACTTTGATGAAAAAGTTGTTGGACACTGATGTGCATCTGTCCATACCAAATCCAATCACAGCTGTTATTCATGCTGGCAAAGATATTATACTGTACATGCTATTAGGTGTGTTTCCTTACAAAGTGCTTATCAACAAAGTCAGTAGCCTACTGGTGTTGTGACACCAGCTCTGGTCTACCAGTGTAGACGGAGCATCATCCAGCGCTAAGAGAGGGAGAGGAACCAGTAAATGTAAGTAATGGCTACACTAGTATCGTGATTGTGAGAGAGGGATGGGGTACTAGACTAAGAGAAGAAGAAGGGGAATCAGGGTGGAAACTTGTCAGTCTGCTTGTGTGTGCATGTCTCCCGGGGGTCCTATATCCAGCTAAAGATATTTGAATATAAATAAAATGCAGGCTGGCCTTTATTGAGCTGTGTGTGTGTGTGGGTGTGGGTGTGTGCATGTGTGTGTGTCTGCACCACAGCAGATGACCACTGGCCGTGTTACTGTCCGCTGAGATGTATAAATGAGAAAAAGTGCAAATGGCTCTCTTCCTCATTCCCCCACAAGACCACTCAGCCCGGAGCTACAGACAGGGGGTTTCAGCCAGTGTCCCTCTGGACACATGGGGCTCAGAAATGTACAGCTTTATTCTTTATTGTTGAAACATGTTTGCATGCATGTGTCTCGCTAGAGACCTCCGGCTGTCGAGGAACTCATTTAGGAAAACAGCTTGACTGAACTAATAGGCTAGCAATGAGTGGGAGCTGGAAGTCACCAGCTAGCATGATGCCATTTAATGGGGGATATTTGCTTGCATTCACTGTTAGCAACATTAGCGCTATTTGAACTACTGCTGCTCACATCCCAATGCAAGGCCATTAAACATAACACACACTGGTGGCAGTTTGCTGACTCCCTTTATTAAGTTAGTAGTAGTATTAATATTATGTTTAATAGTGCATTGATCCATTATGCGGCTTTAATTTTAGTTTACTAAAATATATAAAATATATATATGATAATATATATATATTTTTTTTATATGTGAGAATAAATACATACTGTATATTGCCACATGTATGTATTAAAATATTCTCACATATATATAAAACTATATATATTATCATATATGCAAACACATATGGAGAAATACCTATGATGTCTATTACATATAAAATGAAATATACTACAATATATAAGTAAATATATATTATACTACCATACATGCAATATATGAAAAGCAGAAATTCCTTATGCATTATACAATATATTGTAATATATTTATCACTATATAAATATATGCAAAATATATGCACTTGTTTCCCATATAAGACATTATATTATTTAATATATTGCACTATATTTTCCAATACATTGCCATATATTATCGTTTTATAATGGTAGGACCACCACTGACCAGATATTATTTGGTCCATTCGCATCACAGCAGGGTGAGTATTTTGTGAGGTGTTTCCAAGGTCTTGTACACCACCTGTTTATTTATGTTATAGATCAATATTAAGTTTAACATTTGCTCTAATTGGTGTAGAAACCGAGTGAGATGTGTATTTGAAACCATACCATGGGGTGGCTATTTAAACAGCCCTCTGATATCATGTTATGTTGTGTGGTGTTGGGCCTACTTTAAAACCTTTGTAAAGGCTTGTGTTGCGGTGCCTGTTTAAAAATGAAGTGCTTTGTGTTTAAAGATGCAGCTCCACTAAACAAAGCACAGGACAAATAAATCATATGTCTGTGAGTGCAAATAAGGTCAGCTTACTTGCTTCCAGCAGAATGGATGAATGGTGCCACGGGACTCCTCTCCATTCTGGAAAAATCACGGTTGCGTGAAGAGTTTCATCACTTCATTCAGGAGCTGAAACTCCGGGTGCTTCTATACAAGCTTTAGTTTCTAGTGCAGATTGGGACGCAGTTTAAGCTGCTTTTGGAGATTCTAATTATTTTAGTGTTTGTGAAAAATTCTGTTTGCTGGAGCACAGCTGTCCCATTGTCTCTGTTGTCCTGTTTTTTGGGGGTTTCCACAGCACTATATGTCTCCTGTAACACCTTACAACTTACCTCTACTTACATAAGCACTACATAACATATTTATTGAATAACATTCAAAACAACATTGATAAAGTCATTTCAGTGAGAGACATCTTTCAAAAAAAAATATTTTTATTAGTTTATTAGTTTATTTAAATAAAAAGCCTGTTCTGGTCAGGCAAAACAGTAGCGACCTAATAATGCTTTCCTAACCAGTGTATGGGCTGTTGAATAAACCAATTAAAGAAGTGGAATAAAAAGAGAAATAATAATAAAAATAATTGAAAGTCTTTCTGTCCAAATGGGTTAGGACAGGTCATTTTATATATTTTACCTGTCCAGAAATGAGACATTTCACTGAAAATCATTTAAAACTTGAAAATAATAAATGAATGAACGTAGTATACCATATTATCATGTAAAGTATTTTTTTTACTGCTGGATGTTTTAAACCTAACCTCTGCCGATCGGTAGAGATGGCACAATCAGGTTAAGTTCAACATCTTTTTCATTAAGTGACTCAAAATGTGCTCTACCAAAGCTGTGCAGTGCTTTAAAGGGTTACAGACACTCAGCCTATTTGCTATGTGCTTGGTTGAGTGGAGGTGCATCACCAAAACTGGCTCCTCTTGGGTTCCAGCTGCCAATGAAAGTTTTAGCTTCTGAAATTAGGTGGTGAATCATGTTCTCCGTTTTCTTTTCCAAAATGGAACCCGTCCTGCACAATACCACCTGTTTGCCATGTTGTGCGAGAAGTGAAAATAAATTAGACTAATTGACAGATTTGGACTGAGTTGGGCTGGAGTTTTTCCTCGACGGGGCTAGAGATGATTGTGACTGGCTGAGAGGTGAACCATTATTTTGCCAGAGATTAATTATTTACTGCACTAGATCTCCACTGCTGTCCATGTTCCAGCAGTCCAGAGTTCGACAGCAGGCCCACCTGGCCAAAACCCATCATGTATCATCAGCACCGTGGAAAGGCATTTTCAACCTTTTCTTCAATAATTAAAAGACAATTATTCAAAGAGAGAGAGAGAAAGAGAGAGATCCATTAGGATGACTTCTCATTAAGCCTTTAATGTACATACCACTTGCAGATGATGTTAATCATTTAAGTAGGGGGAATATTTCATTAAACTTTAAATAATGGAAGATTAAAACATGCAAAATTTAAGCACCTGGGCTACGATACTGGTTTAATCCTGATATGTTCCAAACTTCCAAACTTCCAGAGATGGCAGTGTTTGGTCTCTAATAGAGGGATCAGTAGGTGCTCCACTACTCCCTACCGAAATATTAGTCTACAACATCAAAGCCATATTTTCTCAAGGATGGCACATAAGCTCACCAGTCACTGTACCTAATAGCATGTGATACCTCTATGAACATGAATAATAGCTGTTCAGCTGTTGGCAAACTCTCACACGACACACAGATAGCGGAATCAGCAAAGAATGAACTCTATTAAAATTAACCGGTTTAGATTCTGATAGTGGGTTCACCAGCTTGTTCTACCGCATTCTCACGGTCAGACGCTGATACAGCAAAAACATCACTGCAAAAACATCTACAATTGGTGTGAGGGGGGAACTTGTAGTGGGATGGTGCTCTGGTGGTTGACCCATTAGAGCATACTGAGCTCTCTGAATTGGTTGAGCTTCTAATAGTGGATCAACCAACTTGTTTTACCACACCTTCAGGATCGGACTCTGTTGTAGTGGAGATGGTGCTCTGGTGGTTGACCAATGAAAATAGAATGGGTAAGCTGACCAATCAGAGCCTACAGAGATTTTCAGGAGGCGGGGTTTAAAGATACAGGGCTCTAACAGCTAAAATATAGTGTTTTTGGAATATTGAAGCATGTACAGTTGAAACCAAAAGTTTACATACACTATATAAAAAGACACATATGCATTTTTTTCTCACTGTCTGACATGAAATCCGAATAAACTTTTCCCTTTTTAGGTCAGTTAGGATTACCACAATTATTTCTATTTGCTAAATGTTAGAATAATGAGAGAGGATTTTTTTTTAAGGCAATTTTTATTACTTTCTTCAAGCTCAAAAGTTTAAATACACTAAGATTACTATGCCTTTAAACAGTTTGGGACAGCCCATATGATGATGTCATGTCTTTGCAAGATACTTATAGGTTTATTGGCAACATCTGAGTTCATTAAAGACACACCTGTGGATGTATTTTAAGGCACACCTGAAACACGCTGCTTATTTGAGTAACATCATGGGAAAGTCGAAAGAAATCAGCCAAGATATCAGGAAGAGAATTGTGGACTTGCACAAGTCTGGTTCATCCTTGGGTGCAATTTCCAGATGCCTGAAGGTGCCTCGTTCATCTGTACAAACAATTATACGCAAGTACAAAAAAGTTGGTAATGTCCAGCCATCATACCGCTCAGGAAGGAAGAAGGTTCTGTGTCCCAGAGATGAACGTGCTTTGGTTCGAAGTGTGCATATCAACCCAAGAGCAAAAGCAAAAGACCTTGTGAACATGATGGCTGAAGCTGGTAAGAGTGTATCATTATCCACAGTGAAACGAGTTCTGTATCGACATGGGCTGAAAGGCCACTCTGCCAGGAAGAAGCCATTACTCCAAACGAAACATAAAAAAGCCAGATTAATGTTTGCAAAAGACCTTAATTTTTGGAGACATGTCCTGTGGTCTGACAAAACCAAAATTGAACTGTTTGGCCATAATGACCATCGTTACATTTGGAGGAAAAAGGGGGAAGCTTGCAAACCTAAGAACACCATCCCAACTGTGAAACACGGGGGTGGCAGCATCATGTTGTGGGGTTGTTTTGCTGCAGGAGGGACTGGTGCACTTCACAAAATAGATGGCATCATAAGGAAAGAACATTATGTGGAAATACTGAAGCAACATCTCAAGACATCAGCCAGGAAGTTAAAGCTTGGGCGCAAATGGATCTTCCAAATGGACAATGACCCAAAGCATACTGCCAAACTGGTTACAAAGTGGCTTAAGGATAACAAAGTTAATGTTTAGGAGTGGCCATCACAAAGCCCTGATCTCAATCCTATTGAAAATTTATGGGCGAAGCTGAAACGGCATGTGCGAGCAGGGCGGCCTACAAACATGGCTCAGTTACACCAGTTCTGTCAGAAGGAATGGGCCAAAATTCCTGCCAACTATTGTGAAAAGCTTGTGGAAGGATATCCAAAACGTTTGACCGAAGTCATACAGTTTAAGGGCAATAGTACCAAATACTAATGAAATGTATTTAAACTTTTGAGCTTGAAGAAAGTAATAAAAATTGCCTTTAAAAAATTCCTCTCTTATTATTCTAACATTTAGCAAATAGAAATAATTGTGGTAATCCTAACTGACCTAAAAAGGGAAAAGTTTATTCTGATTTCATGTCAGACAGTGAGAAAAAAATGCATATGTGTCTTTTTATATAGTGTATGCAAACTTTTGGTTTCAACTGTATGTCTAATTTTACTGTATAATATTGACAGAGTAGTCATGTATTTTATTTAATCTGATTCAGTTCAGTTACGGCTTTTCAGTGATGGCATTTGTTGAACGCAGGTATTAAATGGTAATTATGAAAAAGGTAAACAATTCTAAAGCCCGTTTATGTGGAGTAAAGTCTGATCATCCTTGGGCAATGTTCTAAACTTCCAGAGATGGCAGTGTTTGGTTGGTGATAAAGGGATCAGTAGGAGCACCCTTCACCCACCACTGAAACATCAGCCTACAACATCAAAGCCATATATTCTCAAGGATGGCACATAAGCTCACCTGTGACTGAACCATACCTAATAGAGTGTAATACCTCTATGAGCGTGAATAACAGCTGTGATTCAATTTGGCTAGGACTTAACACGTTTCAGGATGTAGATTGTTGGGCTAGATTTGTTGGATGCGTTCCCTGGAACAAGTCCGAGGAGAGTTTTCTGTAGACTGGGATCTTTGCCATTGCTGGTAGATTCATATAACAATTACTTCCATGCTTTGCATACCTGCAAATTCAGCTATGAATCCCATCACACATCCATATTTGTAGCCCCGTCATCCTCTTGCAGCGCCATCTGCAGGAGCCTGAAGTTACTACCACCTTAAACACGCAAAGTGACTAGAGCTTAGGTTTTAATCTCTTATTGGCTTGGTGAAATCTTAACCTGTTTTTCCTCCGCTCAAGGTTCTCTTAAATTAGAATGGCATTGAGATTGCAGCTGAGGACACATGCTGCTTCATGCAAAATATATGAGTAAATAAGAATGAATAAGTAAAAATGAGCTCAGGTGGTGTCTCACCACAAGCTGTTGCGGGAGCGGCTGGGGGTGAGTGAGGAGGGAAAAAAAAGAAGGGATTTTTACATCCGTACACCATTGTTCTCCACTGAAGTGAGGATCCGCACATGCTCTGCACATACAGACTGATCTCTTCAAAGTCTGCTGCTCATTAGGAGCGGAGGAGCCGTTAAATATTTCAAAGAATGTGAATGTGCGTGAGAGAATGGGTAGAAGAGAGAGGAACTCTGGTGTTTCAGGTGCTGTACACTCCCCCAGGATACGGAGCGTTAGTTCTCATTTTAAAGATAATAAATGTTGTTGTTCTTTTCGTGGTTGCAGAATTATTTGGTGTAATGCTTTCGGGTTTTAGAGAACTGCAGGTATAAGGTGCTGAAAAAGCCAGAGACCCCCTTCATTTATCTAATTTCCAGTCAAAACGGCCATTAAGGACACGTTATCCATTTTTCAGTGTCAGGAAAAAAGTGGAAAACATTTGACAGAAATTGCAGAGAAGCCTCAAAAAAAAAAAAAAAAAAGCAGAGAAGTCCTGTTCTTGCCTGCAGACCTGTATAACTAATTTCCGTCTGCATTAGCCTGTATATCAAAACTGTATATCAAAGTTTCCAGTATTTAATATGTCCTCGCTTGGCTTTTATTACAGCTTCCGTTACTTTGGGAAACTTGCTTTCGGGTTCTTCAAAGAAGTTTGTTGCATTTCCATGCAAGATCCAAGTAACCTTAAGGGAATCTATTATGCTTTTCCATTTTTAAGCTTTCATTTAGTGTGTTGAGTGGCTTTCTGTGCATGTAAACAGTGTGCATAGTGATTAAGCCCAGAGTATGCGGCAGAGGGAGAAACTCTATCCCAAAGAATTCAGTTTTCTCAGCTTCCTCTCTGTTACAAGGTGATGTCATCACGTAACAGAGTCCTTATTACTTACCCAGCATCAAGCTTGGCAAACTCCCACACAACACACACAGAGCTCAATCCGCAAAAATGTACCTCTGTGTAAGGTCCTGGTCCAGGTTAGCTTCTGATCTGTGGATCCTTGTTCTACTGGACTTTCAGGATCAGACTCTGATACAACATAAACACCATAGTAAGAACACATTAATGGTGCGAGGGCGAAACTTGTAACTAGCTGATAGTTGACCCATTAGAACATATTGAGCTTAAACCAGTAAAAAAGTAACTCTCTGAAACGGTCCTGGTCCAGTTTAGCTTCTAATGGTGGATCAACCAATTTGTTCTACTGCACTTTCATGATCGGTCGTTGATACAGCATAGTAAGTAAACCCAAAATGGTGTGAGGGCGGCGGTTGTAGTGGGATGGTGATCTGGTGGTTGACCAATCAAAACAGAGTGGGTAAGCTGACCAATCAGAGCATACTGAGTTTATCAGGAGGCTTATCCTTGAAGACACAGGTGCTCTAACATCTACGGTATAGTGTTTTTGGAACATTGAAGCATGTAAGTGTAATGTTATTGTAAGGTGTGGATGCTGTAGTCGAGTGTTTCATATAATCTGATTGATTCATTACAATTGCAGCCTTTCAGTAATGACATTTGCTGAACGCCAATATTAAATGGTAATGATGAAACCGGTTTGCAGTTGATCAGCTGATGTAAAGTATTTATAATCCAATCATCCTTGTGCAGCACCATCTGCAGGAGCCTGAAATTCCGATCTCCTTAAACATGCAAAGTGCCAAATTATTTGTCCATGGAGCTAATTTATCTGATGGTGGCCGTTTTCATGGTTTATGGGGTCCTACATGGTAGACCATGGTGATCCCTATACTTCCTTCTCATGCAAGTGTTGAGGAAATCTGATCATATTTCAAATCAGATCTTCTCTCCAAAGTATCTCTATGTAAATGAAGGCTGAATGCTTTTTACACAGCACTGTAAGTGCATAACAATGTAGTGCACCAAAGGAAAAGGCCCCAGGACCATAAGCGGACGGAGTTATGACTATATCTGTTCCCTTTTTCCACAGATAGGAAAGTTCTATTTGATAGACAGCTTTCTAACTAGCATCCCACCACTTCGGTGACCTTCTCGATTGAACGCCTGTAACCAAAAGTATGTAAAAGAGAGTGAGGGAAAGTGAGGGTGAGGGGGAGGATAAGCGAGAGGGGGGAACAGATTGCCATCCTTCATAAGATAAGCCCCCCAGGTTTAATACACATTCCAATATCCTCAGCAACAGAAGTCAGATTGTAATTTCTGACGAGTATAGATTGCATAACAACATCTGGCTAATCCTCAACCTACAGGCGTATAAGCATATTTTTCTCTAATTAGATTTATTTGCTGCCTTTATATGATTCGTCTTTACCCTTGGCATTTTGCGCTCCGGCAGCAGATGTCATTAAAATTCCTACTCGTGAGGAGCCGAATCCGGGATGATATTCATGGGGAGATGCGGAGGAGAGCGATGAGCGGAGAACATCAAGCATCCCGCTCATTGATCCTCTGCACCTCGGAAAAGGAAAGCATGAAACCGCCAGCCAATGGCTGTCCTCCGCAGCGCCGTAATGAGCCACAGTCTGATCTGACATTTTCTGCAGAAGAGTAGCAGATGGGTGAATGCAGTTAAAGTCTCAGGCTATTGTGACTTATCTCTAAAATGTCCCTTCAGCTGCAGCACATGTCTTCGCATTAGTTCCTTTTTTAACGTAGACATAAATTTAGTTTCCTGCACTGTGAGATTATCTCTTTCTCTCTCTCTCTCTCTCTCTCTCTTTCTCTGTCTGGCGAAACTGCACTGCTCTCACCACAAATGGACAGTTATCAGTGTCTACATGCCAGAGGCCTGTCTGACCAGGCGCGATGCTTACGGTCACTTTTGATTGGTCAGTGAATGGTGAAAATGATTGCATGATGCTTAGATAGAGAGAATCCCTCTCCTTCTTAATCTGCCTATATGTCTATATCATGTAGTCATTCTAGGTGGCCCAAAATGTGGCCCAAACTTGATTTGTTCTCATCCCAACTCTGTCATCCAATGAAAGACTTTTAATGGCCAATGCCCACCACAAGCATCATACACCCACAATGTGCAGCTGAATTTAATCTTCCACTCATCTGAAGTTCCACCCAGAGGAAATCAACCCACAGGAATGAAACTTGGTTGGTAGGTTTGACACTGTACAGTGATGTCCGCTATGAGTCATCCTGTTAGTGCCAGCACCTTTGGCAGATGCTTGCACAACACAGGGCTACATGCAGGCAGACCATTACCACGACTGCTCTTAACCACATCAGTGTTGCCAAAGACTGTAATAGTGTGAAGCCAGACTGTCATAGAGTGACTCAGAATGGCAGCAGGTCATCTTCAGTGACGAGTCCCGCTCCACCGTCTTGGTGGAGACAACCAACGAATCCATGTGTGGAGGCATCGTGCTTAGTACCATGATGAACGGATCATTGTCCCACGTCATACATCCAGACGTCCTGGTGTCACTCCACCTCCACCCCACCACAAAATCTGCGGGAACTGTGTGAGAATATTCAAGCTGCATGGGATGGATTATCCCAGGACACCATTAGCAACCTCTACAAGTCCATGCAGAGAAGTGTGCAGGTTACACGAGGAAACATGGTGGCCTGACCACATACTGAGAGACACTACTTCTGTATGTGTAGCTCAATATCAGTCTAAATCTATCATTCCTGGTAACCTTTATCTTCCTTTGCAATAGCATTGCAATCCCACACTTCCTCCTGGGTGCAACTATTTTGTTGATGATGAGAGTATATTACACTGCCATGGATATGTTTTATGCATTCACTATAATCAGCTCACCTGAACTGTGTCTTCTATTATTAGATATCTTATTTGACTTTTGGTTGCAGGCATTGTTTTTGAGCTTCTCAATTTGAAACCAAAACGCAGTGACAGAACATCACTGTAGAACATGCAATGGTAAGAACTATCAACCCTTTGGTCCCCAAGTTCCATGCAGCAACATAGAAATATCTGCCTACTGAAAGAACAATGGCTTGAAACTATACTATCACCTTAAAATACTTGGTTTGCATTATTGTTGTTGTTTTTCCCTCTTTTTTTAACAGTAAATATCAGCATAGCTTGTGTCTCACTACTAATGTAGTCGCGATTTAAAATAGGTTGCTTATAATGAGTTGTTTGACAAAGCTTGACAGCATTGGATGTGACTCTCAGGAGTCCCCATCACACAGCACAAAAGGAGCGATATCAAAGTGACTGCGCTACGGGGTAATGCACATTCGTGTCTTGAATAACCACTCAAAGCCTCTGATGTTAAGCATATGGGTCGCTCAGTTTAGTCTGTTGTCAAAAGTTGTGCGGAACATGTAACGATATTTTATAAGGTGTTAACAAAGGGATCGTCTTGATTGCAGTCTGGGAGCAAGGCCACACGAATTATGGCATATAAAATGTCTTTATTATAATTTGGTACATAAATAACAACCTGGTATTTACTGATTTGCTTAAAACACCTACACAGTAATGACTGAGGTGCCCTTGAGCAAGGAACCTAAGACCCAATTATGCCCTGGGCAGAGTGGATGGGGTTGTCCACTGCTCCGGGCAACTGTGCTTACTGCCCCCTAGTGTGTGTGTTCATTAGTGTGTGTGTTGGGGGGTGTTTCTCTTTACGGATGGATTAAATGCGAAGCACATGTTCCTCTGTGTGCAGCACAAATGCTACAAAATGGCCTTTAACTCTCGACTCAGAGAATGATTGGCTTCACCTAATTTTAAGGGTAGGCAGATGCTAAAGTGTGGTTGCTTCTGTCACTAAATCTAGTCTTTTGTATTAATGCCAATATTTCTTAATGCTTGTTTGATGAGATGGTGCAACAAAACTGGAAATGCATGGATGCCTTTACTTTGTTAGCCTTCCCAATCACATTTCTAAAGGTGATATTATTAAAAAACCATGGACATCCCTTACACCAAGGGTCTCCAACCCTGCTCTTGGAGAGCTACTTTCCAGGTGAGCTTGGTTTCGTCGGCAATTTGCTTTTTTAAAAAATATATTAAAGAATTTAAGTTATTTTCAAACAGAGCACAAAATATACTATATATTTTTAAGTATATATTTAAATAAATAAATTCTTCAAAAATGCATGCATGCAATATACAAAAGGAATAAACATGTATGAATTTAACATTTGAAGTAGTATATCACTGATTAAGACCTATGGGGAACACAGGGCTAATGATATCTAGCATACTATTTGTATTATATTTCATTTAATATGTTGTACTACCCCAAAATAATTCACATAAGATATTTTGTGCTTTTTAAAAGCTGAATATTTCACTAATAATGTGCAGACCTATAGAGTCAGGCTAGATGTCCAGGTCGGACAAGCTCTGGCCATTCAGTGGGGTTATTGCACCAGTTTGTTGCTTGGAGTCTTATAGAACTTGACTCAAGATGGAGTAATTTTATCATTTCAGTGTATTGTAACCATTCTATGGCGGGCGGCGTGTGGACATATATTCACCTGACATAGTTTATGAATCCATAGCCCTAACTCAATTGTAGTGGTTCTCTATTGGTTTTGTTGAGCACTGCTATTTTACATTATAGTCTGGTGAGTGTATGGTGAGTGTCATTTGTTTTCTGGGGAGAGGGAGGTGTTGTAAAAGTTCCCACATCAGTCAATCTGATGTATACCTAAAGATGAATTTCCATTTATCTTCTTGTTGTGATGTCCACAGTCAAGAACTGATCACAGTACCTTTCATGTGTTTACAGGTGTTTGAGCCAAAATCCTTTAACATCCTCACCAGAGAGATTTTTTTGCCTGTTTGTTTGGGGCAATAATAATAAATCACAATTTAATTACATGAGCATAGCATAGACACCTTTAGCACAAAACATGTGGTTAGCATAGACACCTTTAGCATAAAAACAATAATATTATTATTTTTTTTTTTGTGTTGACCCCTTGTGTTTGCTATGTATATTACATATTTATGTTCATCAAGACCTCCACAACTATAATATGCAGATAAAATAAGCTTACCTCAGAACATTTTACAAAAAACAATTCATGTGTGAAGTGATTTACTGGTTTTCTTTCTTCCTCTATGAATGAGAAAGCAAATCTATTGAAAGATTCTGTAACTTCCAGTGGATTTCAATAGCTAAGCATACCTCTACCGATTGGTAGAGATGGCTCAATCAAGTAGAGTTTAGTTCAACACCTTCTCTATTAAGATATAGTGACTGAAAATGTGCCCTAACAAAAGGTTGAGCAGAACGTTAAGGGTTAAAATTCAATCTCAAGGAAGATGCTTTTATAAAGATGAAGCTAAACATCGAGCATCAAACATTGTTTAGAACATTTCAAAAGATGATGAGGTGTCCATGCATTGCTGTAAATGCGAGTAACGAAGCAAGACGAGAGATTTCTACACTCGGTAGAATCATTTCAGTGGACCGCCACCCTGAGTGGCATAGAGAGAGGGAGAGGAGATGCAGGAGAATGATAAGTCCCCAGCAGGGTGGCGCGCGAGGCAAGCCCAATGAAGCCGTGATAGCTTCAATTTTATGGTTAAGAGCAATGTGAAAATTCATCACGGTGGCGGGCGGATCGTGGCAAACAGCTGTCTCCCCATCTCTGATTCCAATCCACAGCGAAAACGAGAGGGGGGGGAGAAAAAAGCGCTGACTTGCCGACGCTGCTCTTGTTCTGAAATGTAGATAACGCTGGGAGAAAGAGGTGCATTCACCCT
This sequence comes from Prochilodus magdalenae, assembly GCA_024036415.1. Classification (NCBI taxonomy): domain Eukaryota; kingdom Metazoa; phylum Chordata; class Actinopteri; order Characiformes; family Prochilodontidae; genus Prochilodus; species Prochilodus magdalenae. Next base: position 113,272 of record JAMWET010000102.1, on the reverse strand, counting down.
GCTGAATTTCACACGTTAGCTGCATGACAGAGGATTATGATCAGAAGAAGAAGCAGCTCGGCGGATTTGCTCCTCTTCTAGCTGGTTGTCACAGACCTTGCATACACTCGTTCACTTACTCGTGTTTGCCATCCAAATGATACCTGCTCTGTGGTGGTCCTGTGGAGGTCCTGACCATTGCAGAACAGGGTACAAGGAGGATAAATAAAGTATGCAGAGACACAGAGGTACAACAGTATGTAGTAAGTGGACCTACAGGGGTTGGACAATGAAACTGAAACTCATTTTAATGTGGGAGGTCTCATGGCTAAATTGGACCAGCCTGGTGGCCAATCTTCATTAATTGCACATTGCACCAGTAAGAGCAGAGTGTGAAGGTTCAGTTAGCAGGTAAGAGCACAGTTCTGCTCAAAATATTGCAATGCACACAACATTATGGGTGACATACCAGAGTTCAAAAGAGGACAAATTGTTGGTGCACGTCTTGCTGGCGCATCTGTGACCAAGACAGCAAGTCTTTGTGATGTATCAAGAGCCACGGTATCCAGGGTAATGTCAGCATACCACCAAGAAGGACGAACCTCCACCAGCATCACGTAGTGACCTGGCCACTATCCGGCTTAAAATCCCTCTGACCACTGTGCAGGACTTGTATATGTCATTCCCAAGACCAACTGACGCTGTATTGGCTGCAAAAGGAGGCCCTACACCATCTAATAAATAACTGTGGTCTAAAACCAGGTGTCTCAGTCTCATTGTCCAACCCCTGTAT